>RCWM02000730.1:0-450001 GCA_003667255.2 Euschistus heros | reverse complement strand
TGTAACCTTGTTTATAGCTATTGCAAAAAGAGCACAGCTTAAGACACTCCCTTGTGGGATACCGTTGGTCATTTCTTTTACCGAAGACAAGTGACTACATATTCTAACTTGATAGGTCCGATTTCGTAGAGAGTTAGAGATCAGCAAGAGAAGCCGACCTCTAGTTCCCCATTCACGTAGCTGTTGAAGGACGAGAGATGTTTTCCAGTTATCATGGGCTTTTTCTATGTCGAAGTATATACCTATACATTCTTTTTTCTCAGCAAAGCTGTTGAGGATTTCATACTCTATTGTTACCAGATGATCTATAGTAGAGCGTCCTGTTCTGAAGCCACTTTGTACGTTCGATTGTAAATTATTTTTTTTCTAGTATCCAACTGAGCCATTTTAAAATCATATTTTCTAGCAACTTGCATACGCAGCTTTTGAGTGAGATGGGCCGGTAACTCGAGGGAAACAACTTATATTTTCCAGTTTTTAAAATTGGAATTAAAACTGATCTCCTCTATATCTCAGGAAAATCCCCTGTGCTCCATAACTGGTTATAGAATGCAAGAAGCGCGTCCATTGCCGGCATCGGTAGATTTTTCAACATATGAAATACTCCGGGGATACGAGTCACGATACCTTTGGAGCTGTTTGAGGATCATGGTGGATTTTCTGGTAATTTGGGAAATGTGGCTACTCCAGAATAAGTGTTGATCAAAGGAGATTCCGAGGCTTTTGATGGAAATTTGAAATTGGATTGTACGGTTATTGAGGTAAAGTAATGGATAGTAAGGGAGGGAATTAAGGGTAGGTTTTGAACCGATAAGGATAGCCTTGCTTTTCTCTGGATTCAGGCGTAACTTATTTTTTCACTGCCCATCTGCTGATGTTCTCAATATCATCCTGAATCTTACGAGATGCTTCGAGCATGTCTGAAGGATAGAAGGATAGGTATATTTGGAGGTCGTCGGCATGCAGGTGATACTGGGAGAGGCGTATAACATGGGGTAGGTCATTAATATAAGCAGAGAAGAGGATTGGTGACAGGGAGGATCCTTGAGGAACACCTCGTGTTAAAGGTAGTGAGGATTAGGGAGGTTTGTTGGGAATGATAACTGTTTGGGAACGGTGAGACAAGAAGGAGCGGAACCAGTTTAAAGCACTGTTGGATAGGGAAAGGTTACTTAATTTGAGGAGGAGAATTGAATGATCGACGCAATCAAACGCTTTTGAAAAATCGGATAGGACAAGGATAGCAATTTGCTGTTGGTCCATGGAAGGTCTTGTGTTATCTTTAATAGGGCCGATTGAGAGGAGTATCCTGAACTGAAGCCTGATTTGAGAGGAGTGAGGAGATCTTTGTGCTCGAGGTAGGTGGAGAGTTGTGAATGGACTAATCTTTCTAGTGGTTTTTGACAGGTTTGACAGAAGGGAGCTAGGCCTAAAATGGGAAGCTGGAAGGGGGAGGGGGTTATATTCAGCGGGCGCACAAGGACGTTTTTCCAGGCAATGTAGTATGTTGAATGGTTTGTTGATATTGAGATTAAGGCAGTGGTGGCTGAGGTTGGGGGTCATGAAATTGAGGTTATTGAGGAGGAGGCGGCATGGCCCCATTTTCATTTTGACATCCGTTTCTTTCCAGCATTTGAGCGAAAGAGAAAGATGAGTTGGCTATTTTGGAGGGCTGTCTTCCTTTTGTTGGTAGAACTTCTTGGTTCATTCTTGGATTTTTCTGAAACCTATTACGTAGATTTTTGTATGTTTGGCACCCTTTATAATTAGCTGGGGTGGCATAGGGCACATACTGCAGGTACTTCTCGGGTTTTGTGCATTCTTCAGATTTGTGCATTTGCCCACACTTAACACATCTAGGGATATGATGGAAGTAAGTTTTCGTATGGCCGAATGCCTGGCCGGTATGGCATTGTACAATGTCACGTTTACGGTATAGTTTCTCAATTTGAACTCGTATAGTAAATTGAAGTGACATCGTAAATCTTTTCTACTCCAGGTGTAGGTTCTAAGTCAACGAAGAATAGTGGGAATGATATTTTACCACCTTCTCCTGGGTGTTCCCGGCTGTCTTTTTGAACATTGGTAACTTGCCTTACTTTAAAGCCCATGGGCAATTATTCTTCTTTAATTATATCAGCAGTAGTTGTAGGATGAAGGTTTCTTACGACCACCCTAAGCGATCTCTCTTCCTTGAGTTGGTACGTATGTATATTCGCTTTATTTATCTGACAGATATTTTACGATGTTACAGTAGGTATCGGGGGAATCAGTCATAATTTCGGTGTCATTTGTGCGGCTAACACATGAATACTTTCCTTGGCCGAAAATTTTATTTAAGTGGTTACAAAGTAATGAAAAATTTCCTATATTACGTACGAAGATAGGAGGAGGTTTAGGAGGTTGCGGTGTCGAAGACGACTCCATAGTTTCAGCAGCTGTGCAACTAAGTGCCTGAAAGGGATTAGGAGTGAAAAAAGGAGATTCTTCGTTAACTCCTTGGGTTGAAGTCTCTGACATAGATTCATTAATTGGTATTGAGTTAGGGGGCGTTTTAACCTTTGATCTCTTCGGCTTTTGCTTGGCTGGCCACATTCTTACCGTTTCAAGTTATCTACTTCTTTTAGTCTTGTTATTTTTTGATGACATAACCATAAAGAAATATCTAATCGGGTATCATTGAATAGTAGAGGAAAAGAACAGAGAAGAGAGAAAACAAAATTATAAAAAAAGAAAAGAATAAAAAAAAAAAAAGGAATAAAAAGATTGCAGAGGAGCAGTACGGGACATTTCCGTACGGAAGGCAGCCAGCCACTGGCTGTAGTAATGTCAGAGTGGCGTTATCTATAATCCTTCCCCACTCTACCTGTCCATAGAGCACATGTTAATTTACGTATTAACTATTTAAATGTTTAATGGCTGTACTCACTATTTTATATAGTCAATGTTCACCACGGCTATTAATAACAACTGTTGAACACTTTTCTTGACGAAAAACTGAGAAAAATCTTAGTAAAAACGATAATTATTGGAGAACAATATGAACATAGAACTAGCATAGTTGGCGAATGCGCAAACACCGGTATTTATTAATAATAAGTTTTAGTTCCTCATGCTTTCCCTTTATACCATTACAGTTCCATTGTATTATATTGGTTGGAGTTGTCATATTAAAAAAAAAAAAAAAGTAAATAGGTCGGAATTTAGATAAATGATATTGTTCATTAATGTAAATTTAGTAAACAAAAATAAAATGAAAAACATAATAATAAAATTAAAAACAATTTATCAATTAGTTTCCATTTTTTTCTTTACTTTTTTCACGCTTTGGTTATTTTGTTTCTGGTCTTACTTCTAGTTCTTCTTCCTTCCACCCTTGTCCACTCGGTCTGTTAACCATCAGGAGAAAGGAGAGGGTTGATAGGTTCCTCAGACGCTCTCTGTGCCGAAGGTAAAATCCTCGGTTCAGAGGCGACTTCGCAGTTGGTGGAACGGGCTTCCGAATTTTTTTCGGATATCCCACCAGAGGGTTGGGAATTTAGGGAAGTTGGGATTTTTGATACGGAGTGTAAGGAAAATAAGGAGAAATTTGGGTGAGAAGGTGAGACGTGGGTGGGAGGTGAGACGTGGGTGGGAGGTGAAACGTGAGTGGGAGGTGAGACGTGGGTGGGGGTATCAGAGATAGCATTAATGCTGGTGCTGCTTTGTGATGGGGTCGTTCCACAAATTTAAGGGAACCGTTTTTACCGTTTCGTTACATGACGGGAACGGGTATTTTATTCGTTACGTTACATATTCGTTCCAAGAAAATTTTCTGACATTTCGTTACCTGGCAAGCAAAAAAAAAAAAAGACCACCTTTTCAAAATTTTCTAACACTACTTTGCCAGTACTGAGCCAGAGCAACAACACTAAACAAAATAGAGAACTGAGTAAAGTTAATTAAGTTCATGAAAAACATGCCATAAATGTCTTTCATCACCTGCGCCTAGTATACTGGAACTTTCATGATTATTCACCCTGTATTATACGATTTTAATGACATTGTTCTGGAAACCATTAGAATTATATTGAAAAATAAGGATTTAGACCCAACATCGTCTTGTAAGGTTTATGGGTATTATAAAATAATATATTTTGTCTACTATTAAACGTAATAATTTAAAGTGTTAAATTTTATTGACAAGTGCAGAAATTTTTTTTTACAACCGTAAGCATTATTTACATCGACTTAAATACTTCAACAAAATATATTAAGTTAGGCTTTTTATATTAATTTTACAACAAAGTGCAAGGTCATTTGTTATATTGCATTTAATTAATCAATGCTTTCAATTTTATAAAAAAAAAAAAAAAAAATTTTAAATAAAACTTTTAATACTTTCTGATACTCTGATAATACTGATACTCAGTGATCACATTAATCCCTAAAATTATTTTCCTTTTTCTTTTTTTTCTTTAACATTGAGAAATATGGTTGGTATAGAAATAAAAAGAGACTTTTTAAAATAAATATGTAGTAAATCAAAGAATTTGTTCTATTATATTATATTATCAAACTGCACTAATTTTATGTCTTCGTTTGCAATTTTATTGTTTATAAGTAAGTTTATAATAAATGATTTTTTTTAATTATTATTTCATTATTGTTTCGTGGCCCCGAGGTTGAGAGCCACTGCCATAAGGGATTAACATTGGAAAATAGACAAGGACCGAAGAGCGAATGGAAAAGTGCTATAATGAGCAGAACGAAGACCGGATGGATCGAGGAACGAATAAAGAATGAAACCGATGTAACGATAAAATACCGAGACCGAAGTAACGAAAAAATACCGAGACCGATGTAACGATAAAATACCGAGACCGAAGTAACGAAAAAATACCGAGACCGATGTAACGATAAAAAAATACCGAGACCGAAGTAACAAAAAGATACCGAGACCGATGAAACGAAAAGATACCGAGACCGATGTAACGAAAAAAGAACGAGACCGATGAAACGAAAAGATACCGAGACCGATGTAACGAAAAAAGAACGAGACCGATGTAACGTTAAAATACCGAGACCGAAGTACCAAAAAAACACCGAGACCGATGTAACGATAAAATACCAATGGAACGGAAAAATCCGGGGCCTTTTAACGGTACCAATCGTTCCTACCATGGGAACGTTCCTCGTACCATTACAACAGTAACGGACCATCCCTAGTGCTGCTGCTAGGCGTGGTTGTCTTACCAGACGTAGCTGTCATTACAGTTTTTCTATTTGTTAATTGATTTTCAATTATTTGTTCCGCTTGTACACTAACTGATTTTTTAGTCTTAACAATATTAGCAAACGATATTTAAGTTGTTATCGGGTGCATGAGATCGTATTTTTTTTTCTTGCAGCGATGTATGTTACTTTATTTGCCTCTTGAATACTTTCGATTTCTTTTTCTTTAATAAAAACTAAGCAATTTTTTGAAAAACCATCGTGATTACTAGAATAATTAACACAAGTTGGCGGATTATTGAAGTCAGACCCCTCATTTTTTGTTTTTCCACATAATTTACATAATGCTTCTTTATTACAGTTTTTTTTTAGTATGACCAAATTTTAGACAGACATAACACCAAATAGGATTTGAAATGAACTGTCGTACGGCAACATTATGAAATCCTAGTTTAATTTCAGAGGATAAAGAGAAATTGTCAAAAGTTATTAAATAGTTTTGACTGTTTTGTTTTTCATTATTTCTAAAAAAAGTTAATTTTGACGTCAATAACCTTCTGGGGCTTTAGCTCCTCTTTTATTGCATCTATGTCAACATAATTCAGATCGGGGCGCCAAACAATACCTTTACTTTACTCTAGCATGGGGCTCTACTTTTATTGGAAAATTATTACACAAATAATTACACTTTAAAAGTTTTTCCGATTGAGTATCAGAATATACTTCGACCAAAAGTGTCCCATCTCTCAATTTTTTAATTAATTTTGCCTCACCTATTATTGCTTTTAAACTTTTATGTATCAAAAAAGGTGAAACCCTTTTAAAATCTAATAAATCACCACCACTTTCTGTTTCAAGTCACTTTTTAATGAAAAACCTGATATAGTTTTTTTTTTTTGTTTCACTACTACCGGCAGTAGTAAACTTAAATCTACCTTTTTTCCTTTTTAGCGGTGGGGATTCAGCCATTTTTGTTGCTGAATCATGATGTTTTATAAAAGAAAATACTAAAATAAATTTCTAAATATATATATTAAATAATAGATAGAGAGTAAATGAAACAAAACTTATGAAATAGAGTTGAAAAAAAGAAGCGAAATAAATGGAAAATTAAAAAATAAAATATATATAAAACAAAACTTATCAGTCTGTAGTTATACTCGGCTAATTCGCAGGAGCTCTTGACCCATACGTCTAAACACAACCGAACCTAAACACAAACTCACGATTTTATTAGTTTTTCATCCTTAAGGATAATATGTTGAAATATTTAACGCTTTTTAAGCAGCGGATAACTTATGCCATTGTTGTCCTTGAGGATACTATTTTGAAATATTCGATTATTTAACTGTTTTAAGATGGAGAAGGAAATTCATTCCGTCGTTGTTAACGCATTCTACGGGAGGCTGGAAATAGTTTTTCAACGCTGACCCCATCCCGTCGAATGTTTTTACTAAATTTGTACCATATCCACCAGTAACAGTGGCATGATTATGAGAAAAACATTGTCTCAAAACGTCGCCAAAATAGTTTTTATTTATTGACCGAACCTCATGATCCTTAATACGAACTGTTAATAAGAGCGATGTTCAATTAAAGGATTCCATTAATATTATTAGCTTAACCACTCTGCAGCTCCAGAGGAAAATAAATGAAGACCCAATAGCGCCCAGATCCAATCTGACTGAAATAATTTTTTTGGAAATCCAACGAAGTAGTGGTTTTCATTTGTAATAGTTAACTACATTTACAAATATTACTGTTTTAAATAAGCAAATTTAACGCTTAATTTTAACTTCATTAATATATTTTTGAAATGCCACCGCGTGACACCGTCTTCAAACCTTTTTGATTACAGACACTAGTATCTATATTAACTTTTCCAACAAAAATCAGCTGCTAATAACTGCCATTTTAGTAATTATATCGATTTTTTCCGTGATTCAACTACATTGTGTTAACCTCTACAGTATAACGAATGATAATGAATTTTAAGTGGTAAAAAATCATAGAAAAAAATTACATATCACTGAATCCCGTTTACTGTTGAAAAGAACAATATCTAGTTCCAGGATTTTATAAATATCATTGCCTAATCCCTTAGAAGCTCAAATCAAAAGAAAATGCATCTATATACTAACAATTGCGTTACTGTTTTCAGTGTCAATGCTGGTATTGTTTGAGACATAGGGACTGAAATAGTTTTTTATTTATTAAATATGGACGATGTCACTATTTCTTAATATTGGATTTTATTTATCAATTTTATTGTTTTAGATAAATTAATTGAAAGTGTAATTTTAATTTCATTACAATATTTTTAACATGACACCACATGTCACCGGTACCATAATTCTTGTTAACTAACACTTGTATTTTATACTAACTTTACGGGCACAATGGTCTGCTATGTTAACAATTTGATGGATTTACCTTTTCCGGTACAACGTTAACAGTTCGTCGATTGGAAATATTTTCCTTATGGAAGAGCTCTAATGAAAATAAAATATTGGCCGTAAAACACGACAATGAAAAATATATTGTCCTGTTTTACGGCCAATATTACGGGCAAATGAAAAGTGCCGAAGAAATGAGGAGTTATTTTTGAAGAAAGTTCAAGAATGGTTCTCAAAATCCGATATTATATTTTCATTTGAATATTATCATCAAGATTCACCAGGAGCATTGCACAATTTTGCGCCTCCAGGTCGACCTTCAAAAAGTTTTGAAGAATGTGGTGACAAAAGGGAAAAAAAGAAGATCCAAGATTTGCAAGAAACCAGAAGCTTCTCAGAAATCACATTTGCAGCTGAGGTTGTCGGGCGATAACATGGAATGCGAGACACTGCAAATATTAAAAAAAAAACTAACTATCGGCCAGACTGCCTGACAATTAAAAAAGTTAAGATTATATTCTGCAAAAAAGAGACCACTAGCGCATGATGGGTCCTCAGCATGTTAAATTGACTGCAAATTAACTAAGTGGGTTTTTGCATCAACGTTTGACGTTTTTTGGTCAAATATAATTTGACCCAAAAAAAACGTGCGATAAGTTTAAGTTACAAAATATATCTCTCGTATTGTGCCCTACAAGAAAGAAGAATTGAATCTGAGGAAACCGAATTGAAAAAAAAAAAAAAAAGAAGAAATTCAATTATATTTTAAAAGATAAAGTGGGTTAATTTTGGATAGGCCAAAACCTGGTTTTGGGACCTCGAATAACAGAAATACGGCAAGAAGGTTTTTTTTTTTTTTTTAATTACCGACAAGGAAATTCTGCAGATTTTTTATTATATTCTTAGTGCAATTAATTCAGTGTTTGCGCCTGCGCCAACTATACAAAGTCATCGTTACATCGCTCTATAATCACTCTATTTCTTTTAGTGTGTTTTTTTCAGTCTTTTTGCATAGAGATATTAATTAATAGGTGTGTTGAACATAAACAGATAGAAAACAGTGATTACAACCATTTGAAAAAAAAAAAAAAAATCCTTAAATGCCTCCCACAAAACCCTTATCCATCCTCCTTTGGAATGCGAATGGTATTCGAAATCATACTAATGAACTGACATCATTGCTTCATCAAAAAGAAATTGATGCAGCTTTAATTACAGAAACAAGACTGACCTGTAAACAACGCATTAACATACCACAATACCAAACATACCGAACAGACCACCCCGACGGTAGAGCCCATGCCGGAACTACTGTCATCATCCATAATTCCCTCTCTCACCACGTATCCCCTTTACCTGCAAATGAATTCCAGCAACCCACAACAGTTATCATTAAAACCTTCTCCTTTCCCGTCACAATTGCAGCGGCCTACTGCCCCCCAAATAAACCAATTTCCACATCCCAGTTCAATGCATTCTTTAATTCCTTAGGCCACCGCTTTCTTTTGAGTGCTGACTTCAATGCTAAGCACCAGCAATGGGGTTCAAGAACCACCAACTCCCGTGGGTGGGCATTGCAGTCTGTACTTAATTCCCGAAGATTTCATTTCATTTCTCCTGGTACTCCTACATATTGGCCCACAGATCCTAACAGAAACCCTAACCTTCTGGATTTATTCATACATTCAGGCTTAAGACCTCTCCATTACACCATAGAACGCCTGGATGAACTTTCCTCAGACCATAGCCCTTTAATTCTAACCCTTTCCGTCACTCCGATTCCAAAATCTCCTTCCCCATCATTTATAAGAGGGCCAATAGACTGGAATCACTTTAGCCAAATAATCTCCGACAATATAGACCTCAGAGTATCCTTAAAAACCTCCCAAAACCTTGACAATGGAACTAATTCCTTTACAAACATAATCCAGCAGGCAGCCTGGGCTGCATCCTCCCCTCGTTCCCCTTCTAAAGTTAGAAAGAAAAATCCTTTACCCCAAGACCTAAGTGACCTTATCCGATCCAGACGCCAAGAAAGAGCCATTTAGCAAAGAACCAGGCATCCTGACGATCGGAAATCCTACAACTATTTTACAAAACTCCTTAAAAAAACATGGCTACCTTCAAATCCCAATCCTACAACTCCTATCTTTCCTCACTCTCTGCGTCAGGTAATTCCTTATGGATTACCGCTAAAAAAATTCTCAAATATCAACCCATCTCCCATCCCCTCCGGCGAGACGATGGTTCATGGGCAGCTTCTGATGAGAATAGAGCTAAAGAATTTGCCCAGCATCTCTCCAGTATATTTGTTCCCCATCCTGATTCTAACCCCATCCACACAACAACGGTCCATGAATTCCTTGATTCACCGATTCCTATATCCTTACCTCCTAAGGCAATAAACCCCTCTGAGGTCAAATTCCTTTTAAGAAAATTAAAATCTCGTAAATCCTCCGGATATGATCTCCTTACCTCACAGATCCTCAGGCAACTTCCCCATAAAGCAGTCATATCTCTTACCTACCTATATAATTGCATCCTCCAAACAACCTATTTCCCTTTACAATGGAAACATTCCATTATTATCCTTTTCCAGAAATCGGGCATACCTTCCAACAATCCATCATCATACAGACCTATCAGCCATCTTCCAAAAATCTTTGAAAAACTCCTTCTTAAAGGCATTCTACCCATCCTTGAATCCCGAAATATTCCCTCACACCAGTTTGGATTCCGCTCTAAGCACTCCACTGTCCAACAAGACCTTAGAGTTGTAGACCATATATCCTCAGCACTCGAAAGCAAACAGTATTGCTCCGGCGCATTTCTGGACATAGCGCAAGCTTTTGACCGGTTATGGCATGCTGGTTTGCTTTTCAAGCTCAAAACCCTTTCACCTCAATCGCTATTCCTAGTCCTTCGATCCTACATCTCTAACCGTTCCTTTCGAGTTCGCTGCGGAATGGAATACTCTAACTGCTACCCAATAGAGGCAAGAACAAGGTAGCGTTCTTGGTTCAGTTCTATATATCCTCTATGCTGCAGGTATCCCTACTACCACTGATACTTTCCTAGAAACCTTTGCTGATGACACTGCTATCCTTTCATCGCATCCAGATCCCTCAATTGCTTTCTGTAATCTCCAAATCCACTTATCCCTGATTGAAGATTGGTGCAACAACTGGACGATCAAAATTAATGAAACAAAATGTACCCATGTAACTTTTACGCTCCGCCACACATCCTGCCCTCCTGTTTATATCAATAATATTCCGCTACCCATAGCTGACACAGTACGGTATCTTGGCTTTCACATAGACAAAAGACTTACTTGGAACCCCCACACTAGACTTAAAAGGCAAGAATTTAACAGACGCTTCAGCCAATTGTATAGACTAATAAATAGGACATCCCAACTCTCCATAGATAACAAACTCCTCATATACCAAACCATCATTAAACCTATTTGGACCTATAGACTTGAACTGTGGGGGACAGCAAAACAATCGAATATCAAACGCATTCAATCCTTCCAATCTAAAGTCCTTCGTACTATTGTAAATGCTCCATATTATGTCTCCAACAAAACCCTTCATAATGATCTCAATATACCTTTTGTTCTTGATCTCATACCCCTTAAATTCTCCAAATTCCATCAAAACTTTTCCAACCATCCCAATCCACTTGCTCATTCACTATCCAGTTCCACGCATCCTTATAATCCACCTCGTAGATTAAAACGGCAATGGCCCAGAGATTTATTGTAAATAATTATTATTGGAGTGCTGGCAATGACCAGCTTCTTTACTCAATTCCTGTGCGACTGTGCCATAGCGCTCTCTCTCAGCCTCCACTGGATTATATCAGTGATGCAGCTGAAAGAACAGCGCAGGGAACTCTCTTAGCCCGGCTTGCCTTTCAAACTGGGGGGCAGGCTTGGATCTGGGTGTTCCTCGGAGTGTTTGTGAATATTGTATATAGAGTACGAATGTAGTTATGACTCTTTCTTTTCTTCCTTAATTCTTAATTATTTCTTGTATCTTTAAGTTGTTTACTTAAAAGTTGTTTATTTTAAATTTTCTTACTTTATTTATTTTACATTATTTTATATCAGTGTACATATTGAATGAATGAGTCACTGTCATCAATATTACTCATTGTCCTTGAGTGAGGCAGCATGTAATTAATCAAATAAAAAGATTTATTAAAAAAAAAAAAAAAAAAAAAAAAAAAAGTGCGATTAATTCTGGATTTTGAGTTAGATTTTGACAAATTCGAATCATATCTGGAAGTGACAATAGATTTGTACCTTAACCTCTATCCTTGGTTTGATATGCCTGTAACAGTGCATAAGTTACTATTCCAGGCACAGAGACTGTTAATTGAACTTAATTCTCATTCTCACTCCGATTCTTTTAGTAAATATAAATAATCGATTTACCACAAAACTGCATATTTTTGTGAATACATTCTAATGAAAAAAACAAATGCATACCTAAGTATCTAGGTATCATCCCAGATTAATCCAAATATTTATGCAAATAATGAAATTTTAAATTTGATAATTTGTTGACAACAAATTAATCGAGATTATTTGTCCGAATTATTGATTCGAGGCTTATTTTATTTTATTTTAATGAGTAGAAGTTCATAGGAGATTGTTTTAATTTTTTTTTTTTTTTTTTTTTTTTTTTTTTTTTTTTTTTTTTTTTTTTTTTTTTTTTTTTTTTTTTTTTTTTTTTTTTTTTTTTTTTTTTTTTTTTTTTTACAAAAAAATACCGTTACTTTCCCAAAATATTAGAAATTCGTTGTCCTAAAATGTTTTAAACATTTTTTCCAAACACTGCGACTAAAAAAGAAATTGGGAACAAAACATTTTTTTCCAGTTAGAAGTGATCTTCGGCCCACTGTGCAACGGATTGGAATATAAAGGTGAGGTCTGCGGTATTTTTCTACATTTCTGAACTAGTTTTACCCTATTTTTTATTTTTACACTAAGAGATACTCACTCTGTATATATAGTATATATAAATATATATATCTAATACCTTTTGGGTCTCCAGTACAATAGACGTTAAACGATGCCTGAAATAAGTATTTATTAGCTCATAAAGATAGAATTGTAGTACAAAGTAATTGTTGTTGTACAAAGCTTGCCTAAAATAAGAATTGTTTAACAGTCCTTAGCTACTATTTTAGATAGACACAATATAGCAATCACCATATGATATATTTATATATCTTATGGTTACTTGATAAAATTATCAATTTTACACCTCCGCTGGTCGGAGACTCTTTTATCCAGGGGAAAAAGAGTAAGGAACCAGCTTACTACAGTAAAATAAGTTCGCTTCTTAGCGTTTCTTGTTGCATAAATTGATGACGAAATTTTCTTCTTAATTCTGAAAGGGCCTGATCTAATTTCATCCAATTTTTTACGGTTTAGTTTATTTCCGTTTGCGACATAAACCAAATCTCCTTCTCTAAACTCGTATTATTGTTTTCTGTTTTCATCAATCCGTTTCTTATTTTTCTCAAAACTCCTTTTTGAGTTTTTTAATGCTGCGATTCCGTATGTAAGTCATAATTATTTTTTTTTCAGCAGATTAGGTACAATTTCTGAAGTCTGTCCGTTGAGTAAATAAGCAGGTGAAAATTTTGTAGTGTTGTGTATTGTGTTATTGTATTCTTGAAGACATAATTTAGCAATTGCTGTCCACGGTTTATATTTGTCCGGATTCTCATTAAATCGACAACGGATGCGATTCGTTAAAGTCTGATTCAGTCTTTCATTCAACCCATTGGATTGCGGATGATCCACTGAAGTATAGATCAACCGTGCACCCAACTTCTTGATCTGATCTTTGAATTTAGATGAATTTAGCGCGCTGTATTGGTCAACCAAAATAATTTCAACACTTTCATTAGATATTGGTTTTATTAATATAATAAAATCATTAGCCGTCTGTCCTTTTGAGGTTAAAATCCATGCATATCTAGTAAAATGATCAACTAATAAATGCATGTATTTATGCGAAGATCTATTTCCACCGAAGCCTCCAATTGTATCTATAGACATAATTTGGTATGGATATTCAGCTGGTCCTAATTGTGACAACATTCCAATCGGTCTTCCTGATCTGGATTTATTTTTTATACATATCTCGCACTGCTTACAATAACCAGATATCGTGTCATCCATGTTTCTGAAATAGTAAAATGGTCGAAGTTTATTGGCTATCTGCTTGTTACTAATATAACCATAAAAATTATGTATCCTATCAATCAAATATCGACCAAAATTTGTAGATATGTAAATCCGTTTCCTATTGTTCATCAATTTGAAGATGACTTCCCCTTCCCTTATAATGTTTTCTGATTCTTCTATTTCCGCTTTATTGATTTCTTGATCTTTGATTATATCTTCGATCCGGATGATATTGACTACTTTTAAGCAATCATCTTCATTCTGAAAGCTTTCTAGAACTGGATTTCTGGATAAAGCATCGGCTTCCACATTATCCTTTCCCTCCTTATAAATCACTTTGAAGTTGTATTGGGATAAGTACAACATTTAATCACCCATGGCCTCATCAGTTCTTGCTTTTGATTTCAAATTCACCAGTGGTTTATGGTCCGATGTTACAGTGAATTCTTTCCCTATCAAATAATGCTGCCAAAATAGAATTGCTTCTTTTATAGCTAAACATTCCAAAAACATGATCTCTCTTTTCATCTGGCCTGGTGACAATTTTTTCGAAAAATAGCCAACTGGGTGTAAAATCCCATCCTCTTGAGGTTGCTTCAAAACAGCCCCTAAGCCTACTCGACTTGCATCTACTTCGATCACACATTCTTTTTCAGGATCATAAATGGCTAAAATTGGTTTCGAGCACAAATAATGTTTAATTTCTTCAAAACTATTTTCGCATTCTTCTGTCCAATTAAATTTTACGTTCTTTTTAAGTAAAGCGTGCAAAGGTGCTAATCTTGTAGAACAATGATCAATAAATCTATGATAGAAATTAATTTTCCCCAACCATTGACGAACCATCTTCCTTGTCTGAGGTCGCTTAAATTTTTTTATCGCAGTAAGATTATCCCTCATTGGATAAACCTTACCTCTTTCAATTACATGGCCCAGGTACTTAACACTGTGTTTCGCTAAACCACATTTTTCTAATTTAATTTGAAACCTTCTAGCTTAGCTGCTTCAAAAAATAACTTGATATGGGTCATATGTTCTTCGAAAGATTTAGAGAATATTAAGATGTCATCTATATAATTAGCACAAAATTTATCTAAATGATACTTTCTAATTATGTTTGCCAGCACTCTCTGAAATATAGCGGGTGAATTTTTGAAACCAAAAGGTAATACTTTCCATTGCCAGTGACCTTTATTAAAGCTGTTTTATTGCGATCTTTCATTCTGACTGGAATGGACCAAAAAGCGGAGTTAATGTCCAATGCTGTAAACCATTGACTATTACCCACATTGATAACAAGATCATCTATCCTAGGAAAAGGATGGGATTCTGGTATGACGATCTTATTCAGCTCTCTGTAATCCACACATAGCCTTGTTCTTTTCCCCTCTTCTCTTTTGAATGCTAAGGTCACTGGACTAGCAAACGGTGAATCTGATTCCTCAATGAGATTATATTCCAAAAATTTAGAAACCTGTGAATCTATTTCTTCTTGGTCTGGAATAGAGCATCTTTATGGTTTTTTGGAAACATATTTATCTTCTTTTAGTTTAATCTGTGCTTCTCCAGACCTCATTGGCCCAACGTCAAATTTATTTTTAGCAAAGCATTCTTCATATTGCTTGACTAATTTAAATATTTGATTCTGTTTATCTTGCTCCAAATGATCTAAATCTAAATTAAACTTATCAATATCTGAGTCTAAGTGAGGATTATTAAGCGCCGACTTACTAGGTCTGGTAATATTTACATATTTATCACTCGCATTCTCAATATCTATGGATTTATTATTTAATTTTTGTTTGATTTCTAAATTTTCATCTTGTAACAGTTTAAATCTTTTGATTGCATCCAAACCTAGTAAAAAGTCATAATCGAAGTTAATATTTTTCACCACAATAAAATCTAGTTTATCTTCTATTTCGCCTATCTTTAAATGTAAGTTAGCCCGGCTCTGACAAAAATTTACACCAGTTAAAGTCTTTAAAATACTCCTATTACTGCATAATTTAGACTTCAATAATTTAATTACATTTTCGCTAACTAAAGAGCATGTAGAGCCATTATCATATATGGCCTTTAGAACTTTACGCTTATCTACAATTACTTTAATTTTAATTAGCGAACATGGTGTAAATTTTTCCGGGCCTATTAGTTTTTTTCATCCCGATCTTCAAGCCCTATTTTATTATTTTTCTTTTCCTCACTTTCATCTTCTTGTTGCAATAAATTATGGTTTAATGTTTTTATTCTGTTCCGGCAAATATGAACGGGGTGATAACGATTTTCGTAGCCTAGCATCTCACAGATTGGACATGATTTTTTTTTTTTGTAACTTATCAAACTTACCCTGTTTGTTTTTATCCTCATAATTCCACTTAACCTCTTCTTTCTTGTCATCTGTTTTTTTTTTTTTGTTTGTTTTTTTTTTAGTAAATGAATCATCAAATTTCTTCTATTCTTGAATCAAATTATCTACATTTTTAATTTTTTTCTCTATCTAATTTATCGTGGATATCTATCGGTAGATTAAAAACTATTTGATAAACCCTAAATGTCTCTGGGATATCTCTGTCTGCCTCCAACAGGAGGCGTTCTTTCATAAGAACAAATTCAATTAGAGAACCATACATATATCTGTAATTAAATGCCGATCGAATATCAGACCAATCCTTCTTACCATAAACTGATAAAAATGACCTTTTCCAAGATTCCCAGTCTACTGCAGATAGTTTTATTAAATTAGCATTGTACCATTCATAGATATTGGCATCAATAAACATTTTCATAACCTCAACGTTTCTAACATCTGTTATATTAAATTTTGCACATTATTTTTCAAACTCATTTATCCAGGCTGCGGCATCCCGTTTTCCATCAAACTTAGACAATGCAAATCTGTTTTCGATCTCCCTCGAACTAACCTCACTAGCAACCAAAATACGACTCTCCAACTCTCTAATCCTTTCAATAAAAAAAAGTTCGTTAAATGGCTTGGCCTCAACTACTACATTATGGCGTGCATCGATCCTCTCGGTGAATTCCTCTAGAAAATAATCATTTATACAAAAATTTTCTTCCTCATCCCAGTATTTTTTTTTGTAATTATGTATTAAATGAAATAGCAACTTTTCGATAATCTCCTAACCTAGTAATAGAGTTTATACTACTTGTAATTGATTTTGTTGCCAGTAACTCCTGATGTAAGGCTAGATCCTTCAATTAAGCGGGAACAGCATACCAAACAATCTTATCGCTAGATATAGCTGCCAATTCGTACTGATTCTCTCCAATCTTAAATATGTGAACATATAACCTGTTCTTATATATATATATATATATATATATATATATATATATATATATATATATATATATATATATATATCTTATGATGACTTGATAGAATTATCAATTTTACATATATATATATATATATATATATATATATATATATATATATATATATATGTGTATAAGTTAAGGGCCGAAGCATAGCAGTATCAGCCTTAATCCTATTTCTAATCTTGTAAACACAGCAAATACTATAAATGTAGCATTACTGAGCCAATAAAGGCAGTTGATATTCAGTCTATTTAGCGTGCGTTTCTTATTACCTTTTCTTTTTTTTTAAGTTTTATTTGTGACAGTTGCTAACTGGTGCCGAAACCCGGGACAACGCATGATGGCCTATTTTTTTTCCTCTCAAGGCAAAACACAATCAAGGTAGGAAAATAGTTAATGGCGGAAACACTATCAGAGATGCCACCATTACCGGAAGGAACTTTAGCAGCGGCCCACGCTAACGTCCTGGAATGGATGAAAATCAGAACGGCCACGTCACAGGACCTCCGAAAGGCCATTTCGGACCTGGAAAAATTCACAGGGGAGGAAGGTGAATTAAACAATTTTCTAAAGGGAGGGGATCGCCTGATGGCGAGAATAGAGGCAAAGACCGCAGAGAACCTATTAGATTCTGGAGATGCCGAGTCACTGAAGGCAGCGCTGGTGTGCAGAGTGAAAAGGAGTGTGCTCAATCAGATCCAGGCGGACGAAGAAATCCCATGGCTAATAGTAAAAGAGAGGTTGAAGAAGGCATTTGGAGGGGGTACGTGGACCCCAGAAGAAGATATCTTCCAAATGTTTAGAGAAGCGAGACAACCTAGGCAGACCACTGGTCAGTATGCAGCGGCGCTTCTGGCACGATTTAATCGTATCACTGAGAAATTAAGAGAGACGATCAGTGTAGCGGAGGCAGAAGCTAGCAAAAATGGCCTTTTTGTCTACGATACTAAAAGTCCAACTTGCCAGAGAAACCGGGAAGAAGGAAGGTTTGCCGAAAGACCGCACATTCGTTGAATGCGCTCAAGAAAAGGTGGACTCCAGCGCGAGGGAAGAGGAAACCCGCATGGAAGTGAAGGAAACGGGCTGGAACAGAGTGACCTATAGGCGATCAGGATTTGGGCCCGCCGGAAACAGGAGAAAGGAGTTTGAATACAAGGCAAAGGATGGTGGCGAGAGAAGATCGGGCCGACCAAGACCAAGAGGCACCGGCAAGAAGGAAGACAGGAAATGCCACGGTTGTGGAAAAGCCGGGCATCTAGTAGCTCAATGCCCCCGCACGAAATGCTTCGAGTGCGGGGTAGAAGGACACATAGCGAGACAATGCCCGTATATGTACCGCAGGAGAGAGGCGTCTAGAGGCGAGCCAATGGAGGTTAATACCCAGAAGGTGAGAACCAGGAGGAAGCTGGAATCAGTAGGAGCATCCGAAACCTCGGACACCGAAAGGGAAGAGGAAGAATCGATAAGCAGCGGGAGTGAAGGAGAGGGAATCAGCAGAGGAGTTAGACGAGGACGAGTGACTGTAAGGAGGAAGGATCGAGTGGAGGCCTGAGGAGGGTGCCAGCAGAGTGGCAGCCGCTTCCTAATTAACTGCAGCATACGGAAGGAGCGTGGCGGTCTGCCGATCATCAGGGTGGAGCGAGGAGTACGCTGCCTGGTGGACACGGGGAGCTCTTACACCATCCTGAGCCGGGAAGCAGCGGAGAGGCTATGCAGCTGCAAAGGGGCACTCCAGACGGAGGTATGTAACTTTAAGCTAATCACTCTGGGTGGCCCTTGTGAAGTAGAGGTGAGGTAATGCGAGGGTATGATGGAATTCTGGGTTGCGACTTATTCGAGAAAGTAGGGGCGAGTATAAGGAGCAAACAGGGACGCTGGACTATCCGAATAGGATGTAAGAAGTACCGATGCCATGGGAGCTCACAGGAAAGCGAAGTTCGAATAGGGGTGGTGAATAAAGCGGAGGACTGGAAAATAAGGTTACGTAGGGATTACCGACATATCTTTCACAGGGTGAGAAATTAGTGAAAAATTCCACTCAAAGAGGAACGCATAACGTACGTGAAAGAGAGAAGATACCCGCAGGCATTAAGGGATCATATCAGGAAGGAAATAGAGAATCTTAGGAAGCAAGGGATCATAATAGACAGCACTTCACCGTACAATAGTCCCCTCTGGGCCGTGAAAAAAAAGAGCGCGCCAGGTGAAGAAAAATATCGAGTAGTCATCGATTATCGGAAACTAAACGATAATACCAAGGATGAAAAGTATCCGATCCCCAGATTTGAAGACATTCTTGATAGACTAAGCTGGGAGACAGTGTTCAGCACGCTCGATTTAAAAGCAGGGTACCATCAAATCAAAATGCATCCCAGAGATCAACCGAAAACGGCCTTCACTTTCGAAAGAGGGCATTATGAATTTACTAGGATGCCCTTCCGACTAAAGAATGCCCCCATCACATTTCAAAGGTTGATGGACGAATTTTTAAGAGGCACAGATGAAGATGTGTGTCAAATATACATGGACGATTTGCTGGTATTCAGTAAGACGGAAGAGCAGCATGTAGGACATTTAAGGAGCGTGTTTGACAGGATCAGGGAATTCGGCCTAAAATTATCAGACGAAAAGTCGCGGTTAGGTCAAAACCAAATAAGTATTTTGGGTCACACCATTTCAAAAGACGGAGTCAAGCCGGACAAGTCGAAAGTAGAAGCAATTGCGAGAATGGCCGTGCCTAGGGATGTAAATGGCATAAGACGGTTACTGGGGTCGTTGAATTATTACCGCAGATTCGTTCCAGAAATGGCGAAATATTTGGTGCCCCTCAATAATCTGCTAAAAAAAGGAAGGAAAATTTTCGTAACCCCCGAGATGGAGAACAATATCCGCAGGTGTATGGCTCGGTTACAGGAAGAGCCAGTGCTGGCGTTTCCGGACTTCGGGAAACAGTTTTCTATCACCACAGACGCAACCGAATACGCTTTGGGAGCAGTGTTATCCCAGGAAGGAGATGGTGGGGATAGACCCGTTGCGTATGCAAGCAGGCGTTTATCGGACGCCGAGACTCGGTATAGCGCGCTCGAGAGCGAACTGTTAGGGATCGTTTGGGCGGTAGACAACTTTAGAACCTATGTGTTTGGGAGAAACTTTAAAGTCCACACAGACCATCGGCCTCTGCAGTGGATCGGGAAATTGAAGAAGTCTTCCGCTCGAGTGGAAGGAACTGTTGTCCCAGTATAATCTGGAAATTGTTTATAAGCCGGGGAAGGAAAATATAGTAGCGGATTGGTTATCCAGGGCAATCATGGTAAATGCAGTGGAAGAAGACAGGGCAGGACCATCCGGGGATATCCGGCAATTCTTGCAAGAATGAACACCGCGAGAGAAGACGGGGAAAGTATACCAAGTGAGGACCAGCGAGGGGAGTCTCAAGAGGAGGATAGTTCCGCCGACGACCGGCCCGTGGAAATGGAGGAAGTAGAGGAGATTATAAATGATAAACAACGGCAGATCATTTGGAAAACGAGAACAGAGGAGCTGCTAAAAATAGAATATTCACGGTACGGAAGGAGCGACATAACGACTATACTGTCTCAACCGGGAGTTAGCGAAGAGGTCATTTGTAGGGCTCTGAAAGATGCGTCCAAACCGGGCATAACTTACCATCTATATGTAGGTAATTCTACGGTCCGGGAAAAGATCAAGCGACTATGGTGATCAGAGAAATTAGGGATGGACCGTACATTCATCAGATGCACCCGTTCGGTAGAAACGGTGCAAGATGTGGGGAAGCAGAAGGAAATAACTCTTGCGTACCATTTGGTCAAGGAAAAATCAGCAGAGGCAGTATTAGGGGCCCTACGAAGGCTTGGAACCCGATGTAGGGATGGAAAAAGCGATTGCCGCATATAATAGTTCTATTCACGCGGTAACCGGATTCTCGCCCTTTGAAATCATTTTTGGGCTACAGGAGCGACGCAGAAATATTAGGGACACAGCGAACGAGGAGGAGGTGAATTTGGTACTGGCCAGGCGGGCGGCATTGGGAAAGTTGTGGGAGAAATCTCGGGGACGAATCGTTAAGTAAAAGAAGCAAAGGGTGGAAAGAGATAATTTAAAAGTCCGCGAGGTCACAGGGAAATTAAAAATCGGGGCGGTAGTATACCTCAAGAAAAGTTCTAACCGAGGCAAAGAGTTACTCCGCTACGAGGGTCCATTTAGAGTGATTGCCATACGTGAGCATAATATAATCACCATTCAGAGTGTGAAGGAACCGAGGAAGAGACGTAATGTTCATATTGAACAATTGCGACTCCCTATTGAGGAGCAGATTATCTCTTGAGTTCTGGAGTGGCCCGTTGCAGAAAAGTTTTATTTTTATATGTAAGTGGATGTGTTTTTATTTGTTTTTTGTTTTTTTGAATTTTTGAGGAATGCCCTTCATAGAGTCAGTTTTTATTTTTAAGTGGAGAAATGTACAGTAGCAGTAATGGTAGATGCTGTAAATATAGAGAATAATTATTTTGGTTTCGAGGATTTTTTTTATTGTTGTTGTTAGTGATATTTTGTATATAGAAGTTATAGATTTAGTTAGCTTATTATAAATGTGTGTGTGGTTTTAATAAAAAAGTGTTTGTTTTATTTTTGTATTTTTTTTTTTTGTTTTGTTTTTGTGAATACCTAGTATAAGTTAGATTTGTTTTATTTTTGTACTTTTTTTGTTTTGTTTTTGTGAATACCCAGTATAAGTTAGATTTAAGATTTGAGTTAATTGTAAATAAAGATTTATTTCTATTTTTGTTAAACTTAGGAAGTATGATGCCAGAGGTATTGTGTAATATTAGGATTACCTAAGCTTGTTATCTGTGTGCTTCGGCCGTTAACCAAGTTAGGATTAATCAAAGAACCCCGTACTACCTTTCTGGTATTAAGTGACCAAATTATATAGGGAATGTCCATAAACTGGTAGGGGGGAGTTAAGGGCCGAAGCATAGCAGTATCAGCCTTAATCCTATTCTTAACCTTGTAAACACAGCAAATACTATAAATGTAGCATTACTGAGCCAATAAAGGCAGTTGATATTCAGTCTATTTAGCCTGCGTTTCTTATTACCTTTTCTTTTTTTTTAAGTTTTATTTGTGACAGTTGCTAACTTATATATATACATACATAGCATAAAATAACGTCGCCCAGTGAACGTAGCCGGTACCGGCAAATTTTTACGGGACCAAAAATTTCAATTTAAATACAGTTTTTCAAAATAATAAAAAAAATAGTAAAAAGTTCAATTCCACGGCTACAGTTAAAAAAAAACCTTGAAACCGACCAATAGGAGCTCAAATGTCAAGTTTTTTTTGGAATTGTAGCTGTAGAATTGTACTTCTATCTTTATGAAATAGGCCCTTGGTGTGAATTTAAAAATGGGTTCATACGTCATAGAGTGGACCACATTAATTGTCGAAGGGCCTGGGATCATTAATTGAAGTAGGGAGTTCCCGGTATTCAAAACCAAACGGACCATGTTAATTAAGAGTTAAAACGGCCTAAAAATGCGTCATTTGACACTTAATTTTGAAAAAATTTCCGGGACCCCCCGCCCTACCCTCGGTACTTTTGCCGTCCCGTACGTCGCCCAGTCAAAATTCCTTAAAATATGCACTGTATATATATATGTTTAGTAAGGTTCTTGAGATTCAGTCAATAAATAAAAACAACTATTTTGGCGACGCACAGTGGGACGAATGACCAATCTAGGAAGAAAAAAGTATGAATCACTTAAACAGACCTGGCAACCTGATTTACATTAACAATAAAGTTTAAATAAGGTAAAATAAAACCACTCAAGTCACAACCATAAGGAATATAGTATACAGTAGGCTCCCATTATCCGTGGTTCCGATTTAAAAAAAAAAAAATTTATGAGGTTTAATTTTTCACTATTTATTTTATATGTATCATATTAATTTAATAAAAATAACGAGTTAGATCGTTTCTAACGATTACATAATGGGTAATTATTTATAGTTATTATTGTATAGTAATTATTTCTATTTCTTCTATTTCTTTCTGAAAGTTATGATGTTAATTTCTGCTATATTTTCTCAAGGGAAGTGGAAATAAGAAAATATGAAACCTATGATATACTTTCTCACATTTATTTTTAGATTGATATGTTTTATTGAAATAATTATACAATCTGTCTCACTTTAGGGCAATAAGTATTATGGATGACAAAGAATGCATTCACAAAATATGCATACTGAAATTTTATCACTTAAATTGATACAACAAATAAAAATATATAAAACACCAAATCCATGTACAAATTAATGTTCTTAAGTTTTGTAACACTTTTACACATTAGATAAGAGGAAATAAGAAAACATGAATTGATAAAACACTTAATCTCTTATGAAACTCATTTTGTTAACTTCTGTTTCACTTATTTACATTACACAATCTGTCTCACTTTAGGGCAATAAGTATTATGGATGACAAAGAATGCATTCACAAAATATGCATACTGAAATTTTATCACTTAAATTGATACAACAAATAAAAATATATAAAACACCAAATCCATGTACAAATTTATGTTCTTAAGTTTTGTAACATTTTTACACATTAGATAAGAGGGAATAAGAAAACATGAATTGATAAAACACTTAATCCTTTATGAAATTCATTTTGTTAACTTCTGTTTCACTTATTTTCATTTAAGAAGACTAAATATCAATATATCACACTAAACAACACAATCCAAGTTGAAACTGTAGAAGTGATTGTTTACATGTGAGGTTATAGGAAAGAGCTATCGATAAATGTAAACTCGAAGTGAAGCGTAAGGATCGAACTGGTGGGTGTAGCGCGGGTGAGGCCAGTTTGGTGCCTCCTCTTAACCCGACCGTTACCATTGATTTTTTTAATCACCTTGATGATCGGAAGTGAATATAGTGTGATTCGACTTTCCAGGGTTTTTCATAATCTTATTATTTCTTTGTAATTTTCGTAACAACCAATATTAAATATCTCTTCAACGCAGCTGAAGATGTTGGAATAATATCCTCTAATTTAAGTGTTTCAAATATAGTAATAAAAATTAAATCAATGCCCTTACAGTTTTGCCAAATACGAAATAACTCTCTTCGCGGAATTGAAAATTCGTTTTCAGACAAGAAAGCAGATAAAAGCAGCTAAATGTTTCTTGATTATTTCATACACACTCTAAGATACCTCTACCATGAATTTCAGAGAGGTACTTCGGGGTACTTTTTAGTAATACCCCTTTTTAGTTTCAAAAATGCTTTAGTTTACGGCACTTCTAAAAAAAATATATAACAGGTCACGTCATATATATATATACATATATATATCAACACGATGATACACAAATTTAGATTAAAAGAATCAATAGTTTTAACAAAATTTGACCTGTCGAGTTAGGTACTACTTTGATCGTTGTTTTTACCTTGAAATCCACCTCCTAAAAACGGAAGAACCTTTGATAATGTTCTATTAACTGCTTAACTATACACGTATCACTATAGTTTTATTAATTTTGATTATGACGTTTTTCCTCCTAGATTGGCCATTCATCCCACTGTGCGACGTTTCGAGACTATATCGTTCTCATAATCATGCCCTACAGTGAAAAAACAGGTTACAATAAAATTATATAAGTTATACAAGTTAGTTCAAAACATCAAGTTAGAATAATAAAAATATATATAATTGCAGAATATAGAGGAGCATGAAGCTACTTACAATGTTATTAGTGGATATGGAGTAGACTAACAATTCTAGTACACTACTAACCTAGGGGAATTTTTAACAGACAGTTACAAAGGTTGCGGGGAAATCCCTGAGAAAAATTAAGTTAAAAGGGCTGGGTGGTATTCCCAAGATGCAGGTACAAAAATATTTCAGTGTAATATACTAATAAATAGAAGAATGATTTATATGATGTATATAGATGTAAAATATATATTATTGGTCTGAATGTATTAAGTTGGAATAACAGATGTTAAGATTTAGAACGTCTGATTTTTTGTTTATTGCACGATTTTTAATTTTTTCTATGGTTATCATTTCTTTAATATTTCTTTTAAAATTATTTTGTTCATGGTGAATAATTTTGGGGGAATCAAATTTAAAAAAATGTTTTGTTTGCCTGTAATGTGTGGTGAGAGTTGTTTGGTCAGGTTTGTTCGGGTTTTTATTTATAGACGTGCAACTGTATTTATGTTGATACACTCGTCGTTTAAGATATTGTTCCGATGTGCCAAAATAAGACTTGCCAAAACTATCTTCACAAGGAATTTCATAAACATTATTGGACTGTAACTCTAACTTATCTCCTCTATCTTTGGTTTTGGTAAATAATTTATCAATGGTGGAGGTAAATTAAAATACCTCCATGAAATTCCGTGTGAAGAAAGTTGTGGCAAGTCTGGTCATATCATCTTGTCTGTTTTCTTTTATTCTAGCCCTGATGAAGACTTGCAATGCAAGTCGAAACGTCGGCATTAAAAATTAAAAAGTTGGGGGACAAACTTGGTCTGGGGTTTCCCTAAGATTTTTGTGTCCATTGTAAAAATAGTGCGATTGTGCTTTTTAATTTTTTTTTTTCTGCTCCTTTATTATTACTACTGTTTATATTTGTATTTCATGATTTTTTTTTTTTTTTTTAATATTAATATCTTGTATAGTTAGAGGATTTTTATATATATATATATTTTTTTATTTAATTGTACATAGTGTATGAATGGATTCTTTGTCATTTATGTTACTCATTGGCCTTTAGAGGGGTAGCTTGTAATATTTATTCAATAAAACAATTTATAAACTAAAAAAAAAATAATAAAATTTAATTTTAACTACTTTGTTCTTAAATTCATACCCCAACCAACAATCTACATATAATATTCTTTTATTATGATAATATAAACATTTAAATTATAATATAAGGGAAAGAATAACCATTAGCAGTTTTTTTGCACTACAAGCCAAACAACAACATGAAAAGTTATAACCCCGACTGATTGTATGTTCAGTACAATTTCTTAAATAAAGTAAATCTGGAAATATCAGTGAATGTTACCAGCTCTGTTACAAAAAAACCCTATGCATGACAAGCTATTCTGATAGAAAAATATAAATCCAGAATAAACCACCTTTACGCGCACAAAATTAATGTTGCAAAGAAAATGGAAACTATCTTAACTCCTAATATTATCAGTAAATATATTTTATGCAACTAACTTTCATATCTTTCTCCATAATCTTTTGAAATATACGACCATAAAGTAACCTCCCAATAATTTCAATAATTATTGAAATTGCTTTGGGGATGTTTTATTATAATTACAACATTATTTTAATAACAATTAATAATTGACTAATCAATGCAGTTTCCTTCTCTTAAAAAAATCAAGAAAGTTGCTTTCATCAAAAAAAAAAAGAAAAAAAAAAAACCGATAAGTCAAGAAACTTCTGCTATTATTTTTTATTATTTAATATTCATAGTCACACAATGATAAACTTTTAGTCTGGACGGTCGACATATGAATTTTGTTGAATAATTCAAGAGGTATCAAAGAAGTTAGTAATTGGCTTTGTCAGATAATGACAATAGAAACCATGCATAAACATTGCCATCCTTCTTGCCTGGCATTTCAACAATAAAGGACCAAAATTAAACATGCCCGTGGAGTCACTATTTGGTGGATATGTTATCATTCTCATCAAAGGTATCGGTTCACTTTGGTTCCAAACTGTCATTTTGCCCTAATTCCGTATCCATATCGATCCAACCGTCAGAGGAATATCGATGAAAGAAGCCAAGATGTAGATCAACAAATATAATCCAGGTTTTTTGAGGAGAGAAGCCAATATTTTGCAATTTTTTCTGTCTTTAAAAAATATACGAAGTGCCCTGAAATATTCACAGGCGTGTTTCCTTAAATTAAATAATTATGATTATGAATAAACTAATTTAATTTATTTAAATTATAATTAAATTGAAAAAATAATAATTTCTTAGAGGAACCAATTATTCCTGTTGAACATAAAAGCCCAAGAGCCCTTACATTTTGGCCTGAATATTTGACATGAAAATTGAAAGAATGGATATACATTCATAACATAAGTATACTCATCTATTGTAATGATATTTCTTTGCTACATTTTTTTCTAAAGTTAAATAAAACATCCTATCCAAAAAAAATCCACTGAAAAAACCCAGCTCCAATCAGTTACTTTTTGCAAATGTGCTACAAACTTTTCCATAACCTCTGAAAACGAATTAAGATTTAATTAACAAAAGTTCTAAAAAGGTATTTTCGAATCTTTTTTTTTATCTTTATTTCAAAAGAGTTTCGTAATTTTCATTTCCAAGCTACTACGAATATATCAAACAACAATACTCCATACTCTTCCATTGGGTCCAATTTGTTCAATAATCCAGAATAAACTATTACACCTAGCCAATAATGGATATTGAACTTGTTCCCATATTTTGTTTAATACATTATTAACAATACTGAATTGGATTCACATTCAGCACCCCAAAAAACATAAAGATCCGTTGAGAATAAAAGTTCGGCAGTTTTTTCTTCGGTAAACCCTTATTTTACTGGACTAAAATAGAAATAAAGGAAAATATAAATAATAAGAATGAAAATAAAATTTCGGCAGTTTTTTCTTGAAAACAAACTTTTGGATCCTTATTTTACTGGACTATCAAGCCACAATTAACAAACAAAAACCTAGGAAATTTGTAACATTTGATGAGATTATTAGTAGAGCGTGTTTCAAAAATGTTAGAGCATTCTTGATTGGACCACGTTTTGTTCGTATTACTATCTCTTTAAGGCAAGATTCACCAACTTCTTTAGAATCGTTCCAATGCTGACTATATTCCTAAAAACTTCGTACATTTTAGTAGACTGATTTAGTTCCTTAATTAATAAAAATAGCGATTAACTGATTAAAACATTAATAATTACAGCATTTGAATTACATATCATTATAAAACTTTAGATTGATTTTATACTGCTACTGATGTTTCTCTCATCATTTATTTACGTGCTGTTTTTTTTTTTTTTTTATTTAGTATCCCTATAGAAAGACCATATATTTTGTGTGCGTTCCATTACTTATTACTGATTACTCTCAATACCTTGAAATATCAACTATGCTGCACGACCTTAGTCTGCTTCCTATCAAACATGACGTCTCATGCTAAGCCATAACCTAATTCGCAAAAATGGCAATCATCTCTTGGTCAGTCATTCACTAGTTCCACTCCATGACACTTCATCTATCCATCACAACTTCTGTGTCACTCCAGTTTCCTTTTTCCTGCTGGTTCTACAAAAATCAGCTTTTTTGATGTAAAGGTCTCCTCCGTCTGAACTACATGACCCACTCACTCTCTCTGAAGGTTTTCACATATAAAACCGTACCTTTGAAGCCTCTTTTGTAGAATGGTGCTCGTGACCATTCGGTATTTTTCAGACTTCTCTGTTATCCACGCATTATCGCTTTTTTAATAATACATTTATTGAAAATCAGTAGATTTTATGATTGCTAAACCTTCAATCAACTAACCTGTATATGACCCTTATCTACTTATAAAGGGCTATATTTTCCAGTCTAAAGAGTTCCCTCTGGGAGGCAAAGATCAGGTTGTTTCAAAGCCTAGTGGAACCACTAATATTGTACACCAGTAAGCTGTGGGAATTAAGGTATTTAGAGGTAGTTGAAAAAGTACAGTCGAACTTCTTAAAATGTTTATTGCATTTACCAAACGATACTTCATGCAATTACGTAAGACTCGAAACAGGTCAAGTGAAAATAAGTCTAAAAATAATTTAAATGTCTTATAAAATGGTGAATTAATATTCTTAACTTCCCAGCTAATAGAATCGCCCGTATACTATATAAAACATTATATGAACTTCATATTGCGCATCTACAAGAAATAAAATACAACTGGATTGGCCAACTAAAAAAATTACTCATGATATCAAATAATACTCATTTATGAGAAAATCAGGATCTTGGTCTAATAAAAAAAAAAAAAATAGGGAAAGCTGTGGAAGAATATAAAAACATGCTAATAGCTCAGGATTTAGAAAGAGTAAAAAATTCTACGTTTAATTCCTACTATAAGGAAATAAAACCCACACACATTACTGGTGCCAAATGCCTTCTCTTAAATGCCCCATTTTACAAAACAAGAATAATGTCACAACTCAGGCAAGCCTCAGATAAAAAAATACAGATTTATTATAAAAATAATATGTACAAAATAGACTCAGAAACCATATGCACCTTTTTTAATCAAAATGAAAAAGAAAGCTTAAATGATATCCTATTCTACTGCCCCCAATACCTAATACTCAGGCGGATTTATCTAATTAATAATAAAATAAAAAACGTCCCCCATAATATAGCCACGATTTTAACAATTGAAGATGAGATAAAAATTAACGTAGTATATAATTTCATTACAAATGTCATTAAGCTTAGATCATTCCTTTTGAACGAATAATGACATAAAAGATGTAATTTTTTTCTATTTATTTTAGTTTAATTTGTTTGTTTAATTTAAGTCGTTTACTTGTACATAATAAAACCACTTGATTAAGTAATAAATTATGTTATATAAAAAAATATTGTTAATTAATAAATTTGGTTTTATATGTCCAAAATCAAATGGATCTGTATTTTATTATCTTGTAGATGTGTACCTATACATATGTATTTTTGCTGTATCTTAAAATAATTTCATTCATTCAGTCTACTCAAAATCTATGATCAGTTATTTTTGGACTCTGTGCCAGCCAAGAAGAACCGTCTAATCCTGCCTCTGCAACAAACTTTCGAATGGCACGAGTGTGACGGTAATGAAATAGTAAGGAATCTTTACAATTACTTTTCTTTCTTTTTTAATTCAGTTTGTTTTGCTTGGCACCGACTCCAAAAATAACAGATCATAAATTTTGAATAGATATATAAGTATCACTAATTTCGTTGATTGTCATTTTTTATTATTGTATTTTATTGAGAAAGTTCTATTTATTTTAGTTTAATTTGTTTGTTTAATTTAAGTCGTTTACTTGTACATAATAAAACCACTTGATTAAGTAATAAATTATGTTATATAAAAAAATATTGTTAATTAATAAATTTGGTTTTATATGTCCAAAATCAAATGGATCTGTATTTTATTATCTTGTAGATGTGTACCTATACATATGTATTTTTGCTGTATTGGTGTAACTAGATTGGCCAAAATCTATTGTAAAAAGTGTAAGGCTTAATCAATAAAATAATTTCATTCATTCAGTCTACTCAAAATCTATGATCAGTTATTTTTGGACTCTGTGCCAGCCAAGAAGAACCGTCTAATCCTGCCTCTGCAACAAACTTTCGAATGGCACGAGTGTGACGGTAATGAAATAGTAAGGAATCTTTACAATTACTTTTCTTTCTTTTTTAATTCAGTCTGTTTTGCTTGTCACCGACTCCAAAAATAACAGATCATAAATTTTGAATAGATATATAAGTATCAATAATTTCGTTGATTGTCATTTTTTATTATTGTATTTTATTGAGAAAGTGTCACAATCTACCTCAATATAGAAATAAGTAATATAGATGGCTAAATGGATCCATTCAAACAATATTTACAATAAGAAATAAATTCAAAGAAACAATAAATAAAAAAAAAAAAGGAATAAAAAAGAAATGTCAGCAGTGGAGAGGATGTGGAGGAAAGGACCCTGCCTTGAGGAACTCCGGCACGGATAGGCTAGCAGTCGAAAAATTCAAAGCCGCATCAAACTCGGAAGGAGTGATTTGTGATGTAAAGGATGAAGGATGAGGTAGAGGGTTTGTGGTAGTAAGTTCTTAATTTTAAAAAGCAACCCAGTGTGCCAAACCCGGCAAAAGCTTGAGTAATGTCCAGAAAGGCACCCGAGCAGTATTGCTTTCTTTCCAGAGCAGAGGATACGTGGTCAACAAGAAGAAGGTCTTGTTGGACTGTAGAGTTCATTGGACCAAATCCAAATTGGTAGGAGGGAAAACTATATATGTCAAGCATGGATAGGATACCTTTAAGGAGCATTTTTTCGAACATTTTAGATCGGATAGGAAGTAGGCTAATTGGTATATATGATGAAGTGTCGTTAGGAGGTTTACTTGGTTTTAGGAAAAGTATTATGACGAAGTGTTTCCACAAGACAGCAAAGTGGGTGTGGGTAGGATGCAATAGTAGATATAGGTAAGGAATATTATTTATTTATTTATGTGGAAGTTGGTGGAGGATTTGAGGGGTAATAAGGTCATAGCCAGGAGATTTTCTTTGATTTAGATTTCGAAGTAGGAATTTGATCTCAAAGGGGGTAACTGCTCTAGGAGGTAAGGTGAGTGGAATAGGAGCAAATAAGAACTCTTCAACTGTACTGAATTGATTAGGGTAAAGTCCAGAATTTGGAGTAAATGTTTGGGAAAGGTGATTGGCTAGTTTCTCTGATTTTTCCATGTCTGATGCGCCTTGTCGGAAGGGATGGGAGATGGGCTTGGATTTTAGGATTTTTTTTTGTTATGTGCCCGAAGGAATTGTCATGAGTGTTTTGAGATTGGATTTAAGGAAAGCCAATTCGCGCTTATCTAGTTTCGTATAATTATAATAGGTGCAACGATCAGGTGGATGTTTCGTGCGTTGGCATATTGCTCTATAATGTCGCTTGGCATAGATGAAGTCAAAAAGGTTTTGTGGTAATGATTTTTTTTTAGGTTTTTTTTTTTTGGTATTATTCCGTAAAGATGCTGCCCAAGCGGCTTGCTGGATTCAGGTAGTGAAGGTGTGAACAGCATCATCCAGGTTTTGAAGGGTTTTCAAGGAAACTCTGAGGTCTATTTGATCGGTCAGGATTTGGTGGAAGAGCTTCCAGTTTACTAGACCTCTGATAAATGAGGAAATGGGTGATTTAGGAATTGGTGATATAGATAGACTTAAGATTAGTGGTCTATGGTCTGACGATAGGTCGTCTCGGAGAGTAATGGAATGATTAAATCTTTGTGGATAAAAATGTGTAGGAGATCGGGATTACGATTAAAATCGATAGGAATATATGTGGGATAGTCGGGAGAGAGGATTTTGCAAGAACTAGAATTTAGTGCAGACAGCAATGTTCGCCCACGGAATTTGTTGTTTTGGCTCCCACTTGCTGGTGTTTGGCATTTAGGTCTGCTCCTAAAATAAAGTGTTGTCATAGGGAAAGCAAAAAAGAAAGAGTTGTGGGATTCAGAAATGGGTTTGTTGAGAGGGAAATACGCTGACACAATTGTTTTAGGAAAGAAAGGAGTCTGAATTTTTATAGCAGTGGATTGAAGGAAATCGTGGACTGGTAAGGGTAATAAGTATTGGCGTATGATGACAGCGGATCCAACATGAACTGTTCCATCTGCGTGGCCAGTCCGATATGTTTAGTATTGTGGTATGGTAAATTGACGTTTGTTGGTTATCTCGTTTCGGTAATCAGGACTACGTCGATGTGTCTGTCGTGTAATAAAGTAATTAATTCGTTAGTATGATTTCGCGTTCCATAGGAGGATCGTTAGGGACTAAAATGATAACATTTAGGGATTTCTTGGCAGAGGGATTAGGAAAATTGATAAGGCATTGGAAAGTGTTGTTATGAAAGGAGTAACGATGGATTTGAACTCTAAGAAGAAAGGCGACAATATGTTCGTGAGGTCAGATGAATTCGGAGGAGGAGGGATTTAAGCAATCTGATGACGATTAGGGTTATAAGGGTTTAGCTTTGGATGAGGGGCGGATGGATAGTGAATTTAGAGTTCAGTTATTTTTTACTTTTAGGTTCAAGTTTGTACATGTTGGTTTAGTCTTGAAGTAGGTTTTTGTTTTGATTTTCCAAAAATTGTTTTTGTTATTTTTGATTGGTTTTTTGTAAGTGAGCTTATTTTTTTTTAATCAGTCAACTCTCGATTACCTACAGTTCGACTTATTGAATGACTTATCGATGTTATCATTTGACTTATCTTCATGGAAATGGAAAAATAAACAAAAAATTTTTATGTATGGGGTTTATGTATGCTTGTTTCTACATACATTTAAAATCATTAAAACAGAGAATTAAATAACCGGAACTAATTAATCTCCTTAATTAATCATTTTCAACATTTCGTTAATTGACAGAATTTTAAATTTTCGTGAAGCCATTGTAAAACCACTCGAGTGAATATCCAATAAGTGACTGGTGAACCTATGAACTGAAAAGGTAAACAATGACAGAAAACAGAAAAACAAATTATTACCCATGAAATTCTTTGAATTTGAGTTCGAGTTATGGAAGTGATGACTTCCAATAGTTCGATTCATAGAGATGGAAGGAAGTCCTTGAACTCCTTTCTTTTGACCCCTATTCATTTTGACTTATTTACACAATTTTTCTCGTTTTTAGCCCAAAATCGACTCATTGAAGTGAAATTTATGTACTTGCGACTACAGATTTTGTTCGACTTATTTAAGAATTTGGCTTATCGAAGTTAGTCACATCGAGAGTTGACTATATATGTAAATTAATAATTTATATTTAGTTACCATGGAGAAATATGTGTATAGTGGAAGGTAATATAACAGTGATTTCTTATTAATTGTTTTTTGTTTTTTTCTTAAAAAGCGCAGAGTTTATTTCAATAAAATTTTTATGGGACCACCTCTGTAGTATGCCCTACCGACCAAAAATAGAATGATCCGAATCGATTCTTAATTGGCGGAGTAATCGCGTAACAAACATACAAAAAAAAAAAAAAAATACAGGCGAATTCAGAACCTCCTATTTGAAGTTGGTTAAAAATTACATCCGCTTCATAGATCTTTGTTTAGGTGACTAAGTTCTATTAAAATTAGTAGATGTTTAAGCAAATTATCTTTATAGGTTTTTCACGCACAAAAATTACGTCAGTTTCTGATTTAGCATTCATAAGAATCCTTAAATATGAAATTTTATCCCAATAGAAAAATAAATAGTCATAATCTTCAAAATGTACCTGACCTGAATGGTTTTTAGATCATAAGCAATTTTTTTTTTTTTTTAAATTGACTAAAACTTGAATTACGGTTAGACGTTTAAATGTTTCACTTCTTCCCAAGTAAACCTCCCAAAGCATCATTAAAATTCGATCCTATCTCCTATCCTTGTACCCCTAGACGGTTTCAAATCCCAGCCAGCATTCCTTGTCAGGTTAATCCTTCATCTCAGATTCCCGATTCTAATCCTGTTTCAATTCAGAATCCTCTAGATATCAATTAGATCTTATCTCCCTTCTTACTTGAACTAAAATAAACAACAAAACCACTCCTTACCCTTCTCACCAAAGACCTCTCCGATGTCCCTTTTAATATTCCACGATAAGCGCAAAACCTCTATTAATCTTATTGTGGAATGCTAATGGACTGTAGAACCATCGAGACGAACATGGTATATTACTTCATTACAATTTCCATCCTATGCCCATCTTGAATCTTTAATCCGATCCTTGGGACCGCGCTTTATAGCTGGAGGAGACTACAATATTAAACAAGGTGGATTAACGATTAATTTCTTCTTTTTTTTTTTTTTTTTTTTTTTTTTTGAGTTGATTTCAATAATATTTTTATGGGACTTCCTCTGAGTAATAAAATAAAATGAATATAATAAAATAAGACTAATTTATTTCCACAACACTAAATTAAAAAAAAAAAAATTGTAACCGAGGAGAAGAATATTTTTAGCAACAGTACTGGGGTTAAAGTACAGAAAGTGTTGAGGAGAGGAGAAAGTGTTACCTTAATGGGCCCTCAGCCATTGTAGCCTCCTCTAATCGGCAAGCATTAGCTAATGCACCGGCTCCATCATTTATGGGGGAGAAGTTTCAGGGGAGGGGGGATAGTATTGCACCAACACCGCCTCTTAAATAAGATTGTTCTGCCTCTCGGGACCTAGTACAAACATCTATTGGTGTAACCTAAGAAATGTCCTAGTAGCTAAAAAAACAGAAAATTAAAAACTGAATTGAGTACTCTTTCACAGATTCATATTGATCACTACAGCAATACCTCAAAAAGAGAACCGAAAATCCCAACTAAAATCAACAGCAGTTGACGACATTGTCTACTCATTTATTTATATAATGGTTTAATGAATATTATGAATTTATTTTATAATATATACGATTTATTATTGATTAATGCATTTATTTAGGTTAGCCTTATCAAGTCCTAACCGACAGAAAAAATATCCTTTCAGTCGATGACGTCTTTAGGTACTCCAACTAGGGCAGGAAGGACGGGGAATATTTTTTTTTAAGCGTAAAAAACCTTTTATTATTAATGTTTACTTTATTTTTTTATCATTTTTTTTTTACCGTTAAACAGTGTTGAACAAATACAATACCTTGGATTTTATCTGGACAAGAGGCTCACCTGGAGCCCTGATACTCTTACTAGACAAACGTTCAAATCTCCCGATTAACTACAAAAAACTGAACTATAAGAAAATTACCAGAACCATTTGGACTTGCAGTATACAGCTATGTAGATCCACCTAACCATCGTATTCTTTCTGCATTCAGACACTACAATTAAAAATCCTTAATGCTCTTTACTTGGTCACAAATTAACTGATCCACAATGACCTTGATATCCTATATAACACTGATTTGCCATGAACCAGATACCTTTCCTTTCATAATAAACTTAATACACCAAAATCGACTTGTTTTACATCTTGCTTCCCATTCCATTCCTGGGAATCCTTCGAGGCTTCTGAAAAGAAGGTGGCCTCGGGATCATCTTCTATTGTAGATATTTCATTAGAATACAACCAATGAGTAGTTCCTCTACAACTTTTTGCCATGTCCTTATTTTTTATTGTAAACCGCATACTTACTAGATGTATTTTTGTAATATAGTTTGTAAAAAAAAAATTAATTTTATAAATTCAATATAATTATTATTTTTATTTTATTATAAATTTGTTGTCACTACTATTCTCACATTATATTGTTAATTTTATTGTATTGTTATATTTTTCATTAGCATCATATTATTTATGATTTTTCCTATTTATTTTTTTTACTTCCCTTCTTCGTCAAATTCAATTTTTTATTTTATTTATTTATTTATTTATACAGACTTGCAATTCAGTCCGAAGGTCTGCACTCAATTAATGGTTTATTTACTTTGGGATTGATGAATTAATCGTCACTTCTATTGGAATTATTTTCATTTGAAAACTAGTTTCGAATGTTGAACATTCTTCATCAGCTCTAAAACATTCAAAATTTTCAAAATAGCACTTTTTTACATTTATTATGTATATTACATTTTAAAAAGCGTAAGAAAAGAAATCAAATATATTGGTACACACGCGAGGAGGCGAAACGGAAAGGACTGCTCAATGATATGAGGACCTAGAGTGGCCTAAAAGTGTGGTATTCCTTATCACAGCTTGCTTGTATCCCTTTCTATTGGAAACCAATTAAAAATGGGACTATTGGAAATAATTATCTGATTATTTAAACAAAAATCTCGAGAAAAGAGAAATTCCGTCGCACGATTTCGACTAATCACTGGACACGATTACTTGCAAGCCCACCTGCACCGCATTGGTCTTGCTGACAGTGTTGTTTGCCCGTTATGTAACCTCGGATGCATGGACGGAGATCACCTGAGGGTTTGCAATGCTCTCACCTACCCAGAAGAAGATATTATAAATCGATATTGGGAGGCTCGTCGTCAGATTGCTAAACTGCTACAGACGGGCGTTGGATAAATAAAATAAAAATAATAACAAAAATCTCGATTGATTTTGAACGATTTTATTATTTCTAATGATTCATAAATATTTATTTTTAGGCTATTTGCTACTTGATGTATTAGTTTCACTCCCGAGTCTTCATTGAATTTATGTTTTTATTTATTTATTTATTTTTTTTTTTTAAACGAGTACCAATATATTTGATTTATTGTCTTATATTTTTAAAAATTTAATCTATGCAACAATGTGAAATTTTTAGATGTTTTTAGAGCTGATGATGAATGTTTAACATTCGAAATTAGTTTTCTAATAAATATAATTCCAATAGAAGTTGCAATTCATTCATCAATCCTAATTGTACTAATCCTTCTATACCATCATGCGTACGTCTAGTTTTTTTAACTTTTGTTAGTTTCTCTTATCCCAGACTATTTTCTTCAAACAAAAAAAGTTAAACAAAATACTTTTAATAAGTTTAAAAACAAACTTCTTCAGACATAGTAAGATCACGAAACCGTTTTCAGATATAATTTTTTTATATATGTTGTTTTTAAAAAAAAATAACCTACGAATTTCTATTTGACTAATCCTAACTCCGATCCATTTCTCTAAAGAAGTGTAAACTGATTTTTTTTTTTTCTGTCAATATCGGCATCACATGAAATACTGTAAAAAGCCATATTTAGTAGCCTTTTAATCATATCAAAAAATGTAAATAAAAAAAATTATTGAGATTGAATAACTCTAATCAAAATATATTAGAATAATAATAATAATAATAATATAGCCACCCTAGCAGAATCCTGTGTAGCTGGATTAGTTTCATCGCTGGTTTTTTGTTATAATTTTTCGTTGAATAGAGACGAAAGGAAAAGAAAATAATTTTAAACATTTTTATAGAAAAAAAATGGTTTGCAACTTATAATGTCCAAATATCAAGTGTATAATCTTTAAGGAGGAGTAATGGATCGTATATTTGATTGTTGTGGTACCACAAATTACAAGAGAGAAGAGGATGTTGGCTATCTTTAAAAATTCCAAAACACAAGCTTTTAACTAAATAAATGACTGAAAAACAAAATTTTAACAAATCTAAAAAGAATCAAATGTAACGCGGATTTGTGAAGGAGAAAATTGCGGTACGTTTGTCTGATAACACCTATGAGTGATAAGGAAAAATTAAAGAAAACACTGGCCATTTTGGTATGAACACCATAGATACAAGCCATTAATTAAAAGTGACTTCTAGATAGATAACGAGAGATTCCTTAGAGATTCTAGAAAAATATAACAGTGTTAAATTTCTGATTATGTACATAACCTGAGTCAGCTGGCCTTAGGGAACAGTCACTACATCGCAGGTTATAAACACACATTTTAATTTCTATCAATAACAATGAATTCCGAAGCTAAATTAGATGAAATACTCAAAAAACTTCAAATGCTGGACAGTGTAGATCAAAAAATAAATCAAATAGTTGAAAATAACAATAGAATTCAGGTAGAACAAAAAATTAAAATCTCCAAAATCGGAAAGAAATTAGATCAAGAAAGAAAAAAGAATGTGATCATAACAGGACTTAAATCTGAGAACTGGAGGGCTAAAGAAGGAGAAGTATTTGAGTGATATACGGTTATATGATATCATAAATATAAGGACAATGACAACTAAAAATTCGAGATCTCTTTGTCTGGTAAGTCTGACATCTATTTTTTTAAGAAATGATATATTAAGAGCTAAGAAAAAATTAAAAGAAAGGTATCCGTATATTAATATTAAAGAAGATCTGTCTGAAGAAGTACGAAAAATCCGTGCAGAGTTATTCCCATATCTGATAGCCAAAAAAGAACAAGGGTACAAAGCATTAGATATGATAAACTGATGATTGAAGGAAAATTATATTCTTGGGAAGATCTTAATAAAGAAACAAGCACAAGCAAAAGAATTAGAAGTGAAGAGAACTCACCAGAAACACAGTCCACACAACACACACTCCAGGGAAAAACAATTTGAGACTTAAAAATTCGTAGAAGTAGCAGTCTAGAAAGATATTATCCCATTTGTAGTAAAAGAAAGGAACAAACTAAGGTGACAAATGAAGAGCGGAAAGACCAAACTAAAGCAAAAAATTCAATAGATTAATAGCAACAATTAAAAAATAATAGTATCTTTTCAAGGCAAGACAACGGCTCTATCAGGATTTGCTCAATAAATGTACGGACAATGTTGGGGGAGGAAAGACTAGAGGAGTTCAAATATGCCATTAATTCGATCAAATGGGATATAATAGGTATGGCAGAAATAAGAAGGAAAAATTATCAAATAATAGAACAAAAATGCCGAACCATTCTTATGCATACAAACTCACATAAAGGTCAGTATGGTGTAGGATTTATTGTGGCAAATAAATTCAAAAAAGATATATTAGATTTTAAATAAATAAATAATAGAATAGCAGTTCTAGTTCTGAAAATCACTGAAAATAAAACGCTATCAATCATCCAACTACATGCACCTACTATGTCTGCTCCTGAGGCAGAAAAGGAGAATTTTTACTTGGAGCTCGAAAGAAGGCTGTCGGCTTTGAAAAGGAAAAATAACTGCATTATTGTAATGGGAGACTTCAACGGACGTGTAGGAGAAAGAGTAGTAGGAGAAGAAGGCATAATGGGAAAAGATACATTTGGAAAGAGGAATGAAGGAGGAACCAGAATAGTCAACTTAGCATTCAACCAACGTCTCCATATTGGGAACACTTATTTTACAAAAAAAACACGCAACAAATGGACATGGATGTCACCAAAAGGGCAGAAATATGAGATAGACTATTTTCTTATAAACCAAATTGCGTTAGTGAAAAATATCGAAGTTATTAAGAATTTAAATTTCATTTCAGATCACAGAATGATCAGAGGAGAAATATATTTAAATAAATTTAAAGAAAGGCGACCATTCAAATATGTTAAAAGAGAAATTAAAATACAAAACAAAGAGACAGTGGAAATATTTAGGGAAAACTGACTAAGAAGATCAAAGAGTTAAAGGAAGGAGAAACATATCAAACTCTCAGGACACAAGAAAAATACAACCGACTGACAGCAACTATCAAGGAATGTGCCTCCAATCCGCCAACACCATCAACAAAAACAAGATTGAATAAGTTCTCATCGAGCACAGTAGATCTCTTCAGACTAAGGCGGGCTATAAAAAATGATGTATTAGAAGGAAAAAAGGATACAACTGCAATAACCGAAATCAATAGACAGCTAAAGAAGAATATAAAAGAAGACCTAGACAATTACAGAAAAAACAATATCGAAAAACAAATCCATAAAGCAACTGAAAAAAGATCTTTCACCTGGTAAGCTTTGGATAGGCAACCTTGAAAACAAAAACAAAAACCTGATCACAGCAAGAGTTGATATACTAAAGGAAGCAACAGAATTCTTTACGGCTCTATATAAAAAAGATGGAAATGACGCTGAAGACATTACCCTATATTTAGGAGAGGATGATAAAGCATTGCCACCAATAATAATAGAGGAGGTAGTAAAAGCTGTAAATAATTTAAAGAATGATAAAATACCAGGACCTGATGGTGTGAAGAATGAGTTCCCTGCGAGCAGGTGGGGAGCTATTGGCGAAAGAATTGTCAGAACTATTCAATTTAATTATAGAGAGAAAAGAAATACCAGAACAATGGAAATTGGCAAAAATTGCTATCTTGTTTAAAAAAGGCAATAGAAAACGGATGGATAACTATCGACCGATCTCACTTTGTTCCACAATATCAAAATTATTTTCAACTATACAAAAAGAACGCATAACAAAACAGATTATGGAGAATATAGCTATCGAACAGGCTGGATTTCGGAAGGGGTTTTCAGTAATGGACCATATTCAGACAGTAAATCAAATTATAGAAAAATCTAAAGAATATAATTTCCCTCTGTACCTCTGTTTTCTTGACTTCAGAAAAGCGTTCGACTCTATCTATCACGCAAGCATATCCAAAGCCCCCAAAACTATAGGAATACAGAACAGATATATACAAATTATAGACCAGTTATATAAAGCTATGTCGGCATACATTGAAATGGAAAGAAAATGAAATGTTTTCCCAGTGGAAAAAGGTGTGAGACAAGGCGATCCACTCTCTCTAATTCTCTTCATTTTAGTCCTGGAGTTGGTTTTCTGAAACCTGGACTGGGAAAGAAAAGGAGTAAGAATCGATGGAAGGTGGTTGAACAACCTACGCTTTGCAGATGACGTTGTGCTCTTCGCAACAAGTAGAGAGGAAATGGTTTCTATGTTGAATGAACTAGTACCAGAATGTAAAAAAGTAGGTCTAGTTCCAAACTATGATAAGACTAAATTAATGACAAATAGTGAAGAAACAGAAATAAGGATGGGCAATGATAACATAGAATACACTAACGAGCACATCTATCTCGGGCAACTTGTATCCTTCACTGAGGGAACAAATAAAGAGATCCAAAGAAGAATTTCACAGAGTTGGAAAAAATACTGGTCCATAAGGAGTGTTATGAAAACCAATGTTGATATGGTATTTAAAAAACAAACTTTTGAAATATGTATCTTTCCAGTTCTGTCCTATGGAAGCCAAACATGGTCTCTCACAAAGTTTCAAGAGAATAAAGTAAGAGTCTGGCAAAATGCAATTGAGATAAGTATGACAAATATCAAAAGAAAGGATAGGATCAAGTGCATTGATATTCAGAAGAAAACAGGGCTCAAAAACTCTTCCATGCTTATAAAAAAATTAAAATGGAAATGGGCTGGACATGTGTTGAGATCTACTGACGACAGGTGGTCATATACTGTAACCGAGTGGACACCATATGACAATAGTAGGAACAGAGGAAGGCAATTGAAGAGATGGAGCGACTCCTTCAAAAAAGAGGCTGGTCCAACATGGTGGGGAACAGCAAAGAATAAAAATTTATGGTGGGAAAAGTGGAATCAGATTTCGAACCCCACCTTCCCAGTAGGACTGGTCACCTTGGGAAGTGTAAGGCCATTACTCCTCTTAAAAAGAGGAAGGCTAGTGCAAGGAAGATAAATGTGTATGTATTTATTGTTTAATTGTATATATTATTTAGTTGCACAATAAAAGCTATTTTCATTTCGTTCATGTACATAACCTGATTATGTTTTGAATCACATTTTTCCGTGACTCCATAAAACAGATTTAAGAAATAAAATAGTTTTTCACAGTTTTTGCGAAGAAATCATGTGTATAAAGTTGAGCCACTAGAAAACAGTTGTGTCGGAAATCCTGAAATGGCACAATCATTTTACGGTAATATACTTCATATTACAAAGAAGATTAAGAAAGAATTACAGCTAAATTTGAATATCTCCTTTATTGAAGTCTATAATAATGATGGATACATTCAAATATCGGACATAAAACCGCATTCCCCAATTATCACGGTCTTACGTCGATGCCATTCAGTTCTTGACTCTCAAAACGTAACCAAGAGTATAAAATGCTGACACGCAAAAAATTACACCCAATGATTTGTTTTCAATTTCTAAAAGATTCATTTTTCTTTAGGTGTTAATGTCCTTTAATTCTTTAAACAGGGCATATGAAACAAATTAGGATCATTAAAAACATTAATTAAATAAAATCAAGCAGTTTAAAAAACACACCTAAAATTACGAAATTTTAAATACACTTTTGCATTAGATAAGGCGTATCCCTCCAGAATTTATTTAAAATCATACACCACCGAATGCATGACATAATAGACGCAAGGGGCGAATATAAACATTACTAACATCTGAAATTGCTAGGGAATATTTTTTAAAAACCACTTGCCTGTTTTTTAATACTCCTAACACGGTACATAAGGTCCTGGTAGTACATCTGTGGGGACGTAAACCCCTCAATGAAACTAACTATTAGCTATGAAACTAACTATGTTAACTATATTATATAAACTAACTAACTAACTATGAAACTATTAGCCGAGAAAATAAAAAAATCAATTGCGTGAAATTTGTTACCGGCTACTGTATTTACATAAATTAAATTCAACAGAGTAAAAAATCATATTAATTAAGTAAATAGAAATTTTTAAAGTAAAATATTGAATCAATAAATTAAATAAAAACATGAAGTTTGCAATCAATATTTTTTATAATTCCTCATAAAAATCTAAAGATAAAATTATTTTTACATTACCATTCTAACGCTCAGAAATTACAAAGATATTCCATTCTCGGCATATTGTTTTCAAAAACAGAACAAACGATAATTGAAATATAAACAAAATGTTAATAGAACCGGTAATGAAAATCAATTACTATTGGCTGGTTCTAGTAAGATAACCGTTGGCTCCCTCAAGCACCTCATCATCCTAACTCGCTGGTTCAATTACTCTCCCTGATGAAGGTGGAAAATAAACATTGCGACGTCAGGAAATTAGTTTATTATTTACTCGGTTTTCGTATACAAACATTAAACAGTTTAGAACTCTAATGAGAAATAATTTATAGCCCATGAATTTATTCTAAATCCAAATGATCAATTACCCTTAAGAAGCTTCTTTATTAACATCTCACGGTGATGGCACGCCTGGGTTTGAGGTATCTATAAAAGACAGATCCACATTCAAAGTACAAATGTTGCATTGCATTCATTGCATTCTTTGCATTTGGATTACACATGCAATACATTGTATTCATTGTATATGAATACCGTAGTAGCTATAAAGATTCATTCTTCATATTTAAAGTACACTAAAAATACAAATATTTCAATACTGAAACCAAACCCATATTATTTTAACATCTCCCTTAAAATCCATTCCACTGCGTGAAATTACTTTTTAATCTGTTAAACTTAATTAAAACTTGACACAAATGCTAAACAAATATATGAATAATTCTTTTTTTATAATTTTTTTTTTTTTGCTTTTATTGCGGATACAATACAATCTGCCTCGCTTAAGAGCAATAAGTAATATGGATTGTGATTGGTTCATCCATACAATATGTTGAATACAAATAAATGAAAAAAACAAACGAATAAAACCTCTAACTAAAGGATATATAAAATTTAGGAAAACAAATAAAAATAATAACATATTTACATGTAAACAAATAAGAATTAAAAACGATCATCTGACATGTACTATATAAACACCCAGCCTATGAATTCCTGAAGAAACCCTGTCCCTCCATAAGTGGGTACAGAGTCAAAGAGACAAACCAGCCCCATAGAGATCCCAACGCGATATAGCTCTCACATACTGAGTGATAGCGATATAGCACAATCGCTCAGGGCCTTTTCCTTAGCCCAAAACTGGCCATTGCTAGAACTTCAACATAAATACATTTTTACAAAAGGTCTCGGGGCCACTGCCAAAGAATTGCTATATCCCTTATCCTGGCAATGGGAACTACAGTTCCTATCAACTTTGGTCAACATTTAAAAAATATCTAGCTGGATGGCGGTCTCGCAAACAGTGTTGTCCTTTTAAGCAAACCCTTCTCTTCAAGTTGGCAGCCCTGCAAATTGGGCGGAACGCGATGAGCTTCGCTATTCGACGATATTTGTGGCAAAGTCCAGTTTGGCTGATAGACATCGTTGGCTTGGCTAGTCAGGTATGTTTACAACCATTTTTTATTAGTTATTCTTTATTTCTCAGAACTGTGATCTGTAGATTCTTATAGATTGAGTTGTTTTCTAACGGAAACAGTTAAAAAATAGTCCAAAGTTCCGTTCACACTTTTATAATCGAAGAAATTAAAATGGGAACCTCAGTTCCCATTGCCAGGATACCAGTAAACTTATAATGGGAACCTCAGTTCCCATTGCCAGGATACCAGTAAACTTATAATGGGAACCTCAGTTCCCAGTGCCAGGATACCAGTAAACTTATAATGGGAACCTCAGTTCCCATTGCCAGGATACCAGTAAACTTATAATGGGAACCTCAGTTCCCAGTGCCAGGATACCAGTAAACTTATAATGGGAACCTCAGTTCCCCTTGCCAGGTTACCAGTATACCTACTACGGGAACCTCAGTTCCTCTTGCTTGGATACCAATATTCCTAAAAAGTTTACATTTTGACTAAATAAAAAAATGTATATATTATATCTAATTAAATAAAATAAAATTATACTTTTAATTAATTATTCATTAATTACTTAAACAAATTAGCTAATATTGTACTATTATTTTATTATTATACCGTTGAATAATGCATTATTTCACTTTACAGCTTAAAATGTACAGATCTAGAGATGAACGCCTCCTCGCTCTTGTCCCTAAAGTGGGAATCGACTCTGACGACGACCTCTCTGATGAAGGAGATAATCTTAATTGGACTGAAGAGCAGTTGGAAGAGGGTATACGTCAGTTATTCCAGGCAATCGGTCCTCTTGACGAAAACCAAGATGATGACCCTTCTCCTCCTTCCAATTTTGAGATCCTGGTAGATAACATAGAAATTGCTAACAACAACGAATCCAGTTTGGAGCCGTCAACAAGCTTTTTAGGTACAAAAGAAACTGCTCCGTCATCAAAAATAAGCAGAAAGAGGAAGCTAACTGCTCAACCTCAACCAGTAGTGAAAAAAGTAAAAATGAAACCTTTTGTGATGAAATGGAGAAAAAAAACAAATTTCGCTGGAATGTTACGTTACCTACCAAAGATAACCCAAATATGAATTATAGTAGAAGAGATTCTGCTCGGTCAGTTCTCTCTTATTTTTACGATTTCTTCTCTGAAGAATGTGTGGACCTCATTGTCCAACAAACAAATTTGTACAGTTTTCAGCAAACCGGTGAGCCATTAAAAGTGGATAGAAATAGTATAAAAAGTTTTATCGGCATTCAACTTCTAATGGGAATTGTGGACTTGCCCGCAATCACTGATTATTGGAGCAATAGATTCAGACAAAAAACAATTGCTGACGCAATGTCACTAAAAAACTTTCTGAAATTAAGGCGATTTTTACATTTTGCCAATAATGACAATCAAGATGACGATCCTTTCTTTAAGATCCGGCAGATAGCTGAAATCATTCGTAAAAATTGTATGCAGGTCGCTCCAGAGAAGAAGTACAGCGTGGATGAGATGATGATCCCATATAAAGGAGCAAAAGCAGGGCCAAAAAAAAAAATATATGCCTAAGAAGCCTTGCAAATGGGGTTACAAAATGTACGTGAGGTCAGGAATCTCAGGTGTGGTTTACGATTTTCTACTTTACTGCGGGAAAGGGACATTTAAAAATGTTGAATTCTCGCCGAAGGAAGGTTCTATGCCGTTTTCGTCTAAAGTCGTAGTAGCCTTATGCAAGTCCATTCAGGACACCCCGTTGAGCGCGGTCTATTTTGACAATTTTTTCACCTCCATTCCACTCATTGCCTATCTCCGAGAAGAGTTTGGCATTCTATCATTAGGTACCATTAGAGCAAACCGTACTTTGCAGGAGTTTGTGTTTAGAATCGGTAGAGTGAAGACGTGTGTTGTGGAGCTGCCGAGGATTAACTCGAACAACTACTCAGATAAGAGCTGAACTTTTACTTTTTCTTTATTTATTGTTATCGTTTGTTCTCATTTTTTTTTTTTTTTCTCTCGTTTATTCTCTTTTATTATTATATTGTTTTTCTTATTATTAATATTCATCAGCCATTATGGCTGAATCACCTCCTCGCAAGAGGAAAAAAGAAAAATTTAAAAATCTTTATGAAACTAATAGTGACACTAAACTAACATGTGTTAGATTTTTTATTATTAGTAGAGAGGAAAATGATGATGAGGGAAATGTTATGGATTTTAAAAAGGTTTCACCTTTTTTGATCTATAAAGGAATAAATTCTCAAGTAGGTGAAGTAAAAATGATAAAAAAGTTAAGAAATGGTACACTATTAGTGGAAACTATCTCAAAAATTCAATCAGATAAACTTATAAAATGCAATATGCTATACAATTTAAAAATTAAAGTGGAACCACATGTTAAATTAAATAACGAAGTCTAGGCCTCGCGTGGTGCCCTGATTTAGACTGCGTTAGTTTAGACGAAATAAAAGAAGAACTAAAACCACAAAACGTGGCGGATGTAAAAAGAATGACGTATTTTAAAAATGGTGAAAAATTCAATAGTCACAATTATCTATTTACATTTAACAACCCGAACTTGCCGAAAGAAATTAAAATAGGTTTTTATAATGTTGAAATTAAACAATTCACACCAAATCCCACTCGTTGTTATTCATGTTTAAAATTCGGTCATGTTAAAACAGCCTGTAAAAAAGAGGCGCTATGCAGGTTATGTGGCAAAACTAAACATGAGGGCACGGAATGTAGTGGCCCTGTAAAATGTGTTAATTGTATGGGTCAACATGACTCTTTTTCAAAAATATGTCCTATTTTTATAAAAGAAAAAGAAATTAAGCGTATTCAAGAATCTGAAAAAATTACTTATTTTGCAGCAAAAAAGAAATACGATACATTACACCCGATTTCAGTAAATATTTCATTTTCTGATGTTTTAAAAAATAATAAAAAAAGTGTTAGTGTCCAAACTGAAGAAATTAATACTAAGCAAACTGTTTTTAAGCAGCCCATTAATGTTATTAAATGCGTCCCGGTCAGCGCCTCAGCCGTGAGTAAATTGACCGAAACCCCCACTCTTTCCCCCACTCCCTCCCTCCCTCCTTCCTTCTCTCCTTTCCCTGCTCCCTCCACATCCTCCACAGAATCCTCATCTTTTCCAGTCCCTTTTTCTCCCGTTTCCTCACCTCCCTTAACCACATCTACCCTAAGTCCCCCCCCAGGTGAGGTGGTCTCCATATCCCAAACCCTTAACGATCCTCCCCCTATTGAGACTAACATTGCCTCTGATTTTACACTAAATCAACATGGTGAATGGACAGAAGTTAAACAAAGACGAACCAGAAGTAAGACTAGAAGCACTTCAAAGAGTAAAGAAAAAATGGAAATTAATTGATGTATTCATCATTATATATCTTAATTAATATTTACTATTTCAGTTTTAGTTTTTCTATATTTTTTCTATTACTCTGTCGTCTTTATGTTTTTTTTTTTTTTTTTTTTTTTTTTTTTTTTCTCTCTCTTTAATCTCTTCAACTCGCTCACTCACCAATGTCACTACCTCAAACTATTATTCAGTGGAATTGTAACGGACTTTTGAATAAGTATGAAGAACTAAAATTGATAATTAACAAATATCAACCTGTAGCCATATGTATACAAGAAAGTAAACTTTTACCAAATAAGGAATTTAAATTAAAAGATTACAAAATTTACAGAAAAACGACTACATAGACGGAAATAGAGCGTGTGGGGGCGTGTTGGTTGCAGTACATAATAGGGTTGTGTCTGAGATATTAGCTATTAATACTCCCTTGCAAGCTATTGTTGCCAAACTCTACCTAAATTTTCCCGTATATCTATTAAATTTATATTTACCCCCCGAAAATTTTGTTGAAACTGATCTCATCAATCTTCTGAATAGCCTGCCATCTCCTTATATCGTTACGAGCGACGTTAATGGCCATCACACTTCCTGGGGTTCTTCGACTAATACTACGAGAGGAACTGTTATTAGAAAACTTATTGACAATTCTAACTCTATTCTTCTTAATACAGGACAGCCAACATACTTGAGCCCAGCTTATCACTCTTTCTCCTGCATAGATCTGACTTGGTGTACTTCCAGCATTTATACTCACCTCAACTGGCAAGTCAGCGAAGATCAATACTCTAGTGACCATTTCCCCTTGATCATTGATTTTACAAATAATAACACTCTGGTTGAAAGATATCCTAGGTGGATTACGGAAAAGTCTGACTGGCCGAAATTCAAAAGCAGTATCCAGATAGCGGAAACCGATATATCTGAGGGAAGTAGCAGTGAATTGGTTAATGATCAAATTACATCATCGATCCTGGCAGCAGCAGAAAGCTCAATCCCACGATCCTCAACCAGTACAAAATCCAATAGAAACATCCCCTGGTATGATAACGAGTGCAAAATAGCTATTAAAAACCGAAGAAAAGCCCTAAAATTATTCCAAAAAGAACCTACTCAAAAAAATATAATAGAATATAAAAAAAAACCGATCAATAGCTCGCAGAATAATTAAAAATAAAAAAAAAAAGATTCTTGGAACCTTTTTTTAGAATCAATCTCAACAAACACTCCACCACGACTATTCTGGAAGAAAATACGAAGCATAACTGGGAAACAAATAGATTATCAACCAGGTTTATTAATTAATGGAAATTTTACACAAGACTCAAACACTTTGGCCGAATATTTTGCAGACTACTATTCAAATATATATTCTTCCCAAGACCATCAGATAGAAGAAAATGAAGCAAATTTGGATTATAGCAACAATAACATTGAAAATTCATACAACACTCCTTTTACAATGGAAGAACTAAAGGCGAATATAAATGAATTGAAACCGACTGCACCAGGTATAGATGACATACATAATGAAATGCTTAAAAATCTTCCAAAACAGACACTGAACGCTCTCCTAACCATGTATAACCGTATTTGGTACACTGGAGAATTTCCAGAGATCTGGAGAAGAGCAGTAATAATTCCAATTTTAAAAAACAATAAAAGTAAACTATTCCCATCAAACTATCGACCCATTTCACTTACAAGTTGTGTATGTAAACTGTTGGAAAAATTGGTTTTCAAGCGTCTTATATGGATATTGGAGACGAACAATTTATTATCAAATGCACAGAGTGGATTCCGGCGAGGACGCTCAACAAATGACCATCTTGTAACTATGGAATACGAGATACTGAGTAGCTTTTGCAGAGAAGAAAGAATGCATCGGAATTTATTTCGACATTGAAAAAGCGTACGACAACTTGAATCCAGCACTCGTCATACAACAGCTGCGAGAATGGGGATTTACGGGTCGTCTTCTCTGTCTGATTAAAAACTTTCTTAAAAATCGAACTTTTCAAGTCAGAATAGGTAACAGTTTTTCTTCAATCAGAAATATGAACAAGGGTATTCCACAGGGAAGCGTCCTAAGCTGTGCTCTTTTTGCAATAGCTATAAACAAAGTTACGACCAGTATACCCAAATCGATTAAAACGTTTCTGTTTGTTGATGATTTGGCACTGCTTTTATCGTTTAGAGACCAGGAGAGGATGCAAAGAATATTGCAAAACTGCCTAAGAAACTTAGAAATCTGGTCTACACAATCAGGTTTAAAATTCTCTACTGAAAAGACGAAATGTATAGTGTTTTCAAAACGCAGAACACCAACTCCTCCACCATTACTAACTTACAGAGGCATAAACTTAAACTTTGTACCAAGTACTAAATTTCTAGGCCTGGTTTTTGATTCTAAACTGAGCTGGAAAGAACATATTAAGTGGTTAAAGGCAGAATCATCCAAGAGATTAAATGTTCTTAAAGTTCTTGCTGGCTGCTCTTGGGGTGCTGACAGGGCAAGCATGATTAAAGTTTACACTTGCCTGATAAGATCCAAACTGGACTATGGAAGTTTTATTTACTCCTCAGCGAACCTTACCCAGCTTTCAGCTATTGACTCGGTTCACCATGCTGGTCTACGTCTCGCAACAGGTGCATTCAGAACTAGTCCCGTATGTAGCATTTGTGTTGAAGCTGGGCAACCACCACTAGCTGTTCGTAGACACCAGCTTGCCTGCGGTTATATTGGTAGGCTAAAATTCAATAACAAAAATCCAGCTTGGATACCCGTGTTCCAACCAAAGTTCAGAAGATTTCTGGAAAACCAAAGACTACCTTCCCCATTGGGAATCAGAGCCGGAAAATATATAAAAGAAATACAACACCTCGAACCTACAACCGATGATTTGAAATATCCACCATGGACTCTACGAATTCCAACAATAGATTTAACACTAAAAAAATATTCGAAAATTAGCACCTCAGAAATAATATACTTAACAGAATTTAACAAAATTAAAGAAAAATACAAAAACTTTAAATTCATATTTACAGATGGCTCAAAATCAAACAACAATGTTGGGTGTTCCGTTGTTTTGGACACTACGATTTTGAAATACAAACTTCCGCCAATCACCAGTAACTTTACAGCGGAATGCTGGGCGATTACTGCGGCGTTACACTACGCTATGCACCTGGAAGAAAAAAATCTTGCCATATTTACTGATTCCCTTTCTGCCATAATATCTTTTGTTAACCTATATACCAAGGATCCAGTCATAAGAAAGGCACAGGCATATGCCTCAATGTTAAATGATTCACAAAAGAACTTGGTACTTATCTGGATACCATCCCATGTGGGGATAAAAGGGAATGAAGCCGCAGACGAAGCAGCCAAGCAAGCAGCCATTTCCTCGCTAGACATCAAAACAATATATACCCCTTCGGACGTTTGTAATTTTTTAAAGTATTTAGCCAGGCATACTTGGATAGAATTATGGCATGAAACCCAGGTAGATAACAAATTAAAAATAATTAAAAGTGACATCAAACAATGGCATACATCATATCGGAGAAAGAGAAGAGAAGAAGTGGTGATCACAAGATTAAGGATCGGCCATACTCGCCTTACTCATGGATACCTTATAATGAGAGAAGCCTCACCGAAATGTTTATACTGCCAGTGTCAACTAACGATTAGACATATCCTCGAGGAATGCCCGCAGTACGAAACTTTTTTTGAGCAGGAACGGCTGGAAAGAAGACTCTCGGTAATGCTTGGAGATAACAAAGATAATATTGACAAAATTATAAAATTTTTGAAGCACCATAACTTTTTCGAAAAAATATAATTAAAAAAAAACAAAACAGGAAACACTAAGGAACCAGGACACTAAAGACCATAGAAGTTGAGTGTCCAAAAACAATCAACCTAACCTAACCGTACTTTGCAGGCACCAATAACATCTGAAACAGAGTTAAAGAAAAAAACACGGGGGTGGTTTGAAGAAGTGAGCGAGAACAGGAAAAAAGTAGCCCTCGTTCAGTGGGTGGATACGAAACCGGTGCTGCTCGCCAGCACTTTCGTTTCAGCAGAGCCCATCCAAACGATTGAAAGGTGGTCGAAAGAGGAACGTACTCATGTCATAATTAAATGTCCACAAGTTATCAAAGAATACAATACTCACATGGGAGGAGTAGACATATCGGACATGCTCATTGCACTTTACCGAACTCCTCTCAGATCCCACCGGTGGTACTTACCATTATTTGCCCAACTGCTTGACATTTGCACCAACAACGCTTGGTTATTGTACAAGAGGGACGTCAAAAACCTGAGAGAAAGAAAGAATGTTACGGAAACAGCTGGAAAAAAGAAAAAAAGAAAAACAAGTACTGATGGACGTGAACTTTCCCTCAAAGAATTTAGAGCCGACGTCGCCCAACAGCTCATTCGAGCCGCAGCTGTGGCTAAATCCAAGATTAGAGCCTCATCACGCTGCGTTCGCAAGCACCAACCAAATAAATCAAGGAGTGCCTACTGTAATTTGGAAGACACATCAGCAGGTGGGGATCATTTTCCGAAGTTTACTGGAAAAGGAAGATGTCGCCTGTGCCAAATCAATAAAACAGTCTACATCTGCCCGAAGTGTGATAAAAGATTGTGTCTAGTACCTAACAGAAATTGTTTCCTAGAGTACCACACCACCTCCAGTACCACTCAACAATAGCCCTTTTTTTCTTTCATTTACGTAAGAAGTCGTCCTTCTAATATTTTTTAGTTTAATAAGAAGTTTTATTTTTTTAAATTTAAGACTTTTAGTTTATTTTCTTTAAAATATTTTGTTTAAGTTAATGTGGGATTCTAGTTGATGTCATAGTGATAACAACTAATGTGATTTTAAAAGACTGAATTTTTTTTTCTTTAAAATGTGCTGTGATTTTCTAGAAGTAGGGTGACAACTTCTCAGGAAAAAAAAGATATTTATTTTTAATATAATAAATTATTTTATTACACATTTATTGATTTTTAATTTTTTTAACCTTCCTAATATTCCTATACGGCAACCTGGCAAGGGGAACCACAGTTCCCATTTTGTTGCAAGAGCAACATTACGGTAACCTGGCAATGGGAACTACAGTTCCCATTTATTATAAATGTCCATAAAAGTAATTAAAACTAGTTTTGGCCGTATTGGATAATCGTTCCAGTTTTTGTGAAGGCCAAACTTCGGTGTTTTCAAGTGATTTTCAAAAAAATCCTAATATTTCTGTTTTTGCCAGGAAAAGGGATATGGAAACGACCTGAAACAGAAAAGTATTTAAGATTTGAACAATGGAATGTTTACAAGCTTTAACATTGTAAAGTGGTTGGTCCGACACTAAGGATATGATTAATAGTTATTAATCCAAATGCATTTTATAAAATGGAACCCTATAAAACAACCTTCTCTGGTATTTATAAAATAAACGCAAGCCTCCTGAAAGGTGCATTATCACGGAACACCACGAGGAGGAGCAAGGTAGATTTAAACTCGATAAACATAAGTATGATCACATATTTTTCCTTACAAACGTATTGGAGAACCCCAGATACCAGAAGATTTTTAAAACCTTTCTAGATCTGCTACTTTTTAGAACCACGAGATGTGTAATGGTTTATCAATTAGATACACGCAAATATATCGCAATAAATGTCACTTTTAAATGTCACTGGCCAGACCAGTAGTGTGGATTTAGACGAATGGGCGACTGCATTTACCGTTGAAGTTAAGAGTTGGGAAGAGCCCCTTCCAACTTGTATGATTTATTTATTAAATCGATTACATATGTAAAAGAGGAATATCGCCAGTAATATTGTTAACAGTTGGAACTGCCGTACCGTACTCTGAACAAACTCTGCGCCTTTCCTGTAAAAGCTCGATGCGACAGAGCCAAAGGCAACTTTGTAATTAGTGCGTGCACTTTTGAATTTGCTCCCCGACTGTCACAGAGTGAGGAGCTACGGCTGGCTGCTCCAGGGGATTATCCCCACCCTGCTACTGTCTAACTGGCTTCATTCTACATACAGCACCCGAGCAGGTAAGACGTGTTTTTCACTCGGTCTGCAAAAGTGCGTTGCTATGAAGTCGTGCGAACTCGGGGTTCCCGGCCGGTCAGTTTTTGGGGAAAAAATATTTTTCCAAAATTATTGTTGTTATTTTTTGAAAAACTTTTTTGTTATTGTTGAGAGAGGACAGGTGTTGTTATTTCCGTTATTGTTTAAATTTAATGAGCTATCAGGTGCGAGAAACAATTTGTCTTAGAAAAAAATACCAGAAAAGTAGTTTTTGGAAACACCATATTACGTATTTTAGCACGCAACTGGTGTTACGAATATAAATTATGGCAGGAATAGAAAATGAGTCCCAGGAAGTGATGGAAAGTGAAGAGGACTACAGAAAACCTCTGGGAGAGGTAGAAAACCCGCAGATAAAGGTAAAGGAAAACAAAATGGCCGAAAAAAACTAGAGAATTTAGGAAAAGTTCTTATGCCTAGTGACTCAGGGAAGGAGGGCGGAACGGAGTCGGAAGCGGATCCTCCTACTGAAGAAGGCATAAGCAGGAAAAGAGGCCTGAAAGGGCGATACACAAAAAGGCCCAGGAAAGAATATCCATCCCTAACAGGCCAAGAAGAGGAAGGAAGCCCTACTGGAAGGGCCAGGAAAATAGAGGAAGTTGTTCAAACCTACTTAATATCAAAAGGAATCTCCGCGGCAGAGAGAAGTCATATAAACAACAAAAAACCTTAGAGACATCATAGTAGGACTTGAGGCAAATTGGCAGGTGGTCCCAGCCCTAGTTAGAGCATAAGATAATTGCTGAGAAGTTTGTGCAGATGGTAGCGCCACAGATAGTATATGCGATAGATGAGGCGATGGCGACAGCGTATAATAAAAAAAAGGAGACAGTATCACCTACCTTGGCGCAAGTAAAGAAGGTGATTGATGACCTTAAGCCGACGAGGCCAACATACTACACCACACTGCAGTAACGAGGGCTGAGGGAAGAGCCAAAATGAATGAGATGACCCAGAAGGGGGAATTGCCCAAGCCCGGGCCATCTACAAGCGAAAGGTTAAACTCGACCAGGGAGAAATACCATGAATTGCCTCCGGCTCCCATGCCACAAAGGAGCAATACAAACCCCATATGCAGGGGTAAAGAAATAAAGGATACCGAGAAAACGGACGAAGAAACGTTTAAAAAAGTCAGAAGTAAGAAAAAGGTCAAGATCCTCGAAGAAAATAAAGAAGAGAAAGAGCAAAAAAAATGACGTTCGCAGATGTCCTCGGTAGGATCCCTAACACCCCAAAACAGCCCAAGAAGACAGCAACTTACGTCACACTAAAAGGGAGCACGGAGGCATGGTCCCCTAGCGATGTATGGAAACAGCTTCCATCCCAGGAGCAATTGGAAAGCATCGGCGCCGGAACCCGGTATGCGTAGGCTGCAGATTCTGCAGGGCCGAAGACGAGTGGTCGCGGACGAGCTAAGAGCTCTCACCCGAAGTTGCGACATCATGGTTGTACAAGAGCCATGGTGTCAAAGAAACTTGGTAGGGGGATTCGGTGTCGCATCGAGGGTTGTGGCTCTGAGCAGTGGACAGAGGAGGCCCAGAGCGGCGATAATCATTGTCAATCCGGCCTCGGCGTAATGGAACTGAAACAACATACCACGGCGGACCAAGCGGCATGCTACATTAGATGGGGCAGGATAACATTCGCTCTTGTGTCCTCGTACATGCCGCCGAGACCAGCAAGCATAGAAGACCATATAGCCGCCGTGGAGGCTGTCGTACTGAGATACAAAAGTGCGATAGTCTGTTCCGACACCAACTCCTGGAGCACGTCCTGGGGTTCAGTGCGCACGGATGTAAGAGGAAGAGCCCTAGAAGAAAGTGCGGCGAGGTGTCAGCTTGTGATTATAAACGAGCCCTCTGGTCCCACATTTGTAGGAGCAAGGGGACAAAGCTGGATCGATGTGACACTCGCCACAGCGATAATGGCAAGACGCGTTGCGCACTGGAGCCTACGGTCTGACACGAGCTCAGACCACCGGGTCTAAGCCTTCAGTGTAATGGAGGAGGAAGGCGTAGCCCAGGAAGTGGAGAAGGGCTTGGTGACCCGGACAGCGGACTGGGAGAACTATACCAGTACCCTGGAGGGAATATTAGCCGATAGAGAATGGGAAGAGATGGTACCGATGGAAGGTGAGTCAGTTATCGATCACAGAGAGGAGATGCTGACGGGTGCCATCAGAGAAGCAGAGAATTTACTTTAAACACCAAGAGGTTGTTTTAAAAGTAAATTTATAATGAGATATATTGTAGTTGATCGAAATTAGAATTGTATTGTTTTGATGTTTGAAAATGTAGTGAGATTTTAGTAATTTGTAAATACTGTTTCAGTCTGATGATGGGATCTTGTTTCCCGAAACATGTCACATGTTTTTACTATTAATGAAGAGTAGTAAATGCTTTGTATTAAACAATTATTGATTATTTTCCATTAATTATAATCAAAAGTTGCAAGTAATCTTAACTTAATAATAAAGGAATTAAACTATAAATTAAAAATTATTTATAAAAAAAAAAAAAAATCCTATTTTAGTGAAATTCGAACGTGGGTCTTTTATCATGGAGCCCTTTACTTTACCCTTCAGCTATCCCACCTGTTAAATCTAAGTATCTTACCTTGATACTTATGTCAGTTAGCCAATTATATTTTTACAGAGAGAGCTTTACTAGTGATCCCCCTAACATTTTATCTTTAAAATATATCTAAAAAAGTAAGGAAAAAGAAAACAAAAGATAATTTCTTCAAAAAACAATACAAATTTATTGAGACAAAAATAAAACAAAATTAACTACCAGCTGGTGTAAGAATAAAAATTTGAAATTATATTCCTTAATAAACTAATATATACAAGTATTTACTGTCCTGAAGGTGGTCTCGGCTCAATTGAGTGAATGTTGGTTTCCTGGCCCCGATCTCCTTTCGGACTTTTCATTTCTTAACCCGCGGGTATTAAATGAAGACAATCGTCCAAGAACACCGTTTTTCTCCGAAAAATCGGTCACCACAAGTCACACACACCTGACCTAGCTAGCCCACCTCTTATCTCTCTCCTTTCTTTTCTTGTCGACCCCCTCTCGCTACGCCAGTAGCTCCGGGCGGCCCCCCTCACTACAAATTGTATATCTCACTTTTCACTGTTTTTACACTAACTTACTTATAAATGAAGTGTACATCCTGCTCACTTAAAACATTTTAATAAATAATAATAAAACAAAATAGTTCATATGTTATTGTTTTTCATTAACCTAATACAATAATAAAATACTAATCATAAATAAGGAACAATTAATCAGGAAATCTATTTTTCTTTTTTCCTTTTCCCTAATCACCTAACAATTTTTTAATTTTTTTCCCTACCTATTTTTTTTTAATGTAACAAGACCGAAGCGGAAAGGTGCGCCAGTTTCGTAGGAGAATGGTGTGCGAGGAAGAAGTTGAGTTTGGCGGCAGCTAAGACCCAGGCCATACTCATTAAGGGCTCCACGGATAGGGCTCACCCTATCAACTTGGACATAGCAGGAGAGAGAGTTCGACCAGGTGAGGAGGTAACATACTTAGAGATCAAATTCAGGAAGAAATTTGATCCTACCCCTCACCTGGAGTATTTGAAGTACGGGTGATCCTATCAATCGATGGACTAAGCAGAATAGGGGGTGCCTTCTGGGGCCTCAGATACCCGGCAACGATGACTATTTACAAAGGCGTGGTCTTGGGTATACTGAGGTACGCATCCCCTGCGTGGAGCAATAACCTCGCACAGCAGAAGAAGAGGAAATTGGCCACGATACAGCGACGGGCTCTGCTAGGGTCACGAAGGCGTATAGAACGGTGTCGCACGAGGCAGTGCAGGTGCGGGCCGGAGCGATGCTCCTGGACCTCGTCGACAAAGAGGATAGAATGAAGTATGAAGTAAAGAGGAAGGGGCTGGACGCGCTTCCGGAGGGACTCCGACAGCGTATCGTCGAGACCCCAAACCAATGGAAAAATATACTGAGGGAGGACTCTATAGAAGAGTGGAATGGGCGGTGGGTGGCATGCCAGAAGGGCGCCACGTTGAGAAAGTTCTTCCCCACCGTCCGAGCAAGATTACAGGCGAGATGGGTCCTCCCCGACTACTGGGTCTCGCAGATACTCACAGAACATGGAGGGTTCCGGGGAAAGCTAAATGAACATGGAAAGGACATCAACCCCCGGTGCCCTACTTGTGGAGTCCCAGAAACGTCCGAGCACGTGGTCTTATCCTGCACTGAGATGGAAGGACACCGAGCCAGGTTGTTAAGGAAAACCGGAATCTTCGATCTCGTCGAAGTGGACTTCCCCCGACTGATGGAAGAGGAGAATTATCCTTACTTTAAGGAGTTCATCTACGGGTGGGCCCTACGCACTTTATCTTAGGAAAGCCCATCCCCGCGGTTGACGAGCCACCACCGTAAGAAGAAGAAGAACAGTGACCCTGAGGATTGGAGCAGGACCGGGCGGATGCTGTGGACCAGGAAGGCTGGACCAGGCAGACAGGGCGGATGCAGTCTCCAGGAGAGCTGGCAGGAGTGGACCGGACGGATGCAGCGACCCAGGAGGGCTGGAACGGGCTTACCATCCGGAAGGATAAAGGTGTGGTCGCTAAGGCGTGCTTATGCATGGCCGGGCCGCACCACAGGAAATAAAAGAAGGTGCGGTCGCTAAGGCGTGCATGCATTGCCGGGCCGTATGCCTGAAAAGCTAGGAAGGGGAAAAAAAAATAAATAAAAATAAAAAATAAATAAAAAAATAAAAAAAATAAAAAAATAAAAATAAAAATAAAAGGTGCGTACACTTTGACCAGATCTAAATTAACTGCAACCGCTTCTAAAGATTCCATGGTTATTGAACGCCGGGATTTATAAATGATGATTTTTTACTGACGAGCAATGAAATGACCCTACACCATTTCTATCTCAATCTAATCTATACATTTTAAACTTGGTGCAGTGATTATATCTGCTGTAAATAAGTGTTTTAGTGATTGTTGAATCAATAGAGAAAAATTATTTTTAATGGATTTGGCGATCATAGTTAGCAAAGATAAAAAAATACAGAATTTTTTTTTCCGTTTCCGCTTATTTGGTTAAAATTCGGAGGATCGTCAACTAAATATATGTGACCGTTTATAACTTTGATTGGGTATTATATAGCCAAAAAGATTATCGCAATGAGATAAATAGCCATGCTAGTTTGGTATAAATGGGATTATAGTTATAGCAGGTTTTATTTAATGTATAAATAATGGTATCGATGAAATGAATGATAAATGGATCTGTTTCTTCGTCATGAGCTACTAGTTTCTGAATATCATTTACTTGTATATTTTGGAAAATGTTTGATCACTCAGAAAAAAAAAAAAGAAACGAATTCTATAGAAAATAAGGAACGATACAGCTTTATTTTATCTTATCCTACCGAATCTACCAACACTTATTAGGATATTTTCAATTTTTCATTTAATCCACCTTCTGCGTAATTTTTTAATTTAAAATCCCTAAAGCAATACAGGCATTACAGTTGATATCAAGGGTAAGGTGGATCGTCTTGTATTGAAATTTTAATTGAACTTCACGGCTTTTTGTTTAATACCTCAGATCCCAAAGCAGAAAGTTTCTTGAATATCATTTTGGTGAAAACGTAATTTGGTAATTTGCATTACATCTACATCTTTGCTTGTTTAAATTCATTATGGATCAATACTAATAATGGAAACGGTCATAAATGAATCTCACTTATGACATCAAAATCACATGGAGTCAGTGCTGACAAGATTCCTTTTACAATTTTCACGAACGAATACAATTTACAGAACAAATATCCAGTCTTTGATGAATCCCCTCAAATGGTTGATACGGAAAAATAATCAGTGCGATATAAAAAGATTTTTCAGAAATGTCCTAAAAAATAATGAGATGTGCTCTCGACGCTATTATAATGAATATTGTATACTCTCGTTTATTATTTTTTTATTTATTTGTACTTCTTTGATTGAAGATAAAATGAAAGACAAAGAGACATCTCTAAAACATAACAATGTATTTTATTAATGAAAGATTATTCATCTAGAAAACACAGATTTTATTGAAAAATGACCTTAAACTGAAAATGAAAGAGAACGAATACGAACCATAGCAAACAAAAAACCCAAGATGTTCCAGCCACTTGTTGAAGCAGGGACCGGTTAACGTTGTACGAAATGAATGGTAAGGTCTCACAGAAACGTACACACCTTTTTTGTGGTTTGGGAGGTATGATTTTAGAAGTTATCCAGGCATGTCTATGAGGTTCTTCATTTTCCAGGTAAACCGCTGAGGCTAAGAATCCATTGAAATATTGTATTTGTCTTTTTAAGATCAATCTGATTTCGTTAATTCTAAAGTACATGTAGTTAGAGGTTTTCTATTTAGTTCTTTAATATATTTATTTACTTTTTATTTTTTAAATGTACATATTGTATGAATGGTTTTATTGCCATCCATGTTATTCATTGCCCTTGAGTGAGGTAGGTTGAAACATTTATTCAAAAAACTGCATATTATATATACATTTAATAAATGTTTGGGAAATGATCACAAAAACATGTCATTAACTTTTATTGCAACTATCCATTGGTAACACATTAATAACAGTTCTATATTAGAATTTCCCGAGGACATCTATTTACACACCTCGGATGGTTATCGGGAATAGAATGGGAAGTAAGTTGAGATAATAATGGATTTGAGGGATTAAGGAGTTTACGTTGAAAATACAAACATATGGAAAATTGAAATCTTTATGCATAAGTTTATTTTTGACAAAGTAAGGATTGGATACGATAAGAATTAGAAGGCTTGAGTTGAACGCTAAAACTCAACTCATTGTGTCTAAACAGGTCTAACTACTGTCGTATAAATGAGTCTTTTTTAGTTGAAGGGAAGCTTTGAAAGTTTGTATAGTAAATGTTGGATTAGTCGAATAACAATTTCTTGTAGTTTTAGTCTTGTATGTGGATTGCAAGTGAGACTTTTTTTTTTTAACTTTAAGTTCTTTATCGTTACCATTCCCTTATATTTTTTTCTTAGTTATATTTCTAGAAGAATGAGAGTCTAAGAAAATCAAGAAAGAGCCTGGTATAAATTTCTTTAAATTAAACATTTTGTCTTGCGAATACTCGTGTATTTCTGATTTATGTAATGAAACATATTACACATAAAACTAAGATATGTATTTAAACACGCAAGTTTTCAACCTATTCCTCTTTCAGCGCGGTATATTATAATGAAAGGATCACCTACCCCGTTTTCGGTTGTTTTATTTTTTGTTTGCAGTAATTTAAATTCTGTACTTCAAGTCTAGATCAAGTAGCATCTTTTACGCAGGAGAGATATTCACAACTATGGTTTACCTCGTCAGTTTTGTAAGCGGCAATGAACATCCAGAAGACGATTTCACCTAATTCAATAGTAATATGAGGATATTTAATTTATTTTTATTTTTTATTCTTTTATTAATAGAGATTTAGAACTGTATTAGAAAACACATCTAGTAAATATGCGGTATATATGAGATATAATGACATGAGTAAAACTTGTAAGAGGAACTACCGATTGGTAGTACTTTAATGAATATTTACAAAAGAAGATCACGAGGCCATCTTCTTTTCAGACGCCTCGGAGGTAATTTAATTTAAAAATATTTTTTTCTCTACCTAATACCATCAAATGACCCAGCGAAAACTTTATACCGGTTTAAGAAAAGGTTAAGTTATAGAGAAACATTATACCAATATTGTATTAGTTCAAAAAATTTATTATTTTTTCCTGAGACATTGCAACCATGAAAGTTATATCACTCAATAATGCTGGTATTTACAGTCCCATTTATCTGGGCTACCATCAATTTCCGTCGTTTTGCAAGCCGGTTAAGGGGGAGGTGAACGAAGGAAATAAATATTGTTACTGATTAGGTGAGAGGGGGGAAGGAAAATTGTGATCTTGTTAATAGTAAATCGGTAGTCAAAACTTGCTTTCTTTCAATCAGCACCTTTATCTGAGTTTTATTAATTTAAGTCATTCGTCACTTTTTATTAAATTCACCATGAGTAACCTACGATACCTAATAGCCTTAAATTATTCGTCTCTAAAACCGTTTTTGTTTTTTTAATTTATTCTTAATAATAAAATACCTAATTTGTTTATTTATATTATTTCGTCCTGAGCAATAGATTAAAAATCATGTACTCACATTTGAGTTACCAATCAAAACTCCCGATGTAACTAAGACGATAAGTGTACACATACTTACTGAAACTCGGAAACAAAACGGTAGGACACACCAACACACTAATACAGAACATATTTACAACAGACATTCCCCACAATCCTTGAAGAAAGTCAAAAAGACATGTATTAGGGACTTGTTATAAGGTTGTTGTTGTTTTTTTCATTATTTATTTATTATAATTATTTTTCGTTCAACTCTATTTGTCATCATACAAAAGTTCAAGTCAATAAGAATTTCAACTGGGTCACACCCCTCCGTCGTGCCTATCAAGCCACATTTTGTCATTGTTTAAGCTAGCACATATGCTGGTTGTGCCCAATGATACAGGTGTAGATAGAAAAATAAAGAGAAAAAATATGTTTGCACAATTTTTTTATGGTTTATCCTCGCGCGGATCTCAGCGCCTAGAGAAGCGTCCCACGGGTGGCGAATGTGGGAATGATCGGTGGAACTTCTTTAAAGTTCCTCCTAGCCGAGTCCGATGGACTCGCTGACCAACAAACGAGGGCGGCCCCCAGGCTTCCTGGAGGGTGTGGCGTAGGTTTGAACACCCTACTCTCATATTCTTTTGTTCAAAAAGCACACCCAAACAGTCATGGATCTCTCTGAGGTAAAACGCTCATTTTTCGGAGGTAAACTAGTCCCCCGTTCAGATCCCCGGATGGAGACTGCTTCAGAGGATTCATGGCACAAGTTGAAAATTAATTATTTAAGTATCGGAACGTGGAATGTTCGTAGTCTTAATACAGTGGGAGGGTTAAAATCGGTAACAAACGAGATTAAGGGGCACGGTTTAGATATCGTGGCATTATAAGATTCGGTGGCCGGGGGAGGGATCTCCAACTGAAGGGAAGTATACTATATGGTACGGAGAGAGCGATAATTATTGTAAAAAAACTGGGTTTCTGATAAAGAATAAATTTATTTCTGCCTTCAGGGACGTACAGTTTATTAATAATAGAATATCGGTGGTCATATTTAAGGGTAGATGCTTCAAGATTACGTTAATTAATATTCATTCTCCTACCGAGGATAGTGACGACTAAGTTAAATGTGATTTCTATGATACATTAGAGCGAGATTACGATAAACTACCGCCATATTGTTTGAAAATAATATTGGGAGATGCAAATGCTAAAATGGGAAGAGAAAAAATATATCAACCGACTATCGTAAAAGAAAGTCTACACGAATACAGCAATGAAACTGGAACGCGACTTATAAACTTTGCTTTACCGAAGGATCTGATAATCAAAAGTACGACGTTTAAACATAAAACTATTCATAAGTATACGTGGACATCACCGGACTCACAAACACGAAATCAAATCGATCATGTTTTGGTGCAACGGAGATGGCAAAATAGCATGACTAACGTGAGAACATGCCGTAGGGCAGAATGAGGTTCAGACCACAAACTTGTCATCGCGAATAATAAACAAGAAAAATAAAAAATTTATTTCGTCCAATAAATTTAATCTAGAGTTATTGAATGATCCGTTAGTTAAAAGCGATTTCGCCTTAGAAGTCAAAAATAGGTTTAGGAGCTTCAGATGAAGATAGATTGGGCTGTATCAGGCAGGATTTATGAGAAGGAGATCAACAAAGGATCAGATTTTCTCGGTGAGAAAATATTTTGGAGAAAGGCAGGGAGTATAATATAAGCACCCACCATTTATTCATTGGCTTCGAAAAAGCCTATGACAGTATCATCAGAGAAAGATTATACCAGGGCCTGATTCAAATGGGAATACCCGCAAATTAGTACGCCTCTTGAGAGTCTCTATGAGGAAAGTACTATGCAGTGTTCGAGTGGAAGGTGAAACATCTGAGGGGTTTCACAAATATAAGGGACTAAGACAGGGTGACTGCCATGCGTGTCTAGGGAGTACAGTATTTAATAAACCTACAATGATCCTAGCTTTTGCAAATGATGTGTAAATCATCGGAAGAAGCTGTACGGATATGAAGAAGGCATATGTTGGGCTTTAAAGAGCTGCAGCTGGAATGAGACTAGTGGTACATGAGAAAAATACTGAGTACCTAATGACAGGAGGAATTGCTAGATTTAGATAGAATTGCTAGGGATGTTTGACCTTTTTCTGTACTATGTGCATTGTAAGGCCTGCAGAAAATTAATGTTTTCATGGGGTGTGGGTTTCAGAAAGAGTATATTTAGGTGATAGGGCCCACCTAAATCTTGTAGTAAGGAAAACTTAAAACTAACTATTTACACTTACGACTAAAAAGAAAAAATGTCTATATGGTCAAATTTCTGACCAGTGGCCAGTGGGCTCTGATTGGCCCGTTTGTATGTCTTGGTTACGGTCCGGTTGTTAGTTGCCAGCGGACAGGGGGTTCGTCAGAAACGGAAGAGGGTCCAGAAACTTGACATGCCGACGCTGGATGAATTCCGGGACCGTCGGGTGGTTGAAGATCTCGTGTAGGTCTTCTCTTTCTTCAAGGAAGTCGTTTTAACGATCTTCTTAAGCATTGAGTCCTGGAATCGCTTCAGATGCCGTCTAGCTCCGTCAGAAAGGCGAGTGAGAAGAGGGGAACCATACAGGAGGGCAGGCCTTAGCATGCTTTTGTAAATGCATATTTTGAGTCGGAGTGAAAGTGATGGAGAGGATGGAGACAATAGGATCTTCTCCTCACTTTGCGGTGCGCCCTGTAACAGTGAGCTGAGAATTTCAGCCCTCTATCCATAGTGACACCCATGTATCCGACAGAGTTGGAGGGGGCAATGTTGGTGTTTGCCACTAGTAGTGTCTTCGGAAGTGTAGTATTTTTCCCATGCTGATGTGAGAACACTACGCAGTCCGTTTTAGCTGGATTCACTTGGATGTTAAGTGAATCCAACCGTTGAATAATCTCTGCACAGACAGTTTCAGCCTGGCGTAGTGCTCTAGTGGGATCCATGCTGCTGCTAGTTATAGCAATATCGTCGGCAAAAGCTGCTACTGTCGCCATACCGTAGTTTTTGCCAACTACTTCAGCAGTATAGATGTTGAAAAGCATTGGTAATAATATCGCTCCTTGTGGCACACCGTAAGTGAGGGGTACTCAGTTTGAATGGACGTCACGAACCCGTACAGCGAAACTTCTCTCACTGAGAAAGGAGACAATGACCCCATAGAGGTGCGCAGGGCATTCTAGATCTTCAAGTTTTCAGGTATAGGATCCCGTGAGATACGTAATCAAATGCTTTCGTGCAGTCTATGGAGATCAACGCTGTTGCAGTATGTGCACGCCTCAGTTTGCAGCTTCATCAGGTGGTATTCAGTACTGAGATGTGCTTGGAAACCCATCTGTCGCAAAAGTCTCGTAGATCATTGAGAACAATTTTCTCGTAGACCTTTCCGCGGTGAAGCAACAGGCTGATTGGCCGGTAGTGTTCTGGCTTGTCTCCTGTCTTAGCAGGCTTGAGGAGTGGAAACAGTATTGCATGCTTCCATTGAACGGGGAAGTTTCTCAGCCTCAAGCAGGAGTAGTACAGGTTCGTGAGGTGCATTATTCCTTTTCTGGGGAGCGGCTTGAGAAGGACTGTCTGGATCCCGTCATGTCCAGGAGCTCTGTTCCCTTTTGTTCTTCTGAGAATAGTTTTCAGCTGTTTAGGGCTGATGAACATGTAGTTGTTTTCCTGGGCCATGGACTGGAGAGGTTCGGCATTGGTGGTTCTATTGGTGATGTCCTCTCTGTAGTGTTCCGTCAGATAAAGATAGGGAGCAATACATTTAAGAGGGTTAAAGAGTTCATTTATCTTGGCTCTCAGTTGAACTCTAAAAATGACATGAAGCCAGAAATCCAGAGAAGAATCTTCTCAGCCAATAAATGCTATTTTGGATTCCATAAGCATTTTAAAAGTAAAGTCATCTATGTACTAAGTACTTAGATCTACAAAACTAAGTATTTATAAGACACTAGTTAGACCTGTGTTGAATTATGGTTCGGAATGTTGAACAATAACGAAAGCCATCGGAACGACGTACACTTAGGAGAATATTTGGTCCTTTACATAATAATGGTGTTACGGGCCACTGGGGGTATGACTAATCAAATCACAATTTAAATACTAAACACTAATTTATTTACTACTTAATAAATACAAATAGGTCCCTTAAGCTACTTAATCTAATAACAATTGTACTTAGGTCTAATTACACTAATATGTATATTACACAATACTTATCTTTAATATCTTAATACTAGATGTCACAATTATACATAAGAATCTATTACACTGACACACAGAAACTGTTACTACACTCACTGACACTGTTAATCACTGTCACTAACTCACTGACTGAACTGTCACTGACACTTGACTGATTGATCGTTACTTGATCACTGACACATGAATACTGCCTCAGGATGTCACAGACTCCTGACTGAGACTTGCCCGACCGATCACTCACTGACCACTGTCACCTCAATACTCGCCCATTGGGCTAAAAGTCGGCCTATTTAAAGCTAAGCCGAACATTCTAGATCTTTCTAGCCAGATTACAGGTCTAGGCCCTTCTGGCCCACCGTGACCCGTCTAGGTCACCCTGGCGGCCTTTCCAGCTACCTGCCCCCGGGCCGCCCAGGGTACCCCCAACCTCACCTGACCGTAACACTGCCCCCTTCTTAAAAGTGCTCTGCCCCAGAGCACGGTTTGGAGCAATTATATGCGATGAGCTTTTTCCGAAGTAGTAGCCGTTTGCCCTCCAGGGGTTGAATGTGCAGACCAATATGACTATCCCAGGGTTGGCAAATGTCTCTTCAAGCATGTGTCTTACGGTCTTCCATTCCAGGCCGTCATATCCACAGCCCAACTTGGGGATGGCGAGCTTAGTGACATGCTGTCTAAGAAGCTTGCTGCGCAGGTCGTTGAGGCATTGCTGTAGTGCGCCGTACGTTTATTTCTGATGGGAGGCGAGCTTGGTAACCAAGTAAAACAGATGCTGGCCTCCGTGCGTTTAGTGAAGTGCCCTTCCAACACTCGGTCCTTGATGTTCTAATTCTTCAGTTCCAGAAAACTTCTTTCTGAAAACAGTTGCGATCTCTCGAGAGTTTCTCAGATCTTCAGTGACGCAATGGGCCAGAGCACAGTCCACTGGTAGCGAGAAGATGTCTCTGTAGATTATTTGGGTCACTCCACGGGCATCCAGAACTTCAGGACGCGCAACTGAGTCGTTCGTTCTCACGGTAGAGAGATATCTCACTTGCTGTTCTTTTGCTCGGCCATGGTCGCCTTTTCTTCCACAGCGATAATCATTTCCTCTCCTTTTAAAATTGCCATCATCACTGCTGCTTCCAGAATGGTCACCATTTCCCCTTCTCCTGCCATATATATCATCCTCTCCTATCCGCCTCCAAGCAGGAGAAGCTGGAATATTTGATCCATTTTCTTTTTGATTCATGATAGCTTCTTCTTCACGTTTCCTCTGTTCTTCAAGTTTCCTGATTCTCTCCGTCCCTGTCTTTCCTTTACGAAGGAAGAGCTCTCTACCTCTTAGTGTCCCCACAGCTCTTGACATATCAAGCTTAAGCCCGTATTTGACCATCAGGTCCGTGCCCAGTATGACGTCTTCATCTACTTCGGCAACGTGAGCGCGGTGCTTCAGAAACTGGCCTCCGACGAGGAAGGTGGCAACTGTCTCCCAGCAGACCTGGGCTGGCTGTCCTGTGGCCATCCGTAGTGCCCAAGTACTTGGTGAGATCTGTTCAGCGGGAACCGTCTTCGGGCTCAGTATTGTCATCGTTGCGCCGGTGTCCAGTAGAAGGCTTCGTAGTTGCCCGTTCACCATCCCATCCACATAGAATCTATTCGCCCTGCTTCCAATTAACGCTACTCGGATGGTCTTCTTGGAGCCTTCCACACCACGGGTTGGCACTTGCCTCTTCCCTCCAACCCTCCTTGATTTTCCTTTGGCTTCTTGTTTCATGGACTGATGACACTTGTTTCTTCGGTGTCCCAGTTGGCCGCAGCTCCAGCAGCGTATCTCCTTGCGGGTCCCGAGGGCCTCCAAAACCTTTTTCACTACCTCCTCGACGCTGGGGACCGCAGCAGGCTCTCCTTCTGCTGCGCAAACTCGTGCATGGACCCTTACTGACTACTTGACAGCCTCAAACTCCATGGCCTGAAGTAAAGCATCGCCTTAAGTCTTTGGCCGGGCGAGTTTCACAGCTTGTTGTGTTTCTGGGTCCCGAAGTCCGTCCAGAAATTTGTCTACCGCCAGGCTCTCGTACACATCATCGGTGACCGATGGGTAGGCATTCCTCACAAGCCGGGCGACATCAGCCTCGAATTCCTGTAGCGTCTCAGTGTTCTTTTGGATCCGGTTTCTTAGTTGTGAGCGGTATAGCTGGTCCATGTGGAGGTGGCCGAACCGCATCTCCAGTCTTCTCACCAGCTCCCCGTAGTTGGACCGCTCCGACATCGGCATCCCCTGGAGTACCCCCAGGGCGTCTCCACGCAAGGCAGGCACAGCGTTGAAGCCTGGGTCTCTGGAGACCATCCGTGAATTGAAGCCGCTTTCTCAAAGAGAGTCATATAATCCTCCCACGGTGTCTTCCCGTCGAACACTGGAATGATGTTGTGTTGGTGGCGTCCCAGCATTGGCAAGCCGAATGGGGTTGTGAGAGCTGCTCTCGGAGGATCTGTCGCTGTCGTCCTTCGGTGGGTTGCTCATGCGTCATCTTATCATCTTAACCTAAGTTCATTTTCAATCGAACAAACTTTTTCTCCTAATGTACATTCTACATCAGCTAACTTTTTGTCCACAGTCTCCATCAACTTATTTTCTACAGTACTTAGCTTACATTCTAGTGTACTTAAATTATCTTTAACATTACTTAACTCAGTACTTAATTCTTTTTGTACATTACCTAATTTGTTTTCAACATTGCCTAACTCTTAACCTAATTCATTTCTTACATTACCTAACTCATTACCTAATTCATTTCTTACATTGCCTAATTCAGTTTTAAAAGTTGCATATATCGGTCTGCTCAAATCGGTCTCAAAATTAACGCTATCTGGATTTTCCCCCAAATCTATAAAAAAACTGGCGCTAACGCTGCTGCAACACAGTTTTTGATCCAGAGGGGTCCAGATCGCGCTCCTCCAACTCCCGTCTCAAATCTGCAACTTTTAAATCATTTAATCTAACGTGATGATGGTTGTATTGTGGACTGTTAGTTTTAACTAAGGAGATGAATTTGTCAGGGGTGCAGTCAAGGTTGAATAAACACAGCCAGTTTTTAAATGAAAAACTTATATTTTGGCGTGCCAACGTTTCGACCTGCCTTGCAGGTCTTCATCAGGGCTAAAATAACAAAAAATTGGATGTGACCAAGATGATACTAACATTAAAAAAATAAAAAAATAAATAATAAACATAATTTAAAAATGAAAAAGAAACAAGAAAAAAAAAAAAAAAAAAATTTGTAGTTAACTAGATAATTGAATACAAAATAGTAGTGAAGTTTAGTCGAAGATACAGTTGTAATAGAGTAATTATATAATTTAAATTGAATAATATAAATTTAAAAATTTTTTGTAAACTAATATAACAATACAAACTAATGTTACAATTTTATTAACAGATGTTTTATTAGGAATTAAAAAAGGTATAAGGGATCTATATGAAAAGGAAAATGATAAAATAGAAAGGTAAGCAAAATAATAAAGTTGGCATAACAATAAACGAAGGAAGAGGTTGAGAAAATATGAGAAATTAAAATAAATGGACTTACTGAAGTAGTCTAGATGAAGGCTTGACTAACAATGACTGTTAAAAAATAAAATCAGGGAAAAGGGGGGTGGGGGATAATGACTTGCAGAAAGTAATTAAGGGTGGCAGTGGCTAATATAACATATGAAAGGGGGCGCATGGTGGATAAAAACCGAACTATATTTTTTTTAAATTTTATTTAAAAGGAGTGGAAGATGTTAAATATTTCGCTATCACCGTCAGCAAAAAAAAAAAAAAAAAAAAAAAAAAAAAAAAAAAAAAAAAAAAAAAAAAAAAAAAAAAAAAAAAAAAAAAAAAAAAAAAAAAAAAAAAAAAAAAAAAAAAAAAAATTAATAAAAAATGTGATGGAAAGGTTATAGTTTTTTAATAAGATTTAATACTTGGGAATAAGTGAGGGAAATGTATTGTTTATCAATTTTATGGTTTACAGGATTAGGTTCTAAATGGATGTAAATGGATTCTGATAATAGACGTTTACTATGGTTGGGGACAGTGGCAAGGATAGATGCTTTTTCGAAATCAAAGGTATGATTTAATGATAAGGAATGTTCTGAAAGTTTGGAGGCGGAGGGATTTTTGGAAGAGATGGAAAGTTTGTGTTGGGAGATGCGGGCTTTAAGGTGATTTTTGGTTTCACCAATATATGATGAATGGCAATTAGGGGAGGAACATGGGATACGGTAAACAACATTTGATTTAAGTTGGAGAGGAATAGGATCTTTTAGGTTGGTGTAGATGTTTCGAAGTTTATTCTGTGATTTAAGGCCTAGACGTAGGTTAGGGAAGGTTGAGCGAAGAGACTTTTGAATGTTATCAGAGAGGAAGGGGATATAAGGTAGGGATCTGTATAAGAATACAGAGGGTGGAGGTGCGGGGGGAATTAGAAGAAGGAAGGTTGGGGGTAGGATGATTGAGGTAATTTGAAAGTAGTTTATCGATGGTCTTAAGTGGGAAACTGTTAGATTGGAGAATTTGTTTAATACGTAATATGTTAGTCGTGTGGTATTGGGGATCAGATAGGGAGAGGCAGCGATGGATGAGGTTCTTGGCGACATTGATTTTTTGATGATATGGGTGTTGAGAATGAAAATTTAACAATCTGCCAGAGTAGGTAGGTTTTGTGTACCAATTAGTGGATACAGTGTGGTCAGGATTTCTAGTGATTAGGAGATCAAGGAAAGGAAGGGAATTATTAACTTCACGTTCGACAGTAAAACGGAGTCGAGGGTGGTAAGAGTTAAAGGCTGAAAGGATAGAAGGAATATTTTCGGGATTAAGGACAAGAAAAAGGTCATCGACATACTTTTTAATAAAAAGAATGTCTTTAGGAAATGATGGTAGAATGGAGTTCAGTAGATCATTAAGGACGATGTTGGATAGGTCTGGTGCAAGTGGATTGCCCATGGCAAGCCCGGAGATTTGGTGATAAAACTTATTATGAAAGGAAAGGTAACCTGATTTGCAACAGAGTTCTAGAGATTTTAGGTATGAGGAACGGTTAAGTGGGGTGTGAGGTTGTATGGATGTCCAATTATTGTTTACAATAAGGAGAGCATTGTCAATGGGAATATTGGTAAATAAACTTTCAATGTCAAAGGATACTAGAATGAAATCGTCGGGAATGTTAAAGGATAGTAGTAGTTCTCATAGGTGGAAGGAACTGTGGATATCGTATGGGTTATCATGGCTAAGGATTTGAAGAGATGGAAGGAGGAATTTGCTAAGCTTAAGGGAGGGTGAATTGATATTGGAAGTAATAGGACGAAGAGGGGTATTGGTTTTGTGGATTTTTGGAAGACCATAAAAACGAGGAGCTACGGAATTATAGGAGATAAGGTTTCTGTAAGTAGGATAGTTTATCTGTTTAGATTCTAAAGGGATTTAATGTGTTGGTTGAATTTAGTGATTAGGGAAGGAGTAGGATCACGTTTGGTGGGGAGATAGGTAGTGGGGTCAGAGAGGAGTTCTAACATTTTTTCATTGTAATCAGTTCGGTTCATGATTACAGTTTTGTTACCTTTATCTGCTCTTGTGACAATAATCTGATCGTTAGATTTTAAAAAGGGATCGGGTAAAAGATATATCTTCGAAGAACTGAGGAGAAAGGGTGGAAGGTTGAGAGGGCGGGTGTTGCAGGTGATTAGAAATAATATTGCGCATCACCGTCAGCAATATTATTTCTAATCACCTGCAACACCCGCCCTCTCAACCTTCCACCCTTTCTCCTCAGTTCTTCGAAGATATATCTTTTACCCGATCCTTTTTAAAATCTAACGATCAGATTATTGTCACAAGAGCAGATAAAGGTAACAGGTAATTTAACTCTATTACAACTGTATCTTCGACTAAACTTCACTAATATTTTGTATTCAATTATCTAGTTAACTACAAATTTTTTTTTTTTTCTCTTGTTTCTTTTTCATTTTTAAATTATGTTTATTATTTATTTTTTTATTTTTTTAATGTTAGTATCATCTTGGTCACATCCAATTTTTTGTTATTTTAGCCCTGATGAAGACCTGCAAGGCAGGTCGAAACGTTGGCACGCCAAAATATAAGTTTTTCATTTAAAAACTGGCTGTGTTTATTTAACCTTGACTGCACCCCTGACAAATTCATCTCCTTAGTCATTTAATCTAACGCTTTGAGTAGCCATTTTCCAGTAATTGATCACTGACACATGAATACTGCCTCAGGATGTCACAGACTCCTGACTGAGAATTGCCCGACCGATCACTCACTGACCACTGTCACCTCAATACTCGCCCATTGGGCTAAAAGTCGGCCTATTTAAAGCTAAGCCGAACATTCTAGACCGTTCTAGCCAGATTACAGGTCTAGGCCCTTCTGGCCCGCCGTGACCCGTCTAGGCCACCCTGGTGGCCTTTCCAGCTACCTGCCCCCGGGCCGCCCAGGGTACCCCCAACCTCACCTGACCGTAACAATGGCATATGGAGGATACGAACTAACACAGAGCTAGGGGAATTATACAGAAGCTTTGATATTGTAAAGGTAATCAAGGTGGGTCGGCTACGATGGGCAGGCCATGTTGCAAGGATGACACCAGACCAGATACCTCGGAAAATCCTTGATGAAAAAATATATGCCACCATAAGAGTTGAAAGACCCCGGTTATAATAATAATGTGGACGGGAACTTTCATCAAGTTATCCAGTAAAATAAGGCTCCAAAAGTGTGTTTTCAAGAAAAAACTGACGATCTTTTATTCTCAACGGATATAAATAAAAAATTCATTTTTTCATATCAAAGCTGTTTAAATTTACTACTAGACCATTTATATGTAATTTATATTAAATCCCTTGAAACACCCACGCCAGCCCACTGTATGGTCTCTTCACTGTCTTCTTAGAGCATGTGATAATTGTCATATTTTGCCAAAATATACACATTTAGCATGCTAGCGTGGGTGTTTTTAGCGTGCTTTTAAGGCAAATTTTTAAAACTTCATAGTCTCATAGTAAATTTAATCAGCTTTAAGATGAAAAAAATAATATTGAATCAGACAAATAGTTTCGGAGTTAAAGATTAAAATGTACGACAATCATGTTTTCGCGGTGAAGTGGAACTGACCGCCATTTGGCCAATTTCTACACTTTTTTCCAAGACAATATCTTCGCGGTAAATGGTTCGATATCGGAGTAGTTTTTTTGATTTCATAGGTAATAAATCTAGCTACCATTATTATTATTACTTTCTTCGAAAAATGGTTCTTTTTCATTTTATAGGTAAAAAACCGAAGATAAACTGTATTTTGGGCGTTTTTTTGTGATTTTGGGTATGAAGCTGACGTCTGCCGTGGTAGCAAACTGCAGATTTGCATTCAGCACCCCAAGAAACATAAAGATCCGTTGAGAATAAAAGTTTGACAGTTTTTCCTTCGGCAAACCCTTATTTTACAGGACTAAAGACCGTATTGATAATAGAAATAATAAACCTTGGTTTGATGATAAATGTTCGAACGCGAATGAATGAATGTTTAAACAGCTAAATTAAAAGCTCTCAATAATTCGAGCGATGTCTCCTACTTCCCAAGCTTGAAAAACGAAACTTCTAGATTCCTCAAAAAAAAAAAAAAAAAAAAAAAAAAAAAAAAAAGATATCCCTAAAAACAAAATAAGCAAAATAGAATCTAATAAAATCAGAAACAACGTAAGGGATACGTATAAAGGCATTAACGGATAGCGTAAACGTTTCGAACCTATAATAAAAGGAATAAGGGATGGAATAACTACATACTAGCGGACCCGGTAGACATAGTAGACAAATTCAGAACATAGTTAAAGCATGTGGAGAAGCTGGAGTTTCTAAAAGTCATCAATTAGTAACAACAGTTTGGGAAAAAGAAAAAATACCAGAAGAATGGAAAGAATCTGTTCTTATTCCGATTCACAGAAAGGGTCCTAGAACAGAGTGTAACAACTATCGTGATATTTCACTCCTTCCGAAGTGTTATAAGATATTTACACCAATTCAAGTGAACCGAATAACTCATCACGCGGAGGAAATAATAGGAGACAATCAATGTGGTTTTCGACGGAGTCGTTCAACTATCGATCAAATGTTTTCCCTTCGACAAATTTTAGATAAAAAAATTAAAATTTAAGGGCGTAATGCATCAGCTCTATGTTGATTTTCAAAAGGCTTACGATTCGATAAACCGTCAAAAACTGTTAATTATTTTTATTGAACTGAGAATACCAAAGAAATCGGTTAATCTAGTAAAGAAGTGAATGTCCGAAACATTTAAACCTTGAGTTCGAATCGGTACTTTTTACTCCGAAAAGTTTGAGATACGTTCTGGTTTAAAACAGGGAGATTTTCTTTATCCGGTATTATTTAACATAGCACTAGAATACGTCATTAGGAAGGTAATGCTTACGGGAAAAGGATTAGAGAAGGGTGATAAAATTCCGGTTCTTGGTTATGCTGACGAGTTTGAAAATGTAGAGCAATTCAAATATATAGGGTCTGCCATATCAAGGAAAAATGAAATTCAAAAGTAAATGAGGGCAAAGTTAAACTATTTAATAACTAGTTATTAAATTAGTTACTAACTACAATAACAATAACAATAACTATAATAACAATAACTACAATAATCGTATGATAACGTAACTAAGAATCCAATCTTAGGCTGCTCAAAGGCTGTGTAATTCATAATGATATGCTCAACAGTTTATGGAATTCCACATCTAGGACAAAAGGGATCTATGTCTACCCCAAGGCTATGGAGTTTAACTCGGAAGCCTCCATGTCCCGTGAGAAATTGCGATATCCAGTAATCCAGGAGGACCCATTTCGCATACAAACGTGTCTGAACGGTGGGAAAGTATTTTCTCAAGGTGGCACCTTTCGAAGTTGCCACCCACCGCCGGTTCCACGCTTCTATAGAATGATCCCGGATAATCTTTTTCCATTTTCTGGGTTCTTCTGTGATCCTCGCTCAAATGTTCTCCGGACGACTAGCTGAGTCCCCTCTCTTGAAGTTATCCTTCAAAACTTCTTCTCGTAAGAGGAGGTCGATTGGTATTCCTCCTGTTAAAACTTTTGCCGCCTCAGGAGGCACACTCCCGTAAATTTTATTTTATTTTTTACATGGGATAGAAAAAAAAAACAAAAAATAAAACTTTATTATGGGACTAGGTCCCTCAAGAATAACAAATCATGAATAGAATAAACAAAAATTGTCTCTGGCTTTGAGACCGTTTGTGTACACATTATATTACTAATAAACAAATTTAAAATTACATTAAATGAAAATTAAGAAAAATAAATAAATCGGTTTGAGATAGGACAAAAATATTTAAAATTTAGTTATTAGAAGAACGAAGGATAAAATAATGCTATCTACGGTCCTTAAATTGGCCAAGCTGCAGTTACAATTATAAAAACATATTAAAAAATAAATAAAAACATAAAATAATTAAGAGAAAGATCTCAGCAAAGACAGGGCGAACCCATGTGAGGGTTAAGGAATTTCGGCAACGTTGTTCTTCCTCCTCGCGTTTTTCTACATTGTGCTCATAAGTCATTTTTAATCAGAAACCGCTGCTCTGGAGGGGCCAAGAGGTCGGTCCGGCTAGGTCAGCATAGAAAAGGACATTAAAGAATAAATTTAAAAAAATATTGCACTGAAAAAAAAGGTTTAAATATAATGGGAATGCCTTACACTTCTAAAAGTATCTGAGGTTTACAAACCAAGATATTTATTTTCATTTTTAGTAGGGGCTGGAAATGTGAACGACGGATTTGATACGAAAAACTCGGCATTCTACAGGATAACGGTGAATGAAAATAACACAATATCCCCATATCTTGAAAATGGTTAACATACAGCGGGCAGTTCTTTAGTGCCAACATTTTTCAGGAGTATCTCTCTTCATATGACGAAACAAAATATATGTGTGGCTTATTACATATGATTTTCTTCTCTTGTTTCAAAATAATACACCCAAGGTATGATTTTATTTTTGACAATTTTCAGTCTAGTTTATTCTTTATTATTTTCTGAGATCTTTCAAGGCCAGTCCATTAGCTCCAACTGTAAATCTATATTTGTTTAGAATAGCTTGATTCTAAAAGAAGCCATTGTATAAATGTGTAATAAATAATAAATATGTTAACTCTAATAAAAAAAATCATCATGATACTGTGTTGTTTCAAATGAAATATAAAATGGAATAATTATTTAAGATAGAGTACCTAAAAAAATATCATGGTTATGTAGGTATATGTAATATCTAAAAGATGTTTTAGATGTTTAAAAGATGGAACTAATTACATATATAGATGATATAAAAAAAATTATTTACAGTGTATAACAAAAATATTTCAAAATTATTTTTTATACAAATGAAAGAAATATAATATAAATGAGTTCAAATTCTATATATTATAAAAACTACTCACTTATTTAATGATTAAAAGGTTTTATAGCCCAATTTACTATTTTCTTTCAGTTTTCAGTTCATGAACAAAAAAACAAATGTATTGTACAGCCTTTTATTTTTCTTGTTTTGAATAGTAAGCTATTTGTTGCTCTGCCATACATTCATTACTGTAATTCATTTCAATATTGATTTTCAAATGATTCTTTCTTAATCCTTGGCCCCAAGAGATGTTCTATGACTGGATCATAAACTCCAAGTGTTTCTTCCTCCAGAAAACTTCCTCTCATCCTCTTCACTGCATTCTTAATCAGCCCCATCTATTTTGGTTAACCACTACCAATTTTTAGTCAACTATATAATCTATTAAAATATATTTTGATTACTTACATTACATATTAAATAATTAATAAATATTTTTATTTTATTACAAACTTAAGTAATTATTTATGGAAAATTTTTCATAATTATATAAAGGATGTGTACAGTTATTAAAACAATTTATCAAAAACATTGAAATATTTTAACTAAACTTCTGCTTTTTTTAATTATGTTAGAAAAAGTATAATTACAAAATTCAAAACTGGGTGCAAATTTTAATTTCTTCAACAAAATAAAACGTGAGACAAAGCATTGGAATCCAGAAAAAATAAACTTGAACTTGCTTTCCAACTAACAAAAGATACATACAACAAAAAATCTCTTTCCTGGGGGTCCAAAATAAAACATTACAAAACAGTGATTAAACCAGAAGCCTTGTATGCAACTGAAACACTAAACATGAATATCAAAGGTCATATGGAACTAAAAGAAAGAAAAATTTTAAGAAAAATCAAAAAAAAAGAAAAAATAGGACCAAAATTTCAGGATAATAAGACAATATACATAAAGAATGAAACACTCTACAAGAAAATTGAAAAACTCTCTGAACTATGCGAAAAAGAAGAATCAATTTTTACGGTCATCTTCTCAGAATGAATTCTAATAGATTATCCAAGCAAATCTTTGACTTCTTACGCCATCTCAAAACAAAACCCAATTGGTTTAAAGAAACTGAAAGGGGCCTAGCAGAATTAAAAATTACAGAAAATTCACTACTTGATCAGACTTCTAAATTAATAACTAAAGATGAATATGTTAGGTTCCAAGATAAATCCACTCTAAAAACCAAACCATTTATCTCAGATGAAGAAAGAAAAAGAAGATCAGAAAGAATGAAAAAGTACTGGGCACTTAAGAATGGACAACACACAGTGAAGTGATGGATTCCACGTACCCCAAAGAGGGTGAAACGAAAAAAAAAAAAAAAAAAAAAAAAAGAAAAAAAAACGTGAGAAATAGTGCCTGAAGGTTTTATGAAGTAAAGTATTATAAACTGTTAATTTCTTAAAAGAATATTTTACAAAGGTAATACAATGTTTATTTATAAAAAGGGATTTTTGTAAAAACGGGGAACATCATTTTTATACAACCAGCGGAGGAATGTCAAAGTTGAATAAACTGAAAACAAAATACACAAATTCATAACGAAAAGTAAATTTATGTCCTCTAAATGATGATTTAAACATTTTGAGTGTTCAATGAAAATCTGCCATAATTAGAATCCAGTAAGTTTCGAACCTATATTACAATGGCATACAAACGTCTCACACATTTTTCCTAACTGTACTCAGTGCTTAAATGACTACTTAACAATAGTCACGAACATAGGGAATAGGAGGATATTGCTGACCCCTAAGTCTTCTAACAATACAAAAACATTATCATATAGGCTTATGAAGGAAACAACGGAGCTGAAGAATCAAAGAGAAGTCAAGGACTGTTCACTATCACAAATTGCATTCACCTGTCTAATAAATTTTACGTATAGTAAGGTAAGTTGGAGAGGTTAAGGTGTCATAACTGTTTAAGGGTATGCAGAATAATTGATATTGGAGAGAAATTAAAAACAACAATGCCTGAAAAATAGGAGAGATATAGGATTCGGAACGAATTTTCCAACAGTTTGTTATATAGAAAGCGCTCCGCCACGCCCCGACATTGAGTGCGTTGTAGCCCAGTCAAATAAGGATTTCACCTCAGAAATAAACCAATAAAGCTGAATTTTTGCATATACATTCGTTTTGGCCTTCTAAATAAGTGGTAAAAAGTCACCGATCTCAGCACGTTAGCGTAATTAGATATTCAAGGTCAAAGGTCAAAATCAGTTTTTTTTCAAATATCTCGATTTCAATCCATCTGCCGTCAATCAAGAAAGTTACAAAACTTGTAGATAATAATATTCTCTATAATTTTTGTTCTATTCATTTTTTTTTAGGACTAACCGTTTTCGAGATATAGCCCGGAGAAGGAGAAGCGGGTACCGGTTCGGACATACATCTGCTTCTAGTGCCTTCGACAATTCTTTTTCAGAAATAAAGTTGTAGAACACGTTTTTCGGTACTCTTTTGGCTATAAATCCGAAAGTAATAGTTCGGTCCAAAATATATTTTTTCCATCTGAAAGTTTGATTAAACTCCGTAGTATACCCAAGCAAGGCCACTGAAAATGGCAAAATCGTCAGATGTTGCCAAAACATACATATTTAGCGTGCTGGCTAAGGTGTATTACGTGGTTTAATCAAACTTTCATATAAAAGGCCTGATAGTAAATTTAACCAGGTTTTAGTTGAAAAATGAAAGTTCAGATCAGAGAAACAGTTATGGAGTTATAGTGAAAAATGTGCCAAAAAAAACTTGGATTTCAAAACAGTAAACCGTTTTGAGGGTGCTGACATCGATATTTTATGGGACTTCATCAAAAGTTAATATACACGTTCTTATAGTTCATCATTGGTTCATTTCCGAGATTTGCTGTATATAACTTCTTACTTGACTGGGCTATTGGCACAACGTAAACTATCGCGTCGGAAAATCTGCTCTGCTCCGACCCACGAGTAGTGTGGGTTAGCCTTCAAAAGTATTTATTAATGGGTAGAAACTACCAAATATTTAGTTTTTAAAACCGCAACTAACACGATTTAATTATTTTTGTCTAATGATTATCAGAGATAAATGAAAAGGTACAATGTGAATCTGTTTGGTTATATACAATCATAATTACGGGTTTGCGGAAAGAAGTAATAAAATATAAGACTCAAGCCAAGGTATTTTTTATTAGAACATTTATGTGTAACCATGTCGGTCTCTATGCTTTAAAACATTTATCGAAACAAACCGAAAGATCCATCCAGAGAAGAAAAACAAGTTGAATTAACAAATTGTTTTTTTTTTTTACATAGATATGTCTTTTGGCGTGGGGTCTATGCTGTTTTGCTGTAACGATTTTTTCACCCTCAAAAATGAAACATTTTAACACACTATCTATATATCTAGGATCGTTACTAGGATCGAAAATCTAATGGCAGCTATCTGGAGCTATCTAATGGCAGCTATCTGGAGCTATCTAATGGCAGCTATCTGGAGCTATCTAATGGCAGCTATCTGGAGCTATCTAATGGCAGCTATCTGGAGCTATCTAATGGCAGCTATCCATTAGCTATAAAATGTTGATTACATTTTTTGTAACCTTAAAAAAGCTTTGGGGCTTTTTTGAAACGCTCTAGCTCTGTTGGTGTTGCTCGAATCGAAAATTTGACGACAGTTTCCTGATCAGAAACTTAATTTTTATTTTATTTTATTTTACTGATTTCCACTATAAAATATATTTTTCAATTAATTACTCTATTTTCAATTAACGTATTTTTCCTATTGCATTATCCTTTATCTTGGACTATGAAGAGAAGAGTTCAGGAGCTAAAGAGAAGGTGACTGTTGCCCGGAGATATGTACAGCAAATTTTTGTTCTAGGTGCTTCCCTAACCCAATTTTGTTTCTCCTTCTTACGTTTTATATTAACTGAAAGTTATTTATGCAATTTTATTTATTATTAACCATATTTACATGCCTCATGTTCTTCATATATCAATAGTTGTTATAAATTATATAAGCCAGACTATTGTACTATCTATTATACATTTTTGTTATTCTTAGGGGATAATACGTCCCATAATAATTTATTTTTTTATTTCCTTTTTTTTCATTTCATCACAAACTTAATTGAGAATATTTTTTCTTATATAATATTTGTCGCCAGGACCTATAGTCCAGTCACAACAGATTGCAAAGTGCATGGAATAGGCTATAATTTTTGACTCCGCAGCTTCGTTAGGAGTAATTAGAAGGTGGACATATTAAAGTCCCCACCCCTGGAGGTGAGCTTACGGTGGGCTATAGAAAAATATGAAAGCTTATTAAATTTCCTATGAAATTGTTTCTATACATATTTGTCGAACTTTTAACGATTTTCGAGATATACGATAATATTCGAACAAAAACATTTTTTTACCTCACTTTTTGTTAAACATTTGCTTCAAATGCCAGAAACTTATAAATGTATATATGAAATGAAAGTAAATTTAATGTTCTACAATTTTCATGATGATGGTTGTATTGTTGACTGTTAGTTTTAACTAAGGAGATGAATTTGTCAGGGGTGCAGTCAAGGTTGAATAAACACAGCCAGTTTTTAAATGAAAAACTTATATTTTGGCGTGCCAACGTTTCGACCTGCCTTGCAGGTCTTCATCAGGGCTAAAATAACAAAACATTGGATGTGACCAAGATGATACTAACATTAAAAAAATAAAAAAATAAATAATAAACATAATTTAAAAATGAAAAAGAAACAAGAAAAAAAATTTTGTAGTTAACTAGATAATTGAATACAAAATAGTAGTGAAGTTTAGTCGAAGATACAGTTGTAATAGAGTAATTAAATAATTTAAATTAAATAATATTAATTTAATAATTTGAATAATTTAAATTTATATTATTCAATTTAAATTATTTAATTACTCTATTACAACTGTATCTTCGACTAAACTTCACTACTATTTTGTATTCAATTATCTAGTTAACTACAAAAATTTTTTTTCTTGTTTCTTTTTCATTTTTAAATTATGTTTATTATTTATTTTTTTATTTTTTTAATGTTAGTATCATCTTGGTCACATCCAATTTTTTGTTATTTTAGCCCTGATGGAGACCTGCAAGGCAGGTCGAAACGTTGGCACGCCAAAATATAAGTTTTTCATTTAAAAACTGGCTGTGTTTATTCAACCTTGACTGCACCCCTGACAAATTCATCTCCTTAGTTCTACAATTTTCATTTTGACAACGTTTCTAATAAACGATCGTAAAAGGCACAAGAAGCAAATGTTTGTCAAAAAATGAGGCAAACAATTTTTTTTCCTTAAGTTATCGGTTTCAATATCGTATATCTCGAAAACCGTTTAAAGTTCGACAAATATTTATAGAAATCATTTCATTTTTCATTTTCATATTTTTCTAGAGTCAACTGTTTTTGAGATATAATAAAAAAACAAAACAATTAAACTTTTCCCCTCCCCCCCCCACCATTAGCTCACACCCCAGAGCCGGGAAATTTTAGTATGTTTACCTTCTAACTATTCCTAACGAAATTATGAAGTAAAAAATTATCGGATATTTGATGGACTCTTCACCCCGAATTTTAGCACTCATTGGCTGTACTACTACCGTTTAGGAGCTATATTGGTTTTAATAAATAAAAAAAAGTCATTTATGGAAACCATTATTTCACTCTACATACTTCTCAAGTAAACACACTAAAGATATACAAAGCTACTAAGGCATTTCTGAAAACAAAACCTGATATAATAAGAACAAAAACCGAACAGTGGCATTTACTAAAGATGAGTATATTTACAAAACAAACACTCTATTAAAAGATAAGAAAACCTACAAAAATGTCGGTACAAACCCAACACACAAACTAATGAATGACAACAACACAACATTAGCAAAACTAAAACAACAAAAACTTATAAATACTGAATATATCTTAAACTTATAAGAAATTCACCAACATCCCCCAAACTATATTCATTAATTAAAAATCATAAAAAAGACAATCCGGTAAGACCTATTGTTTTCTTTAATAACTCCCCCATGTATGAATTATAAAAATACCTAACTAATATATTAAAACATTTGTCCACAGATAAATATAATGTCAAAGATTCATTTGAATTCCATAGTAAAATAATTAACATCCGGACTCTACAAGGCTATAAAATAGTTTCACTAGATGCATCCTCGTTATTTACTAATATCTGCACCAGAAAAGTAAAAACAATAATCGAAAAACATTGGCACAAACTTCAAACACACACACCAATCCCTAAAGACCAATTCCTCAAATTATTAGCTCTGTGTACTGAAAGGGGTTACTTCCAATTTAATAAAAAAATTTACATTCAAATGTATGGGTGCCCTATGGAATCTCCAATCGCTCCAATTTTAGCAGACATACTTAGAGGATCACCTAGATTCAGTTATCCTCAAAATCCCCGTAAACATTCCATTTCTATTTAAATATATATATGACATCCTTACTGATATAACAACAGAAGACAATAAACACGAAACAATTATAGCCGAATTTAAAAAAAATTTTAAATAGACTAAATTTTACGATGGAATTTGAGAATGATCATACAATCCCGTATCTAGGCTTATTTTTAATTCGAAGCCCTAATGGAACAATAGAAACAAATGGTGGAAAAAAGAAATGCATTCCGGAAGATATTTACATTATACTAGCCATTGCCCCAAAAGTTATATCGCAAAAAATTTAATAAATTGTGTTATAAACTTATCCACAGAAAAATATAAATAAACCGCGGAAAATAATGTATTAGACCTTCTTTTAATAAATGGATACCACCATAGACTCATTTGCAATTTACTAAAACAAACAAATATTCAACAGAAACAACATGAAAATGACAACAAAAGATCTTACACTATTCCATACACACAAACACCATCAGAAATACTCAGAAAAACACTCACAAATACCCATATAACTGACTACACTGTCACATTCAAAAATATGTTTCGCCTGAAGTTGAAAAATTATTGAGTGAAGCCGACCGTCTCCTGTATAATAAACTAAAAAGGGCCTCTCAATTGATTCGAAACTCGCTCACAGAAATATCAAATTCGCCATATCATCCTGATGCAATTTTAAGCAGTTTTGATGAAGCTATTCACGACATCTGTACCAAATTTGAACCCCTCACAGTCGTCCACCCTAGATTTTGTAGTTTTAGATTAACTACAGACAAAGAAGGGCAAATTTGTTTTAGCATTAAAAACCGCTCATGCGGTAATAGTGGAAAACAAAAAAGGCGAATCCATACAACAGTTTGACGATTGCTAAAGCTTTATCTCACATCCTGCAAAGACCTTTTCAAGAGATGTTTTAGATGCATTACAATTGCATCAGCAATTAATTCAATCTGTTCCCGATTTCATAGGACACATAATTCAGTTTCCAGTTTTTATAAAACAGTTAATGCAACTGTTCACAATCTACCCCATTTGCCCAAGGACACAAAATTCACGTTTTTAAAGAACAAATTAAAAATGGTTCCGTTAAGATTGGTTAGTACTCGTGAAGACTATGACGCCGCTTACCAAGTTTTGGTAAATGAATTTTCGTCTCGATTCACAAATAACGAAGCATTTCCTTGAAACAAGGTAACAAAAAATACTAAAAAATTAAATAATCTTTGTGAAACAGAAACAATATAATATTATAGAGTTTAAGGTAGTTGAACATATTTTTTTAATAATTGACAGAACTAAAAGCACTATGTACATCTGTATCATGTATATCTGTTAATCTTTCTAAGAGTGTGCATAGAAAATGTAACTATTTAATCACGTACACACTTAACACACACTCACACTCAAAATCAATTTACAGCCCTATAACTAACTATTTACAATATTTTTTGCAATATTTACAATAGTCTTTGTACTCGTTACAGTTTACAAAACTAAACTATCATCGTTATTCTCGTCCTCGTCATCAGCAAAACTCATGCTCATCAAGTTGTCTTCAGAGTTATCTTCCTCATGGTCTTCTGATAGCTGGGGTGTCCTCCATTGGCAGCAAAAGTTGTAATGTCTCTAAAGAAAATTGTTTTCATTTCTTTCTTGGCGTTTTCCTCTTCCAGCTCAGAAGAGGGTCAGACGTCAACAGGAGCCTGTTCAGAACGTCCCACAGTGGAACAAATAACTTATTCTAAGTGGAAAAAGTCATATCAACGAATCATCAATTTCGGTTCACTGTTAATAAGAAGGATGTTTAATTAAAGGATTCCATTAATATTATTAGCTTAACCACTCTGCAGCTCCAGGGGAAAATAAATGAAGACCCAATAGTGCCCAGATCCAATCTGACTGAAATAATTTTTTTTCGAAATCCAACGATACAATCCAATATTATGGATGAACGATATTATTGCACATAAGTAGTGGTTTTCATTTGTAATAGTTAACTATATTCACAAATGTTACTGTTTTAAATCAGCAAATTCAACGCTTAATTTTAACTTCATTAATTTATTTTTAAAATGCCACCGCGTGACACCGTCTTCAAACCTTTTTGATTACAGACACTAGTATCTATATTAACTTTTCCAGCAAAAATCAGCTGCTAATAACTGCCATTTTAGTAATTATATCGATTTTTCTTCGTGATTCAACTACATTGTTCACCTCTACATTATAACGAAAAATAAATTTTAAGTGGTAAAAAATCATAGCAAAAAATTACATATCACTGAATCCCGTTTACTGTTGGAAAGAACAATATATATTTCCAGGATTTTATAAATATCATTGCCTTAATCCCTTAGAAGCTCAAATCAAAAGAAAATGCATCTATATACTAACAATTGCGTTACTGTTTTCAGTGTCAATGCTGGTATTGTTTGAGCCATAGGGACTGAAATAGTTTTTTATTTATTAAATATGGACGATGTCACTATTTGTTAATACTGGATTTTATTTATCAATTTTATTGTTTTAAATAAATTAATTGAAAGTGTAAATTTAATTTTATTACAATATTTTTAACATGACACCGCATGTCACCTGTACCATGATTCTTGTTAACTAACACTTGTATTGTATGCTAACTTTACGGGCACAATGTTCTGCTATGTTAACAATTTGATGGATTTTCCTTTTCCGGTACATCGGTAACAGTTAGTCGATTGGAAATATTTTCCTTATGGAAGAGTTCTAATGAAAATAAAATATTGGCCGTAAAACACGACAATGAAAAATACATCGTCCTGTTTTACGGCCAATATTACGGGCAAATGACAAAAGTGCCGAAGAAATGAGGAGTTATTTTTGAAGAAAGTTCAAGAATGGTTCTCAAAATCCGATATTATATTTTCATTTGAACATTATCATCGAGATTCGCCAGGACCATTGCACAATTTGGCGCCTCCAGGTCGACCATCAAAAAGTTTTGAAGAATGTGGTGACAAAGGGGGAAAAAAAGAAGATCCAAGATTTGCAAGAAACCAGAAACTACTCAGAAATCACATTTGCAGCTGAGGTTGCCGTGCGATTCGGTGGAAAGCGAGACACTGCAAATATTTTTAAAAAACTAACTACCGGCCAGACAGCCAGACAATTAAAAATGTTAAGATTAGATTCTGCAGAAAAGAGACCACTAGCACATGATGAGTCCTCAGCATGTTAAATCGACTGCAAATTAACTAAGTGCAAATATAATTTGACCCAAAAACGTACGATGAGTTTAAGTTACAAAATCCCTCGTATTATGTCCTATAAGAAAGAAGAATTGAATCTGAGAAAACCGAATTGAAAAAAAAAAAAAAAAAAGAAGAAATTCAATTATATTTTAAAAGATAAATTGGGTGAACTGTGGATAGGTCAAAACCTGGTTTTGGGACCTCGATTGACGGAAATACGGCAAGAAGATTTTTTTTTCTTAACTACCGACAAGGAAATTCTTCAAATGTTTTATTATATTCTTAGTGCGATTAATTCTGGATTTGAGTTAGATTTTGAAAAATTCGAATCATATCTGGAAGTGACAACAGATTTGTACCTCAACCTCTATCCTTGGTTTGATATGCCTGTAACAGTGCATAAGTTACTATTCCATGGCACAGAGACTGTTAATTGAACTTAATTCTCATTCTCACTCCGATTGTTTTAGTAAATATAAATAATCGATTTACCACAAAACTGCAAATTTTTGTGAACACATTCCAATGAAAAAAAAAATGCATACCGAAGTATCCAGGCATCATCCCAGATTAATTTAAATATTTATGCAAATAATGAAATTTTAAATTTGATAATTTGTTGACAACGATAAATAGAGATTATTTGTCCGGATTATTGATTTGTGGCTTATTTTATTTTATTGTAATGAGTAGAAGTTCATAGGAGATTGTTTTAAAAAATATTGGAAACTCGTTGTCCTAAAATGTTTTAAACGTTTTTCCCAAACACTGCGACTAAAAAAAAAAAAAAGAAATTGGGAACAAAACATTTTTTTTCCAGTTAGAAGTGCTATTCGGCCCACTGTGCGTCCCTGTTGGAGCGCACCCGGGAAAACTTTCTTGAGCAGTTTTGCCTGTAGCCGAAAATGTTTGTTTGTTTATGTTTATTATAAATTACCATGAAAATTGAATATTTGTCTCTCAACAACTGCATATAACTTCGGTAAGTCACTAATTACGTGCATAGCTAAAATACACAGAAAATCGGTTTTTATAAAATTATTTTATGATAAAAACTATAAGGATTTAAATTTTAATAACCTAAAATGTTTCTTTAACCAATTACGACTATATTTTTTTCCATTACACGTCTTAAAAGAGTATGAAATTATTTATTGCACGCTAAACACCGACTTGGTTATCAAAAAATTCACTTTAAGAGGTATTTTTATACATTTATTAAAAAAAGGGGTGGGGGTGTTGGGGTGATATTTTTTTTGTGGTATAGCAAGTAGAAGGATTGAACTTTACATTAATGCAAAAATATCTGCCCGACAAAGCCAGACAATACAACATAATATTTTTTATTCTTGTAAAGAAATCTAATTTTTTCGTTTAAACGTCGTAATCTAAAGAGCTACAAGTAAACCGTTATGATACTAAAACTTGCTAAAAACTAGTTATCAGAGAGGAATACAGACCTTTCGAAACTATGTAGAGAAATTTCAGATCACTTGTTAAATGGATTCCCCAGAAATCACATCTTTAAGCGTCTTACAACTCAGCAAAATCAACTGTGTACATGCAGCGTACTCAACTCCTGGATTCAGACTAGTTCCCTCGGTCAGAAAGTGGATAACAATGAACGAGATAAATATATCTCGATGTAAACATTCCTAAGCTACCAGGAAATACGTATTGTGATGTTCTGAAGTACAATTTATTTTTTGGACTTTTGGCCATGATTTGATGGTGAATACTCCACTGTGAGGCGGCGCGGTGTCCACTACTCTTTCAACGCTCTCTATGAAGCCAACGTTTCAACGGAATGCGTTATGAGACACATGATTTTAAAGCCAATCATATTATGTATAAGTTTTGTTTAACACATTTCTTCCCAAGACGTAATAATAGAAATCTATAATTTTTGAAGTTACTTTTAGTTTTTTGTAGTGACAGTTTTCTGTATATGATTAGGTATTATGGCGAGACTAAGCTATCTACATAAAAAGTGCATATAACATAATTTGTTTGTAATGTTGTTAGGAGTAAAATAAAAAAGAACCCTCAGATAGCATAATTAGGTTTCGAGCTGTCGGCATATAACCATAGTTCTGTACTTGTAATGTTGCTGAAAGGGTGGGGGGGAAGCAAAAGGGGTGGGGGTCGGGACTTTGTGTTTTTTTAGCGTTTACTTTATATACTAATGCCCTGCAAACATTCAGTACCGCCAGTTTTGGAAAATCCCTCTCAACCTTTACTTTTTTTTTCAAAGCTCCCCTGGTCAGTTGTGCACTAGAACTGTTATAATTTAGTAGTAGGTACCAATAGCATATCCACCAGTAACCTTGTAAGTAGTTTTCTACTCCACCATATTCTATAATTATATGTATTTAATTATTGTAACGCATGTTGTTAAACTTTTAAAATTTAAAGGCACAAGGCCTTGATATCTAAAAAAACATATGTTATTATTAATTAGTATTATGTGTGTTAATTTTAAAAGGTTATATGTTTGTGTAATTGGTTATACAAGAAAAGACTATAAAAACTGATTTTGTAGGTAGGTATTTGGGTATTAATTTTATACATTATATCATTTAAGAGAAAAAAGTATGTAATTTTTAAATAAAGATTTTGTTAGTAGCAATCCAAAAGACGTTTATAGTCATAATTTGGAAGATCCAGCTTAAAAACTTATATATATAACAGTTTTGAAAAGTTCCTTCTCAAACATATCCTAGCTATTCTTTAATCCTAAAAAAAAACCCTGATATCAGTTTGAAATCTTTCTTGACATTCCACTGTCAAATAAGTTCTCAGAGTTGTGATCAAATATCCTCTGCTCTTTGATGAATGTTTTCATTCAAAGTTGCTCTGGTATATATAAGTCAAATAGTTTCCTATTTTTGTATTTTCTTATTATTGAAATAAATTATTTTTCTAAAAGCTATATGGAGAGGAGTTGTTGTTTTTCGTTGGATGTAAATAAAATACTATCTAGAATATGATAAGCGGCAGACAAATACTGTTATATGTTTTTAAAAAACTTCAGCTATGTTCAACTTTTTAAATAATGCGAGGACGTTGCTGTTTTCTGCAACAGCTACAGCCTTGGCCAAAAGTATTAGGCACCTTCATAAAAGTATTAGGGAATAAAAATAACATCCACCAATATATATTTTAAATATTTTTTTAATCATAAAAAACACAATTTAATACTTCGTCATCAAACCATTTGCTTTCATTACCCCAATTATTCTTTTTGGCATGGAATTAACAAGTTGTGTACAATCTTCGTCTACTATTTTTTCCCACCCTTCTTTTAATAATGTAAACAAATTGTCACTCAGTTCTTTGAATTCAAAAAAGCCCAAAATGTAATTTTTTTGTAATATTCACAATTAAATACAACAAACATTTTCTCAAGGGGAAGTAAATAGACCAGCGACTGTACTGAGTCCTTTAGTTTACGTTACATGATTGTTTCCCCTGGTGTATCGTATGAAGTCGTGGACAATGGTTGAAAATAATTTATTTAAAGGAATTATTTTTGTCAACAAAACGAGTTTTGGGTGTAACAATGGTTGAACAATTACTTATTAAAATTAAAAAGAGAATTTTTCATGGTGCCTAATACTTTTGGCCAAGACTGTACAATTGATGGGTCCCCCAAAATATTTTTTAAATTGTCGAGTAAACTGTTTATATACGAAAAAGAGTCATTTTTATAATTTTAAAACTTTAAATTATTATCCATATTTCCATAAACACTTTTTATTATTATCGAATCCGCTAAAAATCACTGGTTATATAAAATCAAATATATAAGATATTGCATATTTATTAGAACCTATAGCATATTTATATTATATTAAAAAATATATAATATTAGATAAAATATTAACTATATAATACAGAATGTAAATTTTGAAATTTGTAAAAAGTAAATCGAAATGAATACTTTATGTACATATGATAGCTCTAAATGAAATTAAAACACAGATGTTATTATATGCATCTAAAAGAAATCCTTATTTTTCTTTTTATAGTGCTGTTTTTTGTTTTGTTTTTTTACATTTATGACTTACATTAAATTTTTTGAATTAAAAATTAACTTTTTTTTTTTAATTTTTTATGTCAAATATATCTTAACCTAAATGCATAGTAATATTAACATGATGACCGAATAAAAAAATAAATGAGAAAAATGAAATTACGTACGTGACGAAGAAGCGAAGTGAGGCAGTCCTACACCAGCAAGGGTTGAATGAAGACTGAGCCCACAACCCCCTCCATTTGAACACCCCCTCCCCTTTATAGGACCATCCCCCAGGCAACCGGACCGATCTGTTTTTCACTACTCAATAAACAACTTTTATTTTAATTCCAATCCTATAATAATCCACAAGTTTCACAAATAATTGGCTTATGGAAAACTTATATTTTACTTACTATCTGGAGCACTGATTCTAATATTCAAACATGTAAAATTTATTTTTGAAACACATTCTTAACCAATGATCAAACACTAGGATTGAGCTAACTTGAAACTTTAAATCTAAGAACTATAAAGATTGATCTCAACTCAAGAGTTGAGTCAACCGATGGTCAATTATCTTTCCTATCTTCTTCGGACTGAAGAATCCATCTTCTTGACTCCTCCGTTTTCCAATATCTTCATCCTCTAATGGAGGACTACCATGATGCATAGGACAATCGTTCACTGGTTCTGCTATAGTGCCAACAAGCAGAAACGATGTTGGAATATCAACCATGGTTTTAGGCTAGGAAAAAATGTTGCCACCACGTAGCGTACCAAAATAAACTAAATTTAGTCTCCTCCTTAAATCTCAACGGATCATCCGATTTTGGTTCTGTAAATGTTGCGGCGGCTAGGGGTTCGTAGTGAACTCAGCCGAAAACCGTCCACTTTTGTGAAACTGGTAGCTCAATATAATGAATAAAGATTAATAAACAATTTACCAAATTCAGATATTTATTTGACAATAGCATGTTAAATTTCAGTACTTTCATTTATAAATACCATGAATTTATCCATATTCAATATTATTAGCAAGCAAAATATACTATTCACGACAAATAGTGATCAATACAGAACACATTAAAGGAACTCATCTCTGCAAGTAACACCAATGTTGCATTTAGACCTAGCTTAATTAACCTCGATGATGACCCACTTAAGCATAACAACTGGCCATAAGGAAAACTGTCTGTTCAGGTTTAACGTCTTTCTGACGCCGAAAATGTGGCTATCATACAGGTCGCCAACCTAATCCCAGCGAGGGTGGGAGGCATACTCTTTCCTTGAATGTCTTGAACTCACTGCCTCTTCTTGAGGAGGAGAGGTGGCACGTCACGTGACTCACGCAGCCGCCAGAAGACCCACACATAAATTAATCAATTAAAACAATCAATTCAATCCAAATATATAACAGACACTAATCTGTCGGCCTCGATATATGACAGATGTTTTTATTAATAACCATAAAATTAAATTTATACAATTGATAAACTAAAAAACAAATTGAATTTTTATAACTAATTCAATTGTACATGAGGTAAAAATAATTATAACAATCTTAATTTGAATCAAGAAATACATGACCTCATGTAAATAAACAAAACACATGTTGGCCTCAACAGTAAAGTTTGTAAAGTTCCATACTTCCGTAGAATTTGAGGTAACCAGTTTAGAAAGCATATCAAATATTTGTGATATTTAAAATTTTAGATTAAAAAAAATACTAGTATATTTTTAAAGAAAATTCAGGTTATACGCAAGTGCAGAATAATAAAATATAAATATTGGCCAAAAAATAAATTTGAATTATACGAACAACAGCGGACGAAATACGAAAATACGAACTTTCTATAAAAACGAGATGGAGATTGTTGGGATATGCAGTCATAAATTCAGAGCAATTAAAAATAATAATGTAATTTATAATGCCGACGTTTCGACATGCATTGCAAGCCTTCATCAGGGCTAGAAGAAAAAGAATCTATGACTGCATACCCCAACAATCTAGATCTCTAAATACTTCTCAGTCAACTAATACCCCGTCAATATGTATACAAATACTCAAGGCACTCAACCGAGGATCCAACAATCAGATATGACTTCTCAACCCATCCATCGTAACACCAGAATTCTTAACCAGTATAGCAGATACTTCAATCATCCATCTCAGGCGGCTTTTACCATGCAACACCTACCTGTTCTTTCACCACAGAATTCGTGCACTGCCGTATCATATCTCATTAACTTTGTATCTACTCATTTTTATATTTACCAATTATATTGTTATATTTACTCATTAACTTTTAATCAACTATCACTCATTTTAATTTATTTTTATTTTTATTTTAATTCAATAGTATTTTTTTCAGCCGTTCATTTTATGAATTAAAATAATTCCTAAATTTATGTATGACAATTTGTTTAGATTTAATTATTTAAAAACTTTTATTTCTCAATTTTATTTTTGGAAAATAATTGATTTAAAAGGTTAAGAACAAAATATTAAGATGTTTATAACAGCTGTTTGTTTTGTTTTCATATGATATAATCATGAATTAGAAGTAGTATTAAGGGTCCGATATTGAGTCCGTCGTTATGTCTCCTGTTAAGAATATTTATCATATATATATTTTTTTTAATCATTAATCGTAATTATTTCGATTAAGTTCCGAAAGATAGAACAAAATTTCGGCTATCGGCAATTGGGAGGCCGTATTGCTCCAATTTTATTTTTTATATCAACTTCGGACAATTATTTTATCGTCTGGGACTCTTGGACCACGACCATCGCCGTCATACGACCGTCGAATCGTCAAGCAGATCGTAAGCGGCCGGCCAAGACGAAAAGACGATCAACTTCATTAATTATCAGAACCGAAAGGCTACCAACACGCTATCAATTGAACACAGGGTATTTATAATTTAATTGCGCAATTTATATATATATTTTATTTTTAAATTATGTTCTGTTCCTGTTATGATAAAATTGGTAATTTATTTTTTGTTAAAAAAAAGTATTGGTTTTAAGAATGTTATATGTATGCAGTAACAGTTGATTTTTTAGTGTTATATTTTGTTAAAATCAGAGTTTTTTTGTTTTATTGTTTTCCTTTCTCTTTTAACATTACTACAGATATATTTTATATATAAAATCAATAGGTATAAATTGTAAATGAAATTGAGAATAATATGTGAGAGAAATAGAATTAATTATATTACTAATGTGTACTAATAAATAAGTTTTTAAAAAAGGCATTCAGTATTTATTATATTGTCTAATTATTGATTAAATAAGATTGAAGCCGGCGTTCCAGAGATGGTACGCAAAGGAAAAGCTGCTCAAGGGTGTAGTTATTGTTACCCTTACGGTGCCCTAACAGTATTTCTTTATTGTCTTCATGGCCTTTAGATATTGCCTTTATGTTATTGTCTTTACTCTCATACAGTTATTCTTTTCTTATACAATTTTCTACAATTTAGTCATACCTTTTTGTTTGTTTTCTTTTTCTTCTAACCCCGATGAAGGCTTGCAATGCAAGTCAAAGCGCATCTGCATTATAAATTAAAATATTATTTTTAATTGCTGCCGATCTATGACTGCATACCCCAACAATCTACATCTCTAAATACTTCTCAGTCAACTAATACCTTATCTCTATAAAAAATAATTTTTCAGGTAGCATCTATGTATATCTGTCATGACTAGAACCGCCTCAAACTACATATATTAAATAACATTTCAATCGAATGCCTCGGTCGTTTTGGAATTCAAAATAGAAATTTCACGATCCATACTCAAAATTTTCAATAATTATAAAAGTATTAGTTAAAAAAAAAACTGCATACTCATTGAAAATATATTTAAACATGTCAGGTGTATCAAAATATTGGAAGAAAATAGGAAAAATCAGGTAAGAAGTGAGGCAGAGGAAAAGCGATTTTATAGACCAATTTGGGGTCCAAATTCCCTAAACCTCCGCCAGGTACAAAGACTTTTGGTACACTATGGTTCTAGCCTTATTTTGGAGGGCCTACAACTTTTGTTCTCTTTCACTTTATATTCCTATTACTAATAAAAAAAATTCAAGTTACTTATGATATATTACTGCACATTAAACAAAATATATTATGAACAAATATGACATATTATTTTTACATTATTGTTAATAAGGATTTTTAATGAAGATATCTGATAATGTAATTAATATTATATTATTATACTATACAATATATCAATTACCAAGGAGAAATTAATATTAAGGTGTAATTACAAAAGCAATAATTCTCCCATATTTATTTATTAAAAATCATATGATGTTACATGATTGTCCAATAATAATATTTTATTTCATTATTTGCGACGTTTCATGGACATTGCCACATTATCAAGCTCTGAAACATGCAAAAACACACATGCATGGCAAATTGCGAATAAGGTATATTAATGTGCATCTATATACGACCATTTACTTTATATAACTAATGAATTACCTTACAAATGTCCAAAAATACAAGATCCATTTCCACTAAAAACTTTAATCGACTAAAAGTCTTGTCACTGGTATCATGTTAAATCTAAATACATTAAAACTTAATGAATAACAAATAAAAACTATATAAATACAAAAAATCGTAATAAATAAAAATATATAAAAAGTACAATGTTCAACTGCACATCTACATTTTGGAGGGCCTACAACTTTTGTTCTCTTTCACTTTATATTCCTATTACTAATAAAAAAAATTCAAATTACTTATGCTATATTACTGCACATTAAACAAAATATATTATGAACAAATATGACATATTATTTTTACATTATTGTTAATAAGGATTTTTAATGAAGATATCTGATAATGTAATTAATATTATATTATTATTTTATTTTATCTTCACTAAAATTATTTACTCTTTTACAATCCAAATCAAAAAGCTTTAGTACTTTTACTGATTTCATATAAATGTGATGAGTACAAAAAGTTTTCATTGAATTTTGTAGTTATTGAAGATCATTATGGGTTGATTATATAGTACATATTAGAAATCTGATGAATCCTAATATCTAGGGTAATTTTACAACGTTTTGTACATGTTTTGTTGAAAACATAAATTATTAGAGAACTGCCAGTGGGGAATTCCCCCACACCGCTACTTTTGAAACCCCTTTTCGATAAATCTGGGTTTTCACCCATACTCTCTGGATATAAAACCCGTACTGTCGAATGTTTTATTCCTCTTCCGAGTTATCCTTGGTTATTTGATTTTTTAACCCTTTTTTTTATTTTAAATAAATTTCTTCGGTTGAATAAATAGTTAAATCTCATCGGTTAGAGTGAAAATACACTTATTATAAATGTAGATACATACTTAAAAAATTTTCAAAACATCAGTACTTTGTTACATTGATGTTTTTAAAAATGTGAAAACCAATTTTGAACACCAACGCAAAGAGGGTTAAATGGTAGGTCTAGTCGGCCAAAAATATCATCATTTTCTCTACATTTTATGTTGCTGATTTCAAAAACAATATACTATTAATTCTAGGACCTCTGGTGTTTTAAATATAATATTAACCTTACAAATAATAACCAATACTATCAAATTTGTTTGGGTTTTGCAGCTTTCAAACAACAATTATATTGAAACGTTGTCGGGACTCATCTCGAAGTAGAATAAAATTTTTACCGAATGTTGAATAATAATAATTATAACAATAATAATTATAATAATTATAAAACCTGATTTTTGGCAGGCTAAATTATAAGTTTACCCCTCGGTGCACCGGTCGCTAGCAGTAGAAATAGGACATACCATTTTGGGGCTGTATTGGTATGAACGACAAAAGTCACGGTTTGACATAAGTTTATAAGTGTTTGGGTTTTTTGATACGCTAGTTCTGTTGGTGTTTCTCGGATTGAAAATTTGCCGATTATTACCTGATCAGAAATTTAATTGAAAATATTATTTCTCATATATTTGTCTCTAGGACATATCTATTATAGGCTATGTTGGTTTAATAAAAAGTCACGGTTTGACTGCAATTTACAAGTGTTGGGGCTTTATTTAATTAATTATTATTTAATTTAGTTATTCATTCAAATAATTTGATTCTTTTAATTCTAAAATTCCGGATAATAAGCCAACTCGAAGAATCTGGCAGGCTGCAAAACGAATACTGAAATATTTGCAGAAGAGCCTTACTTTCACTTTTCCTCAAGAGCTTGTCTTAATGCATTTGCTGATGCTGACTGGGCAGTTGATTAGAATGAACGTAAGAGTGTCAGCGGTATGGCGGTTTTCTTTGGCGGAAACTTGGTTTCATAAGGATTGAAGAAAGAAAATTGATAATCGAGGAGGTGGATGAATAAATTATGTTTAAAAGAAGTGAGAGAAGGAGCATTGCGGATAGAAATGGGTATGGAATCCCAAAATAAAGCTGTACGATTTATAAAGGATTTTTCAAAGGAAGCAGATCGATGAGAAGGGATATACAAATCAAAGGCTGATATCTGGTATTCAAAAGATGAATGGAAGAACGAAGGGAAAGGATGTCGTAAATCTACTAAGATTTGTTGGACTTTAAGGATTGGAATAGAAAGGAACCAAGGAAGCATTGTCGGCTAAAACTTGGATAAAGCCACCTTAAATCAAAATACCAGCACGTGATGTGAGAACGCCTGGGGATCCCAAAAACGAATCTTATTAACGAATTCATTAATTTTTTCAGTTTCATTTTAAGCTCACCAGACAGTGCTCCGTATACTAAGCATCCATAATCGAGGTGGGGAAGGATGAGGGATGATACTAACAATTGACGGGTATTGCGAAAGAAAGAGTTACGGAATCTTAGGAGCTGTTAGAGGATGGAGATGGTTTTTCGGATAATTTGGGAAATATAGTTATTCCAAGACAGCTGTTGATCGAATACTACTCCGAGGTTTTTGATAGTGTTTGTGAACTGAATAAAAACGTAATTGAGATAAAGAAGTGGATAACAGGAAAAGGAATTAAGGGAAGGTTTCGATCCAATTAAAATTGCCTTAGTTTTTTCTGGGTTCAGTTGTAACTTATTCTCCACTGCCCATTGGTTAATGCTATAAATGTCATCTTGAATCTTACGAGATGCCTCAAAAATCTCAGAAGGATGAAACGATAAGTAGATATGAAGGTCATCAGCATATAAATGATATTGGGAATTATGAATAGCGTCTGTCAACTCATTAATATAAATTAAAAAGAGGGTTGGTAAAAGAGATGACCACTCAGGAACACCTCGCGTTAGAGGTAGAGATGTTGAAGCAGGTTGGTTATGAACGATAACTGTTTGGGAAGGGAGAGATAAGAAGGACTGGAACCAACCAAGAGCACTTTTGGAAAGGGAGAGTTTTTGTAATTTAGTGAGAAGGATTTTATGATTAACGGAATCAAAAGCATTGGAGAAATCGAAGAGGATTAGGATTGTAATTTTCTGTTGGTCAATTAAGGAATAAATGTCTTGAGTAATTTTCAAAAGAGCGAATTGGGTAGAATAACCTGAACGGAAACCTGATTGAAGAGGAGTTAGGAGATCTTTATTTTCAAGGAATGTAGCAAGTTGAGAATGGACTATTCTTTATAGTGGTTTAGATAGGTTTGATAGGATGGAAATAGGCCTAAAATAGGATGCTGTGGTAGGTGAAGGACCTTTATTCAATGGACGAACTAGGACCTTTTTCCATGCTGTGGGAAAGGAAGAGATTTGTAAGAAGTTATAAATATGTAGGAGACCAGGAAGGATGACAGGAAGAGTGAGTTTGATCATTTTTACTGGGATTTGATCAGCACCGAAATCATTTGTTCGGGATTTAAAAAAAGAAGCTATTATATCATCAGGAGGAATATGTAGAAAGTAAAAGATATCTGGATTAAATGGAAATTGAGGAATAGTCTTTCAGAAACAATAATACTTTAAAGCTACTAAATAAAATCAGTTTTCATTGCCTTTCAAAGTAATTCATTACTTTTTTTTTGTTTTTAAATATAATTATATTTAGATTGAAAGTTTTTTTTTTTTTTTTTAATTGTATTTAAGGGAATCCGTTATTATTAGATTTAAATTTTATTTCAAATAAATAAGAAAACCGGGATTGTGATTGATAGTTTTGTAAAGTGTAATTCATAGGAACAGAACGTAAATTTTTTATACAAGTGTAATCAAAGGCCGGATCAGTGTTGTATCAACTGTTGAGCGAGTAAGACGATCGGCACACCTGATGACAATTGGCGAACATTTTCACCGCCTTATTTTTTTCTACTTTCTTCTAACATCTGTCAATTCACCCAGGATGTCTCTTTCATAAAAATGTCGATGCAAATAAACTTCAGGAAGAAATAAGACTGAAGACAACAAACATCCACGTACAAGCCGATTATCATCCAAACATTTGGTCAAGGAACTGGAGGACTGGAGCTTATCCCGATCTGGATTGCAGCCTTTAATCGCCGACATCGCCACCGTACTCAAGGTACACAGTTTCACAACTGATCAGGTCAGCCAACGATCTATATTCTGGCAATTCTACGAAGAACATTTATAAAAACTTTAATTTTAAACGTCTGAATCCATTGCAAATAATAAATTTTCTTTTAATGAAAATTAAATTATTCTATCAATCACCACTTACAACTATAAATAAATAATTTTAGACTTTGTACAAAGAAATACTATTTGTTGATAAACTTGTTTATCTTTCGTTATTCTAAGAAATAATCATTAGGATTCCAAAACAAGGTATATTAAAATTATGCTTATAACAAAGTGCACTTTGAACAATTTTCTTTGAGTTTTTTTTTTTTTCTTTTATTACATTTAATTAATTTTCTCAGTACAATTCATTTTTTTTTTACAATTTATTTTCTCCCGTTATTTTGTCCGCAGCTGCTTGGTAAATTTATTTGTTTATCATTGTTTATATCGAACTTGAACATTTTATCTACTTGAAATATTACACATTTATATTACGAGGTTGTAAATTTATTTCAACACTTTCATTAAATTATATTATAAATGTATATATTATTAATTTCCTCTTCTCTCGCTTACTGCTAATAAATATTATTTTGTTTAATCTTCCAGAAAATCGTTCTTTGTTTTTATTTCCTTCTTCTTGAGTAAAATTAATTTGGTATATGTGCTTACATATAAATCATAATTATTTTCCTTTATGTGGCATATTTCTAAATATTTTTATTGGCATATGAACTATAAACAACGGGCGCATCTTCACAGGACCGATTCAGATTTTTACTGCTAAAATCTATCACGCCTGAACATATGGTTCTTCAGGCTATAGATGCTGAAATAAAATAAAATAAAAAAGGGGACATTTTCTGGAAGGAAAATATTGTCGTTGAAAAATTGAGCTCACTTTCTCTTTATTTTAGTATTCAAAGATTTATTTTCTTATTTCTCGCTTATTATTCCATTTCTAGGTTGTTTTTTCGTTATCTCTTGCTATTGGTCTAAAAAGTGGCTTTATTGTCACATTTCTTCATCTTCCTTGGCTCTACAACCCGCGAGGGGTCAAGGTCGCCCGAAGAAATCTCTGCCATTCAACCAGGTCCCGTGCAGCCGATCTACAGGCCCGTATTCCCAGAATGGCGCGTGCATCACTGACCACACCGTTAATCCAGCGAAGTCTGGGGCGCCCACGTCTTCTAGTAGAATGAATTTCCTCGAGGATCCTTCTCGGCACAGCGTCAGTGCTCATCCTGATCACATGACCAGCCCACCTGAGCCGACCAACTCTGATAAAACGCACGATGTCATAATCATTGAACAGCTCAGAGATTTTCGAATTTGTCCTTATTTGCCAGGCTTGCTTAATAGTATCAAATATCGCTCCGAAAATTCTTCTTAGTACTTTTCTTTCAAATCGGAGGAGTTGATTTTCCTGTGCCCTGGTAAGCGTCCAACTCTCTGACCCATATGTAAGCACCGGTCTAATTAGGGTTTTGTATAGACGCATTTTGGTAGCGCGAGACAATGTACAGCTTTTTATCGGTCGCACCAGCCCGAAATAGCATCAATTGCTGTCAAAATTCTTTTTGTAATATCTTTTCCAATGTTGTTGTCGTGCATTATCAAGGATCCAAGATATACAAACTCCTTGACTCTCTCAAATGTACAGTCGTCAATGTGTACGTATGAAGGAAGAATCTCTCGTGAATTTGTCACCATGTATTTAGTTTTTGCTTGGTTGACTTCAAGCCCCATTCTCGCAGCTGCCACTCGTAGTCTTGTGAACGCCTCGGCTATGGAATAAAAAAATCGTCCGATGATATCCACGTAATAGGCATACCCCAGTAATTGAGCTGACCGGTTGAAAATTGTTCTTCCTATCTGGATTCCTGACCCCCTTACTGCCCCCTCCAGGGCAAAATTAAAGAGAAGGCATGCCAGACCGTCACCTTGCCGTAATCCCCTAAAAATCTGAAAATAGCTTGAGAGCTCGCCATCAATGCGTACAGAACACTGTACCACTTCCATTGTCTTCTGGATGAGTCTTACAAGCTTAGGTGGAACCTTCATATTGATCATGACCTTATAAAGTTCATCCCTCTTCACACTATCATATGCTGCCCGAAAATCCACAAACAGGTGGTGGATTTGGATATTGTATTCATGGGATCTTTCCAGGATTAACCTGAGTGAGAAAACATGGTCTGTGGTACCCCTTCCTCTCATAAAACCAGCCTGGTAATTGCCAATCTCTCTTTCGGCGTGGGGCAGCAACCTTTATAACATAATTCTGGACAGCACCTTATATGCACCAGACAGCAGTAAGATACCCCGGTAGTTACCGCAATCCAGGGCATCCCCTTTCTTATGAATTGGGCATATAATAGTGTTATAGCAGTCCGCTGGTATTCTTTCATTAACCCAGACATCCATAATGACATTGTGGAGAGCCTTCAATACCTCCTGACATCTATACTTAAAGAATGCTGACGGTAAATCATCAGCTTCTGGTGCCTTGTTGTTTTTTAGGCCTTCAACGGCTTCGATTACCTCATCAAAGTCAGGCGGCTCTAGGTCCTCGGCTGGTATCAGAACTTCCTGTGTGGACCGATTCTCAACTCCTTCATTTAGTAGGCCCACAAAGTGATTCCGCCATCGATCCAGTATACGCTGCTTTGCGTTCAGGAGAGTGTCATCTGTATCTCTGCATGTAGTCAAGTAAGGCTCGAAAAAGGTTTTCTGCTGGCGTTCACTTCCTGGTAGAACCTGTGTACCTCATTGCTCCTCCTTAGATCTTTCAGGTTCACCAGCTGATCTGCTTCCCATTTCCTCTGCTTTCTCAGATGCTAGCATTTTTCCTGGCGTATTCTTCAACCGATCTGCGGGTGTGTCTCCTTTGTAACATCAGGCAATATGCCTCATTCTTTGCTTAGTAACCTCCTGGCATTCGTAATCAAACCAATGTATCCTGGATGTAGGGATTTTATATCCTAGTACTTCGCTGGCTACATCCTTCATAGCGGATTTGCAAACTTCCCAATGCTGGTCCACATCCTCTGCCGCAGTGATCTGACGAAATTTCTCATCCATAACATCAGCATATCGAGTCCTAGTATCTGGATCCTTAAGTCCCTCAACGTTGAATTTTCGACGTCGTGTATTCCTATTAGATCGAATCACGGAGAGTCTAGCTCTTATTTTTGCCACGATGAGATAGTGGTGTCGATTCTCATAGCTCCTCTAAAAGCTCTCACATCCGAAAGGTCTGATGCGTGTCTTGTACTAATGAGTACATGGTCGATTTGGCCAAAAGTTACCCCATCATTAGATCTCCAGGTGGCAAGGTGTATACGTTTACGGGGGAACAGCGTGCTTCCAACGACCAAGCCCCTAAATACAGCCAAGTATGAGCCTTCTCCCATTATCGTTAGACTCTTCGTGGATACTGTGCTTTCCATTGGTGGGTCGAAAAAAGGCTCTTTCCCGATTTGTGCGTTGAAATTTCCAATCACTATTTTTATGTCAGAACGTGGGCATCGATCGAGGCATTGTTCCACAGCGCTGTAAAATAAATCCTTTTCCCCCTCCTCAGATGGTACAGTCGGGGCATGCACACTCAGGAGACTGTAGTTGTAGAACTGGCTTCTCAGTCTCAGATAGCATAATCTGGGACCATGATCCAAGTCGAATGACGGGCGTTATATCGCAACAGTGAGTTCATCCCGGCATTTCTTTGCTTAGGATTCACAGTATGTTGAGTTTTTGCAGGATTGAGTTACTAGCCCAATTCTCAATCCCCAACCTGGAGGGCCAGGAGATTTTTGTTCAAGCTTCTACTGCTTTAGGGAGGCTGCCTTCACCACGGCTAGGTGACCCCCCTTCCCCTGACTGGTTTTGGTCCACCCCGGGTATTTTATTTCCACGGTACCCACCATATCTGGAGGGTTTTCCCCGATCCGCCACCTGGGGAGGCGCCCGATGGCAGACCAGCTTAACTCCACACGGAGTTATTGTCACATTTGCCTTCCCAAACTATTTTCCCTTGACACTTTTTCTTAATCAAATCCCAAGATGACTGAAGCAGCTCTTCGAAAAAAGTTTAATCAACTTGGACCGGATATAAAAACGGTTGTTCAACTAGGGCGTAAAATTGAAACTGAACCCAGCAATCTCTTCATGTTTAAGGGGATGCACAAAAGCTTAAGAGACATTTATAACTCGTATACTCGTATATATTTATAACTCGTATTAGAAGACTTTTCTTTAAGTTGAAATTAGTGAAAAGGATCGTAATACGCTGCAAGAAATGGAACGTTACTTCCATGAAGCTAACGCGATTTATAAGCATCACATGAATCCTACGCCTACTATGCAATCACCTTCGATTTCAACGAACTTTCTTAATGAATCATATACGTCCGAGCAAACCTTCCGCGGATCAATCTACCTAAATTTGGGAAAAATTACCGTGACTGGCTCACCTTTCGAGACACTTACACTTCCTTGATTCCAAAAATCAAGGGATATCAATATTCCAAAAATTGAGAAGTACCACTTCCTGCTGGCTTGTTTGGTAGAGTCCGCTCGTTCGCTCCTCAAGAAGAAAATTATGATAAAGTGTGGACTACCTTGACTGAGACCTATGATAACAAGAGAGTGCTAGCTATGCACCATTTAAATGCACTTTTAGATTTCAAACCTTTGTCTGCGAAACCAAACCTTAGCTCATTGAAATCGTTCATTTCGGACGTTGGGGAGAAGCCTTCAAGCTTTTGAACGTACCGTCTGCAGACGAATTTACATTGTTTTCGCTAGCTATTAAATGCTTAAATCCAACTACTAAGTGGGACTTTGAAAAGAAAAATGTTGACTCTGATTTTCCGAAAATTGATTGCTTAATCAAGTTTGTAAAAGATGAATGTAGAATCTTGGAACTTTTAGACGATCGTTCTACGAATTTATCCTAAAACTCATCGCCACAAAACTTGGATTCGAAGTCAAAATTTAAGACGGCCTTCGTCGTGGATGGAAAATCAACTGTTTTACAGAAAAAAAAAGGGAAAACCTTTAACCTCAAAGCCAACAAATCCATGCCCGGTATGCAAAGATACCCATTCTCTTTATTCATGTAGTAAATTTCGTCAGGCAACGAACAAATATAAGAGGAAACTGCTCAGGAATAAACTGCCTAAATCAAAATCACGCAGCAAAAGTATGTCCTTCGACGCATAACTGTAATATTTGCAGCCAACGTCATCATACTTTGATTCTGAAAGCATGCCTGCCAATAACAGCACAACTAAAAGATAGGATTCCTTAAGTAACAATCAAGGCGGACAGACACTGGGTACTGCTTGTACCCAAGGATCAAGGATCTTAGAGGGAATTTTCAACCTGTGTGCACGTTACTAGACTGCAGCAGTCAGTGCTCATTTATCTCTTGTGAGTGTCTTAAGCGCCTTTGACTATGCTTTAAGCCATCCACAGTGACGATATCGGAAATTGGTCAAACATCATTGGCAGGATCATATGGGATCGTGCAATGCACTATTCGACTATCTCAAGGCAAATTACAACTTAAAACCAACGCTGTGGTAGTCGACTGTGTCACAAGTGAACTTCCTCATGTTGAATTGACCTCAGAATTTCTTGAGGCCTATAAAACTTTTCAACTAGCAGACCCGACATTTTACCGGCCTGGAAACATTGAGTTCCTTCTAGGAGCTGATCTCTATTTTGACAGCGTCATGCAAAGGCTTATTACAATACAACCGAGTTTCCCAAAACTTGTTTCTACCATCTTTGGGCATGTGGTAGCTGAGCCTAACGAAAGCCATTGCTAACAGGGCTTAAAGAGACATGCTCTTTATGTTCACGGTACCAATAATTTAAGTGAAGAAATTTCGAAATTCTGGCAGATCGAGGAAATAAAATCACGTCCTTTCCAATCCCTATCGGACCTTTATTGTGAGCAACACTTTATAACAACCCAATCCCGAACTCCAGACGGAAGATATATAATACGATTACCGTTCAAAGAATCGTTTCCTGAAGATCTTAGTGAATCTAAAGGTCAAGCCCTTAAACGATTTTACAGCTTGGAATCAAAACGAGCGAGAAATCAAACTCTACGTCAGTAATACGTTAACTTTATGGGCGATTATTTGAACCTTAATTACATGGAATTGGCTACAGAACCTGGACCGTACTTTATTCGGCATCATAGTTCAATTATAGAAGATGTTGATAACTCCAAAATTCTTGTGGTATTTGACGCCTCGGCCTCATCCTGTAACGGATCTCTCAGTGACTTTCTACACACTGGTCCTAAACTGCATAAGGACATCACTGACATCCTAATCAAATTTAGATGCCATCTAATCGCCTTCACAGTGGACATCGTGAAAATGTACCGCCAAATTCTCTTGTCTCTCGAGGACGGGAAATATCAGCGTATATTTTGGAGATCAGACTCCTCAAAACGTCTTCAAGAATACAATTTAAATACGCTCTCATATGAGATGTCAGTCGCCCCGGTTCTGGCTCTCAGGGTTATCCAGCAGTTAGTCAAGGACAAAGGCCAAGGCTACCCTTTAGCCTCAAGGACACTAACCGAAGAAATTTACGTGGACGATATTGTTACTGGCTCTTCTGATATAAGTTCAACGTACAAGCTCAAAGAAAAATTAGTCGACTTACTGCACAAAGGAGGGTTTGAGCTCAGCAAATGGACAAGTAATGCACCAAATCTCATTGATGGCCAGCAACAGGTACCACTGAACCTCGAAACTTGTACTAGCGTTAAAACTGAACTAGCGTCGCACGAAAATTGTTTCAAAATCTTGGTACTCCAATGGGACCTATCAAGGGATATTTTCACATACCGTACTAAGCCAGTTTCTTCAACCATATTTGCCAAGAGAACCGTCTTATCGATTATAGCCAGGATTTACGTTCCAGTAGGCTACATTGCCCCAATTGTATTCTATGCCAAATATATACTGTAAAACCTTTGGAAGGAAAAATTGGATTGGGACGACAAGTTCCCTTTACATTTACAACAGATATGGTCTCATTTCATTTTCAACTTCCGTTTTTATGTGATGTATCTATTCCCCGTTATATTTGGACACACGGAGCGGTTGAGTGTGATGTTATAGCTTTTAGTGATGAGCGCGGTTACAGCGCAGTCATTTATTTACGAGTTGTTCATGACGGTAAGGTCACTTCTTATCTAATAAAATTAAAAACAAAATCATCCCTGGATGGACCTTCGTGTTTAACTGTTGATAGAAACAACTGGCCAATCCAGGATATTGAAACTGAATCATTTACTGATCTTCCGGGAATGAAACCAGCTTTGTTGACAACTATAGTTACGGAAGGGAAAATACCATATCTGATTGAATGGTTTGAACGTTTTTGCTTGCTGCTGAGAGTAATGTGCTTCGTTCTCCGTTTTGTAAAAATTTTATTGGGTAGGAAAACAAAGAAAACTGGAAACATTAAAGCCAAAGAACTGGAAATAGCTGATCGAATATTTAGCAAATTTATTCAGAACTTTTACTTGATACAAGAATTTCCGGATTCGGAATTGTTACCAATATCTATTTCACTAAGGCGTCTTAATGAAATTCGTGATGAAAAAAACATTATTTGAGGTGGCGGTCGATTACAAAACTTCAATCTTCTTGAGAAGAGTATACATCCAATCTTAATTCCAAAATGTCACTACGCCAAACTCTTAATCGATTATCACCACCGAGCTTACCATCCTCCATACGAGCCATGCTCCAAAGAACATATTGGATTTTATCAGCCAGAACTGAAAAAGTGTCCACTTGGAACTTTTGTCTAATTGTACGACTGAGGCATTTTTGGTTGCTTTCGACAGAATTATTTCAAGGCGGGGAGCACCATACCGAATGGATTGTGGATCCAAATTCATTGGAGCTGCCAACAAACTAAAGCAGCTTCTAAAATTGACGTTTGACGGAAGCACAAAACGACATAATGAACCACGCTTCTTCAAAGGGAATCGAGTGGTCATTCAACCCTCCCCATGCTCCTCACTTTGGAGGGTTATGGGAAGCAGGAATAAAATATTTTAAGACTATCTTTAGGTAATGGGAGATACTCCTTTCACGCTTGAGTAACTTTTTACGATTTTTGCTCGCATCGAGCCATCTTAAACTCTCGACCTCTCTTAACACTCGATTCTGATCCGGAGAGTTATGAAAGCTTAACACCAGAGCATTTTTTAATAGGTTGTCCAATAACCGGCAGACCTGAAGAAACCCTGTGGGACACCAAAGAGAACAGACTCGATCGTTGGCAACCAGTACAACAGATAACAGAACACTAGGATAATAGATGGGGTGACAGGATAATATGTACTGGATGTGTAACTAGTAACCGAAAACTTCCATAAATTCTCCACTTAGATTTTGGATCTGCAGCTTCAGATAGGATGTTACGAAAATACTGTGGCTTGGCACGTCGCAAGGTAGACTGGGTGAGGTTTTGAAGGGATTTAAAAGTGGAGTAATCATCAGGAAATCTGGAACGCCTGAAGCGTCTTCTAGCTGCATCTCTTCTTTTCATCAGATCTCTAATTTCTTGATTAATTGAATGGGCAGGTAAACGTCGGAAGATAGAAGTATTGAGTGGTGCTAGATGATTAACTCGGCGTTGGCCGCTAGGTGAGAATTTCCCTCAATCTTAAAAATAATATTTAATAACATCGTCAGAATATAACTTTCATCGCTGATTTTCAGTATAGCTGAGTTTAGGACATTTGCGAATAAGAATATTTGGTTTCTAAGTAAAACGGATGCAGGTGGCCTGGATATTGGGAGAAGTTTACTAACAATTGCAGGAAATGAACAATTACCTCACGGGCGAACAACCATGTCCCCACTCCTCAGCATCTGTCGTGCAGTTTATTCCTGACATTTTACTGAGCGAGTTTTCTATTTCTTTCGATTGATTTGTGATTATTTGGGTTCGAAATAAGTCGTGGATCTAACATGCTTGAATTGTTGGATTAAAAAGCCAGTTGAGAAGATAAATTGTAAATAATTAGTTGATAAATCGTCGTGAATTGTATTTATATTATTTTTCAATCATTTATTAGGAACCTGAAATTTTTACTATTCCAGATTCTTGTTCGTGGCTGCTCGAGTCAATAAAAACTAGATCTGGTATAAGTGTGCTGAAGAAATAAAAAAAAAAAAAAAAAAAAAAAAAAAATTTAAAATGTGTAATGTTCCAATTCGCAATGAAAATACTTAATATATTTATAATAATTGTATAGAAATAGATGAAAATGATCTAGCTGATGAAAAACACATTTATATGTGAATAGTAAAATATTTAATTTTTGTTTGGGTGTTTTGTTGTTTTTTTTTTAAAGTATAAATATGTAAATTTTGTAAAAATATATTGTCAATACTTATGCTACATACTACAATTATTGATACATTACGATGACATTTATCTACCATCTACATATTTGGCAACATAAAACTGCATTTTTTATGATAATTAAAGAGGTGAGGGAAATGCCCACCTAGCGACTAACGGTGTACCAGATCGGCTAGCGACCAACGCCGGGTTAAGACATGTTAGTAGATTAGATGAAAGGCATTCCACCATTTCATCTATAGAGTGGGAAGAATAGATTGGTTCAATGGAAAGGGATAATGAGTCTAGTGGAAGGTTTCTGGAGTTAAGGAACTAAGATTGAGCCAGGATATTTTTTAAGGATCGTAGGTGTAGAAATGTTGTAGGAGATTTGGATAAGATCGTGACATGAGAGAAAGAATATTGGATGTTGAGAAAACGAAAGTAAATTTTGAGGAGTTTCAACTATAAACTAATCAAGTTAAGTGTCTGAAAACTTAGTATGGTGAGTAGGTTCAGAAGGTACGATGAATAGATTAAGGGAATAAGCTAGGTCAATCAAATAAGATTTATCAGGAGAAACCAAAAGGAGATTCGTGTTAAAATCACCTGCTATTATTATGTTATTGTGAACGGAAACATAAGTAAAAAGTGAGAATTCGAAGGTTGAGTTTGACTTGAGGAGGACGGTACCCTATGACATATAGGAGGGTAAACAAGAAGAAATTTCTGTGAAAAGATATTCTAGGTGAGCTCTATCAGTTGATGGAGATTAGAAAAGGATTTTAACCCTCAGACTATCATGAACGAACAAACCAACGCCAACACCAGTCCGTTCCGCCCGATCATGATGAATGAGGATATAATTAGGAATGGATATTGATGAGGAGGGAATATGTGGTTTGAGCCAGGTTTCCGAGACGGCAATAATATGGTAAAAATTGTGAAGGAAATAATCATGAAATTCATCGAAATGTACAGGAAGGGATTGGGAGTTAACATGACAGGACAACAGGGTGTTATTCATATTGATTAAATAAAGGATAAATTACAGAGGTAGGTGGGAACAAAGGAGATATTTGGGGAGGAACTGCAAGTTACAATTGCTAAAAAGTAATATAAATTATAAGTATTATCAGAAAAAGAAAATGAGTAAAATAAATAAATCAAATAAAAGTAAACTTTGATAACAAATCTGAAATAAAAAGATAAATGAAACCTTCCAAATTGATCTTGTCATATAATAATAAATGTAGTATGATAAAAGAAAAGATATTATCAATAAATATGTAATTTAAAGAAAAAATAATTATGTTTAAAAGAAATGTGAGCGAAAATAAAATGAACACTTCTATATAAAATCTCAGAAAGCAAAACAAATTAGTACATAAACAAAAAACATAATTTTTTGAGGCAACTATCAAATAACCGTCAATTAAACGCTTCCAAATCTCCTTCTTTGTTAATTATGATCACAGGCTGGCCATCGTCACGCCGGCAGCGAACCCTTCCTCGCGCAAACCAGACATACTTCACTTTGCCAACCGCCCTCTTCTGCCCCGCCAGCCAGTAAAGTAAAGCTGCCGGTTACAGGGGTTCATCTCTTCGCCGACGAACATTTTTTCGTCCGATTCCCAGCCGTGGTTTCTAGTACTAAAATCTCTTTTTACTTTTCGTAGGCTAATAACCTCGTCTCTGGTCACCTGGCGGACAAAGCGCACTACAATAGGCGGTGGCCGAGGATCTTCTTTTGTTTGTCTTTTCCTTTCTACCAGGTCAAGGTCTTCTGCGCTCAGTTTAATCCCCAGAGCCGCACCGACAGAGCGAACTACGCTCTCTGTTTACTCTCCAGATTTTACAGGAACATCTCTTACTTCTAGAGAATTCGAGAGCTGAGCCTGCTCCGTTTGATTAAGCCTTACCTCTAAGATTTATCTTATGTATTAAAGGGACTTGAAATTGAGGGGGTTGTCACAAATAATAATTATTAGGTTCGTTTAATATATGTAGGCAGTGCATGTTGTGGTAGCACCGGCCTCGCCATCCTGTAAATGACGCTATGTTGAAATAGACGCAGTGTAGAGAGATGCTTGTTCTGAGTTTACCCTAGTTATAATAAAGTAACTTTAACATCTACCTCATCAGCGTAAGTCACCTAATATCAGTAAAATTATATTAAAAAACAAATATTATAAATTACTATTAAATTATAATAATAATTATTATAAATTATTAATATTAATGAAACTTATTATTTATTATTTGATTAGTAACAATAAAGCACCAGTTAACACAAAATACAATAAATAAAAAAACAAAAAACCTGGATTCAATAACATAACAGACTACAACACGAAAATCCACAGGCCTTCCAGATAAGGGGAACAGTACTGAAAGTGTGTACAATATACATGATGTCATATTCACTACACACCCAAGGGTCAACTCACCTAAGCCGATTCCCTACCAGCCTGATACTAAATATATCAACAAATAAAGAGAACATAGAGATATATTGATTTTGCGGAATGACGAGCGGCATGAAAAATGGTTTATAAGAATAGCTTAAGGCGGGTATCCACTATGTACGCGAACCATCAGCGCTCTAAGCATATAACAAGTGGATACGTTTTAACGCTCCAAACGTGTAACAGTTCGTGAACATTCTGGAACGGATGTCGGTTTTGGTTTGAACTCATAGGGGAGCGCTGTAGGTTCGTGGGCAGCATACGTACCAAATTAGTGGTGTTTATAACTCGTATAACAGAAAGTAACCTAAATGGCTTTGACTCAACGGGAATGCAGGGTTATCGTCAGGAAAGTTAAAGTTCATCCATCCATCCACAAATGTTTGGAAATTAGTACATAATGTGGAACTGACTTTAAAAAACACAAGAGTGAAGCAACACTAAAAAGTGTCTTGTATAATCCGTGGTAGGGATAAAAATACTGGAATTTCCAAAAAAAAAAAACCGCTCAGTAACCAATAGACTTTTAGGTAGGAGTAATTTTAACGTTTTTGGGAGTGATTGTAAGAAATACATATAGCGGAAACTATTGAGGATTATGGGAAAAATTAAAGGTACAAGACTTGAAACATAAAACGTGCTGTTTATTTATATCACAAAACAACATGGAGAGCGTATAACATCAGGCAGAACCTTCCTTCACAACCAACGCAGTGTTGCCATTACAAACCAATATTATATTATATTCAATAAATCATCGTTAATTAACACCTCCCCCAATGATTTATATTAATAGAACTAACATTACAATAATTTGTATTAACAGAACTAACAAACTAAAAATACACAATGCGAAATAAACTCTATTCCAATCCTAATTTATGTTCAAAATAATTATGAGATGTTTGGTTTAATGGTTTCGTAAAAATATCGGCTATTTGTTGCTTTGTAGGTATATACATAACACAAATTTCCTTATATTCTATTTTATGTTTAATAAAGTTGTATTTTACGTCCACATGCTTCAGTTTTTTTTTTATTAGGATTACATACAGAAAATATGATACTTTTATTGTCTTCATATATGGTAGTGGTATTACAACTAACGTCTAACTCATCTAATAATTTCCTAATCCAACAAGCCTCCAGAGCGGCTTCATTGAGGGATTATAACTCTGCCTCAGTAGTGCTTAAAGCTACAGTGCTCTGTTTTTTGCAACGCCAAATAACACTGTTGTCAAATACTTTAAATACATAACCAGTAATAGATTTCCTATCTTTACCTACAGCAAAACTAGCATCAGCATATCCAGCTAGTGGTTCGGAATTACAATTCTTATTATATTTTAAATTATAATCAATGGTACCCTTAACGTATCTTAAAATCCTTTTCAAGCATTGCCATAACCTTTCTGATGGTCTAGATTGATATCTTGCTAAATATGAAACAGCAGCACACAGCACACAATCAGGTCTTGAACCTACAACAGCATACATTAAAGAACCTACACAAGCTCTGCATTTATGCTCTAAAGAGTAATCAACCGTAAAATCATCAAGATTAAAATTAACTTCCATGGGTGATTCACTAGCATTTGCTTCAGACGTACCAAAATTTGTCAATAAAGATTCTAAATACTCTTTCTGGTTAATACCTAATAATTTAGGAAGCTGTGAATCTAACAATAATGCACGGGCCTTTTCAGTCAGAGTACGATTCATTCTTTCAGCTACTCCGTTCATTTCGGGATTATAAGCAGCAGTATACTGCAATACTATGCCCTTATCATCACAAAAGGATTTAAAATTTCTAGAAATATACTCACCACCATTATCTGACTTTAACTTCAATATTCCATGACCAAAATGATTACAAGCATAATTAAAATATTTCTTAAAATATTCAAAAACCTCAGACTTGTCTCTTAATAAGTAAACTGCGGTGAAGTGGGTAAAATCGTCTATGAAAGTAACAAATGTTTATACCCGTCCCACGTAGAAGGGCTAACAGAACAAACATCGGTATGTACTAGTTCTAAGGGTTTCCTAGCCTTATACATTTTCCCATTAAAAGGAAGGCTTGTAATCTTAGCAAGAATGCATGGTTCACAATGTCTATTTTCTAATTTTTTTTCTTTCAAATCAGTTAAACCATCAACCATATTTTTATTTACTAAAGTTTTCAAACTACTATAGCTTAAGTGAGAAAATCGTTTGTACCAAATTTCTACTGAATTATTATTGGTGTCTGATTTTACACCGTAATAACAATAATTAAATGACACTTTGAATTCTATAAAATAAAGGTACCCTAGTCCCAACCGTAAGCAATTCATTGGTTTGTGAGAAAACTTTAACTTCCCTTTTATTGAAGATGATCTTTAAACTATGCTTTTCAATTTTGGAAACAGATAATAATTTTTTTTCTTAAATGTGGTACATAACACACATCATTTAATATAATATCAACTTTAAAATCACTTAAATAACCACTTTTTATTATCCCTACACCAACAGCCTCTAAATCAACGCCATTTTTGGCAGCTGAAATTTTAATTGGCTTATCCAGTTTACAATAATTAAAGAATAAACTAGTGTCATTTACAAGATGAAATGTACTAACTGAGTCAACAACCCATTTAAAACTATTCTTATTCTGCTGTTCGGTGTCAGTGCCTGTAAAAAAAGACTTTCCTCTAACTCTCCCCTGGGTCTGGTGAGTTGTCTTACTGTCGTCTCGGCCTCCGTTGTACTTCCAGTCGCTACGTCCACGGCCGTGAAGTCTCCAGTCACCAGTCTTGTGTCGTGCCTGCTGAGTGCTCCTACACAGGGATTTTTTGTGTCCGGGGCGTCCACATCCATAGCATAAAAAGATTGAAGAGTCAAGGGATTTGGTCACGAAGTCCATTTTCAATTCCTCCACAGTTTCCAAAGCCGTGATAATGCCTTCATAACATTTCGGCATGGATACGAGTAACTGGTTAACCTTTTCTTCCTCCGAGAACTCACTGCCAGCATCCCCGAGTTGTGCAAATAGCTTTTCCATGTCAATAAAATGTTCCGTTCGTCGAATTTCATATCGGACAACTCTCTTCTTATAAATAATTTAGATCTTGTACCTTTCTTCTTAAAGCTGCCTTCCATGCTTTTAATCATTTGATAAGCAGATCTGTCCTTTAAGTATTCAAGGTGGCTGTCGGCGGTTGCCGCTATTATGATAGCCTGGGCCTTAGCTAACCCTGATTTCATTACGAACATGGTCGAGTTGAATTTTGGAGCTTCATAATATTTCTGGTCTTGATGTATAAGCTATCAACTGTCATAATCAATCCCCTCTAATTGCCTGTTTCATTTAATGCATTTTTTACGTCCATTCATATATTTTTTATACATCCTGTTGTCTACTTCCTATTTGGAGGAGGCTTTGATCTATAGGTTCATGATAGCATGCGAGTGAAAATCCTTCAAAAATCACGATCTTCCGAAACTCCTCACATAGAATTCCTATTCACTGAAATCACCTTTGGATCTTCCTCTCTTCTTTACGTTATTAGTCCAGTAAAATAAGGCTCCAAAAGGCCGTTTTCAAGAAAAAAATGCGGAACTTTTATTCTCATCGGATCTTTATGTTTTTTGGGGTGCTGAATCCGAATCTGAAGTTTGCTACCACGGCAATCATCGGCTTTATATTCAAAATCGCAAAAAAAAAGCCAAAAAAACTCCGTTATTTTTGTTTTTTTATCTATAACACGATAACTAAGCTTCAAATATTAATTGTAGCTGGAACTAGTACCTACATAATGAAAAAAAGGAAATCCGAAATCGGACCATTTTTCTCGAAGTTAAGTTATTGGGAAGAAATTGACCAACTTGCCGTCAGTCCCACAGCTCCGCGAAAACACGTTAGTCGTACTCATACGTTGGCTCTAACTCTGAAACTATTTGTCCGACACAACATTACTTTTTATCTACTTTTTATATTCTTTTTATCTTCTTAAAGCTGATTAAATTTACTGTAAGAATCTATAAATAAAGTTTTAACCAAACCCCGTAAAATGTACATGCCAGCCCGCTAATAAAAACGTACTGTTGTAAAATCCAAGTTTTTTTTTTTGGCACATTTGTCGCTCTAACTCCTCAAATATTTGTTCGATCCCAAATTTCTTTTTTCTACCTCAAAGCTAATTAAATTCGCTATCAGATGCTGTATATGTAAATTATATTAAATCCTGTAAACCACCCAAGCTAGCACGCTAAATCTCCTGGCGAAATCTCGGCTCATTATTTCCGGAAAGTATAAATTCTCTGCTTGATACTCTTTTACATTCTACTGAACCTATCTCTTCTTCCTATTCCGTTGATGAGATTGTGGAACGTCTCTCATTAAATCTCTTTTCACTTATCAATCACTTAGATTCTCTTAAAACATCCACATTCCGCCATCTCCAAGCTCCTTGGATTACCCCATATTAATTAAAGAAATTATGAAAAGAAGAGATGCAGCCAGAAGGCGTTTCAGGCGCACTCGGATACCTGAGGATTATTCCATTATTCTCCCGGCCCTTCTACACATATATAATTTTTCCTATAGCGTAGAGAAAGGCCCTAGTCCGCCCGTTAAATAAAGTCCCTTCTCCATCTAACACATCAGACTTTAGGCCTATTTCCATCCTGTCCAATTTATCAAAGCCACTTGAAAGATTGGTCAAAGCCCAAATTACCTCCTTCTTAGAACATAATACCCTCCTTAATCCATCCAATCAGGGCTCCGTTCCGGTTATTCCACTGAGTCAGCTTTGTTAAAAATTACACTGGACCATTATTCCTCCATGGACCAACTACAAATTACGATCCTTGTCCTGTTTGATTTTTCAAAAGCTTTCGATTGCCTTGACCATTCAATTCTCCTATCTAAACTTCAAAACTTCTACATATCTAATAGTGCTCTAAATTGGTTCCACTCCTTCTTTCCTCACCGTTCCCAAACAGTCATCATACCTAACAATTCTCCTTCATCTTCCCTACCTTTAACCCAAGGTGTTCCATAAGGATCATCCCTGTCACCAATCTTATTTTCTATCTATATCAATGATTTACCCAGCTTTATCCACTATTCCAAGCATCACCTATATGCAGACTACCTTCAAATCTACCTATCTTTTCATCCTTCAGAAATGCTCGAGGCATCTTGTAAACTTCAGAAGGACATTGATAACATCAACTGTTAGGCAGTGAAGAATAAGTTATATCTGAATCCACAGAAAACTAAGGCTATCCTAATCGGTTCAAAACCCATCCTCAACACCCTTCCTTACTATCCTCAATATACTTACTTTCCTATGCTTTACCTTCCTAATCAGTTCCAAAACTCTATTAAAAATTTAGGATTTACCTTTGATCAATAACTATCCTGGAACAATCATATCGCCCAAATTTCCAAAACATCCATCATAATCCTTAAACAACTCTATAGATTTTGAGATTCCTTTTCCCAGAATACCAGTCAAGTTAGTTGAAAATGAAAATAAAAATGAAATGAAAAAAATGAAAATGAAAATAAATTTTATTCTGGGGCCATTGCCCCTTAAGAATAATTATAATGAACAATTATTGGCGGCCTAGCTGCCGTATGTATAATTTAGAAATATAATAAAGACAAGGAAATACAATTTAAATTAAATTAAGTAATTGAAAAAAAACTTAAATTACAACATAAAGTAATAAGATTAATAATACATGTTTTAAAATATCACACGAAAAACAAATTAAATCTTAAGGTTCGAAATTGAAAATAAGCTACAAAAACAAATTAGGAAAAAAAAAAAAAATATTCAACAAAAGAATGCGGTAGACAAAGCTAAGAAATATAAATTATACGGAAAAATAATGTATCTTGTCTGATAAATAATATAATTATGCTGAAACCAATTATACAAATTTAGTGCAATGGTACTAAAGTAATTCTGTATAAATCAATATTATGCTTTGAATATTCATACTTCATTTTAAAACATATTTTCTTCATTGATGTGACTATTAGATTGAGTTTCTAATAAGTAAACGAAAAGACATGATTTGAAGCTATTATAAGTGGAGGAATGGCGAATGATGGAAGGGAGGGAGTTCCAGAAGTTCTAGAAATAAAGGAGCGTTTGAAGGATGTTGTGTTAAAGGAAGTTAGGTAGAGGTCTGAGGAACGGGATCTGGTTTTGCGGGAACTCACTGATGATTTTAATGTTAATGCTTTCAGGATATAGGGAGGTGACTGAGAGGAAAGTGATTTGTAAAGGAACGAACCCAGGAAGTATTGTCTTCGGAAGGAGGGAAATAACCATTTTAATCTTGTGTAGTGGTGAGATACATGGTCATAACGTGATATCCCTAGAACGAATCTCAGGCAACAGTTCATGAGCTTCTTCAATCTAGCGTCTTGAGATGCAGAGAGGCCTCCGTACACCACACTACCAAAATCAAAATGGGGGAATATGAGGGAGGTAATTAATAGTTGACGAGTTGATTAAGGGAGGAATTTACGGGAGCGGTTTAGGAGTCGAAGAGTGGAAATTGTTCGGCGGATAATTAGGGAAACATGGTCTTTCCAGGAAAGGGTTTGGTCAAAGACAATGCCGAGGTTCGTAACGGAGTTGTGGAAGTTTATGGGATTGGAGTCTATAGAGAAATTAGGGATTCCAGGTAAGGAGTTGAGAAGGACCCTGGAGCCCAACACAATAGCCTTGGATTTGCTAGCATTCAGTTTCAATTTATTAGCAAAGGCCCAAGAGGATATTGTGTCAAGATCAGCTTGCATCTTTGCGATAGCTTCTAACTAGTTAGTTAGTTAGTTTTGTTTATAAAGGGCGTAAAAAATCTATGGTTATCTACACCCGTAGGTTATTTTAAATAGATTAAAAAAATAATAATAATAAAAAAATAAATAAATAAAAATGAAATAATAAAAAAAAAATAAAAAAAATAATAATAAATCAATAAAAAAATAAATAAAAATAAAAATAAAAAAAAAAAATAAAAATAAAAATAAACAAAAAATAAAATAATAATAAATCAATAAATAAATCAATAATTTATAAAGTTAAATGAATAAATTGTTTGTTGTTGTAGGTTAGATATATTCTTCTTCACTGTTCGCTTATATTCTTCAACTTGCTCGAAGGACTTTCTTCCCACATCAATTGTCAGCTGTTATCAATTATATCTTTTAACGGTCGAGCAAGATCGGAGGCAGTTAAAACTGCAGTTCCTCTCCCTGGGAGCGATAATGCCTCACCAGCTGCTTTATCCGCCATCTCGTTCCCGGTGATGCCTATATGTCCCGGAACCCAGACAAAATGGACTGACTTTCCTATCCCCTCTAACATTTTAAGGTAGTCATGGATCCGTATAACAACAGGGGGGTTTGAGTACATATTGTTTAATCCGCGAAGTGCACTAATAGTGTCAGAGATGATTGCTATATTTTGTATGTTTTGGTCTGAGTTGGACATTGAAAAATAAAGAACAGAGGCAATTGCGTTTAGTTCGGCAGTGAAAATGCTACAAAGGTGATGAAGTTTTCTTTTGTGTTTTGATCTCGGTGTAACAAAGGCGCATGCTGTTCAGGTTTCAGATTTGGATCCATCTGTGTAGATGGCCATGTGTTGTGGTAGATTTTGGAGTACTTTTTGAAATTTATCATGATATTTTGAGGGGTTGGGGTTATTTTTATGGTATATTAAATTAAATAATAAGTCTAGGCACAGTTTCGGTGGCTGATAGGTCCATGGTGGTATACTTGCGTCTGAGATGGTAATGGGTATGGTCTTTATATCTCTAATAGCAGACGAATATCTTTCAGCGAAGGGAAGAGTTGTATTTTGTTTTTGTTGAAATTTTGCTGTGAATTTAGGTCGGAATAGGTATTTATAGGTGGGGTGTGAGGGTTGTAAGTATAACCGGGAATGAAATTTTATTGCCAATTTATGTCTTCTAAATAGTAAGGGTGATAGTCCGGATTCAGCGCATAAGCTTAAGATGGGACTAGTTCTGAAGGCTCCAGTAGCAATTCGGATTCCAGTATTGTGGATGGTATCGAGTCTGGATAAACTTTTGAATCGGGCTGATCCATAAACAAAGCTTCCATAATCTAATTTGGAGCGAATTAAAGCTTGATATACTTTGATCATGGTGGTCCTATCTGCGCCCCATTTGATTCCACTAAGTGTTCTCAATATCTGAAGCTTTCTGGTACAGATATCCTTCAATGATTTTATGTGATAATCCCAAGATAGACGCCTGTCGAAATACAGTCCTAGGAATTTATAAGTGCTAACGTAAGGTAAGAGAGAATCTCCTAGGAAAATATCTGGTGATTGGGAGGTGTTTCTTTTTCTAGTAAAGTGGACACATTTAGTTTTTTTCTGTCGAAAAACGGAGCCCTGATGATTTAGACCAGCAGTAAATACGGTTTAATGTATTTTGAAGTTTTTCTTTTATAAAAATGGGATTTTTCGCTCGGCAAATAATAGGTAGATCGTCGACAAATAGTCGACCTTAACTCCTCGTGGTAGGTTTTTTCCTAGGTCGCTAATATCTAGGTTGAAAAGTACTGTGCTTAAAACACATCCTTGTGGTACTCCGGTTATTTGATTGCATTAGTTAGTTAATGTCGTTCCAATACGAACCTAAAATGAGGGATCGGAGATGAATCCCTGAATAAATCTGGGCAAGTTACCACTAAAACCTAATGTACGTAGTTTTCTTAAAATAGATAATTTATCCGTCTTATCGAAGGCTTTGAGCATGTCAAAGTAAACCGCAATAGCTTGTTCGCCCTAAATAAACGCATATTGTATTTCAGTTTCCATTTGTATGAGGTGGTCGGCGGTTGATCTGCCTTTCCGGAAACCACTTTGGAAATTTTGAATTAGCTGGTATTTTTCTAGAACCCACGAAAGTCTCTTGATTACCATTCTTTCCATTATCTTAAAAAGGCAGCTAGTTAAAAAGTTGGTCGGTAACTGGATGGGTATCGTTTATCTTGTTGAATTTGTAGAATTGGAACGACTATAGCTTGGTGCCAGCTACTTGGAAATTTGCCACTTTCCCATATGTAGTTATAGAAATTTAAAAGCCAGGTTTTTGTTGCTATTGGGAGGTGTTGGATCATGGAATGATGTATATTATCTGGTCCTGGTGAGGATCCTTTGACGGTTTGGAGCATTGACTGCAGCTCCCGCATTGTGAATGTTATATTGTAGTCTTTATGAGTATTGTTTTCGGAAAAGTCTATTTTTTTCATTGGTATTCAGAGTGATGGAGGTGGAGTATATTTCAGAATAATATTCGGCAAATTTTTTTCCAATCATTTCTGGGTCATCACATAACTTCCCTTCGCATAGTAATGTATACCTGTAGGAAGAGCTAGTTCCTCTTATCTTCCGTATTTTTTCCCATACCACTTTGCATGGGGTGGAGGAGTTAAGGGTCCCGATGAATGATTTCCATGATTCCTTTTTTTTATTTATTTAAGGAGTGGGGGAGGGTGGGGAGAGGTCGTAGCGGACCTCGTGAATGATCGGGTATTTACGCCGGAATATGACGTCGACGGAGGTTTTATATTTATATTTTTAATTTAGATTTAAGTTAGATTCGTTGTTTAAATTCTGTTTTTTAATTTCGTCAAATAAAAATGGAATATCGGCTTGAATACCGATCTCCTTTTTTTCTGTTATATTAATTTTCTCTTTTAAGATTTCGGTAAAACGTTTGTTAAAAACTACAGGGAATCTTTATTTATACATTTTTTTTTTTTTACTGAATTTTTTTGGTTCCGAAAAATGTATCTTTTCTTCTATCTTTTTCATTTTTCCCCTGGGTCGCTTTCTTTTAGCCAATGGGCTGATTGTTTCATCTGGTTCCTCCATATTTTAGGAAACCAGGATTAAAGGTTTAAAATAAAGAATACATATAAAATACTAGTAAATTAAAACAAAGAACTAATAAGAATAATGAGTAAAAAATAAAAATAAACGGTAAATAATGAACTATAATAAATTTTTAACTTAAATATAAAGAAAAGAATATAAGTTATCTGTTTGATGTTAATCCCTCGGAGCCTTAGATACGTCCTCTTCGGAGTCCAAACACTGAATACCAGTCAACTTCTAGTGCCCTCTCTTATTTTCCTTTGCTTTGATTACGGTTGCTTAGTTTATGGGGGGCTGTCTGGGGATCTCGAGATGAAGCTGGGGAGATCCCCAGATGAACTGTTTCATTAGATTTATCTCCGGGATCCCCAGGCGGTCACACGTTACTTGCCGATATTCTGAGCTTCCATGACTTTTTCCTAAATTCCTTCTGGGATTCTTTCATGACGGCAATACCTTCTGGGTACTTTCCTATTCCAATCTCTAAAAACCAAAAAACCTTTATATATCCTTGATCTATTAACTCTGCGCTCTTCTATCCACCTCCTAAAAACTACATCCCAACCTTTTAACCTGTATTCCCCCTAACATAAAACTGCATCCTTTTAAGAATCTTTCATCATTCGTGCTACCTCCTTCTGGAATTCTCTACCTACTTCTATTTGTAAAGCAGCTTCCCTAACTTCCTTTAAAAATAATTTATTTCTGTACCTTTTAGACTACCAATCTTCCGCAAATATGTAAATAATCAAATAAATACTTCGAATTACTTTTTTTTTTCTCTCTTTCTTTCTTTTATATATATATATATTTGGTTGTCTATATATATATAAGTTAAGATGTATAGGGGAATAATATACATCCTAGTCCCCAAAGTTAATCCCAAACAACCACCAAATGTATAAATAGAGGATTGCTGAGCAATAAAGTCAGTCTTTGTTCTGAAGTTGTATGCGTCATTTAACTCCCTAATTTTCCTTTATTTTTTACTTTTCTTCTGGAGAAACTTAACTGGTGCCGAAACCCGGGACTACGTGAGCATATTCTTCTGGTGAGTTTTTTTTTTATTTTTCTCGCAGAAAACCTTTCATAAACTTCATTACCATCTCGTTTTGTTGTACTTTTCTGTTCTTTCGTGTTTTTTGGAAAACAATTTTGAACAGCAGACTATGGAAAGTAAGAACATTTTGAAACCTACTACATTCGAAATTCAACCAGAGTTTCAAGCGCTACCACCTGAGACCTTAGCGGCAGCCCACGCGAACATGGTAGAATCGCAGGCGAACGCCCTGGAGTTGCTGAAACTCAAAACAGCAATGTCGCAGGACTTAAGGAGGGCGATTTCGGACATAGAAAAATATGGAGGAGAAATTGGGGAGCTCAATCATTTCCTCAAGGGAGACGATAGGGTGATGGCTCGAATAGAAGCCAAGATAGCTGAAAACCTTTTGGACCCGATAGGCTCTTGTTCACTGAGGGCAGCTTTAGTATGTATAGTCAAGCGGGGCATATTAAACCTGATCCAAGCAGATAAAGACACGCCATGGTCGTTGGTGAAGGACCGGCTGATGAAAGCTTTCGGAGGCGGCCAATGGACAACGGAAGAAGACATTTTCCGGATGTTTAGAGAAATGAGGAGACCTCATCAATCTAGTGGTCAATATGCAGGAGCATTATTGGCCCACTATAACAAGATAACCGAAAAGATGAGGGAGACGACGGAAGCGGCAGAAGTGGAAGCACAGATGGCCTTCTTATCAACGATTCTTAAAGTCCTGCAGCGAAGGAGACAGGGAAAAAGGAAGGACTCCCGAGAGATAAGACTTTCGTGGAATGTGCGAGAGAAATGGTGGACTCCAGCGCCCGAGACGAAGAAGTTCGAAAGGAGGGTGGGTGGAGCAGGGTCACCTACAAACGGAATGACGGACGTAGAAGCTCGTAGCCTCGAGGAGACCCGTGGTCACACACACAGATTTCGGAAAATTATTCCTTGTGCCTCTAGGTCGTCTTACATACTGTCTCCTATCACTAGCCATCAAACTGAATTTTGTTTTGTCCAAAAAGGCCTCATTTTCAACCAACTTCAAAAAAAAAGAGGAGGTTCTCAACTCGTCTGTATTTTTTTTTTTTTTTTTTTTTTTTTTTTTTTTTTTTTTTTTTTTTTTTTTTTTTTTTTGTGTGTGTATGTTACACGATTACTCCGTCAATTCTGATGATTCTTTTTTGGATCGGTAGGACATACTTCAGAGGTGGTCCCATAAAAAATATTTTGAAATCAACTCGGTACTTTTTAAGAAACAGTTTAAAAAAATCACTTCCACTATAAACATATTCGTAATTATGGTAATCTAAAATCTCCAAGGTAACTAAATCTAAATTATCAACAAAAATAATTTGCATACACAGTCAACTCTCGGTGTGATGTACTTCGATAAGCTGAATTCTTAAATAAGCCGAACAAAATCTACAGTCCGAAGGACATTCCACGTAAATTTCACCTCAATGAGACGATTTATGGAGAAAAAAAAAGTGTGTAAATAAGTCGAACTGAAAATAGGGGTCAAAAGAGATGACTTCTAGTACCACCTCTATGAAACGAACTACCTCTATGCAAATTAAAAGAATTTTATGGGCAATTTGATTTCCTGTTTCTCGTCATTGCTTACCTTTTCCGTTCATAGTTACACCAGTCACTTAGAGGTTATTAAATCGAGTGGTTTTACAATGGCTATTGAAAATTCTTTCTATTAACGAAAAGTTAAAACTGATTTGCAAAGTGGAGATAGGAGTAATATTATAAAATTTAAAAATTATATTAATATTGAAGTCGGTTTTTTTTTTTCCTAAAAATTATTTTTTTCCATATATTAAATGCCCAATTCCTAACCAACGATATTTTCAAAGGCTACAAAATAAAAATAAAAATCCTTGTTGTATTAACAATAGACATAGACAGAGCATACGACAACGTAAAAATTCAAGTCCTACTCATACTTCTCTAAATTAAAAACCTTTCATCTACCAATCAAATTAACTCAATGGATAATAAATTAACTATCATACCGGACATATTTTGTGGAAAGCTGGGAAGGACAAGTAGCTTTTGATACATATAGGGGCTCCCTCAAGGAGAACCTCTGAGCCCCACCCTCTTCAGCCTTTACATCGAACATATTTCCAATACCAAAATTAATAATTGCAAAATTATACAATTTGCAGACGACTCCTTAATTTGCACTTCAGTGAATACGGCTGAAGAAGGCAAACAAACAAAAGGTACAGCTTTAGACAGATTAAATCAACTGTTTTCTGGCTATGAAACTAAAAATAAATCCCAACAAGTGCAGTATAACTCCTTTTACAAGGAAAAGAAAGTTTATTCTGAAAGATTTCGAGCTGTCTAACGATAGATTCACTGTAAGAAGCGAGGAAACTCTAAAATTCTTGGGAGTCACATTACACAGAATATTAAACTTCAGAGACCATATCAAAACGATTCAAAAACAGTCATTTCATAATATGAACATATTAAAATCCTTAGCCGGAGTATCATGGGGATCACACCCTCGGAATTTAATTACATTATACAAATAATTATTCGGTCCGTCCTTGACTATTGCTGTGTTATTTACAATGAAACAAAATCCCCCTACATCAAAGTGTTAAACACATTGCAATCAGGTGCCATTAGGTTGTGCCTAGGGGCTTCCAAAACGTCTCCCATTAATGCTCCTCAGGCCACCCGGTTGGGAATGCAATTTACAAAGGCAATATATTATGTCAGAAGCTAGTAGAAATTATTAACGAACTACAACCACTGCTTAAATCACTACTTACACACAATACACAACACCAGCTCCTAAATGTCTAATTAAAATAAATAGTAATCCCAATGTAATCGGTAAAACACAGGATAATTTTCACTATTCCTCATTTCATCTCAAGCTAGCAGCACTGGAAACAGGAGCTGAACGATACCCCGATTACCACCAAATATATTTGATGCATCAAAAACACAAACTCGCACTTTGATCGCCCTAATTGACCCCCAGAACAATCAGAAATTATCTTTTTCAGTCCCATTGAATCTTAGTATCTTCAGCGCAGAACTTTACGCCATCCTTCATTCCATAATACACTGTGAAATAACATACGCAAATGCCAATATAGTTATCCTAACAGATTCGGCCTCGGCATGCCAACATCTAAAATTGATACACCAAACAAAATCATATAATTACATTTCCTTTAAAATTATTTCTTTTTTACACATGCCCGTAACCGATTATTTCTTCCAATGAGTACCGGGACACATAGGGCTGTCAGGTAATGAAACGGCAGACAGAACAGCCAACCAACGCCAGCAACACCGGATAAATGTTAAGATCCCAATGACAGACTTAATAAAAAAGATCAAATGTAACGCGATCGAAGAATGGCAAAGGTTTTACGATTGGGAAAGTACACTGAAAGGAAAGGAAGTACCACTACGCAGTACAGCAAAGGTAGCATTGACTCCATGGTTTGTGACTCAAAGGCTAATTTTCGACCGCCCAAGCTTAGTAAAACCTAATCGACTCAAGATTAACCATAGCAGAACTAATAAACACCTCAATTTAATGGCACTAGCTCAAATTGGCATGTGTCCTAAATGCCAATGTCTGGAAGATCCAAGACACATTGTGTTTAATTACAAAAGGTTTGTGAAAAGAGGATAAGAGCGCTGGGTACACAAACTGTTCACGACGGTTCTGAATTTTTAAGAAATATGACCAAAGAAAAGGCCCACAACTTAAATAAATTTTGATAACAAACGAAAGTTCTCATATAATAGAGGAAGACAAAGAAAATTCAATTGGGCATAAAATTAGATAGTGCTACATTGGCAACATAGGACTTGTGTTAACAAGTCTTGAAGCCAAAAAACAAAACAAAATCCCAATGAAAATACTCACGGGCAAATTCAAGGCGGGGTCTCTGATTTTTCTTGCTGATGAATGGTTTCTTCACAGCGGCTTGGCCGTATAATCCACACACATGCCAAATGACAGTTACTCGGCTCACACTAGCAATGTTTAGGCGTCTTAATTCATTGGAGATGTCATTAGTACATCTTTCTAAATTCATTTTTGAAAGTCTACCAAGAGCTTTATCCGTATTTTTTGAGGTTCTGTTTGGCCTTCCTTTCCTTAATCGATCCTCTTGGCCATGACCACCACGAATTTTAGGTAGGAAGTCGTTTACTGTTAATTTAATACAAGACATGTCTTGAGAGGATTAACCTTCCTCGAAGAGAGAGAGGATTCTTTCTCGGAGCTGAGGACTGGCATGAGGAGACATAACGATAGACACAGTACCAGGCATAAACTTAATTAAATCAACTTGTATTTAATCCTCAGCAAAGAGTCACAACAAAGAGTGACCGGAAACTTATAGTTATGAAAACTTATGAAAATCCTCAACTGTAGACAAGAAAGTGCTTACAGGTCTAGGAATGAGTAAAAAATAAAAATAAACGGTAAATAATGAACTATAATAAATTTTTAACTTAAATATAAAGAAAAGAATATAAGTTATCTGTTTGATGTTAATCCCTCGGAGCCTTAGATACGTCCTCTTCGGAGTCCAAACACTGAATACCAGTCAACTTCTAGTGCCCTCTCTTATTTTCCTTTGCTTTGATTACGGTTGCTTAGTTTATGGGGGGCTGTCTGGGGATCTCGAGATGAAGCTGGGGAGATCCCCAGATGAACTGTTTCATTAGATTTATCTCCGGGATCCCCAGGCGGTCACACGTTACTTGCCGATATTCTGAGCTTCCATGACTTTTTCCTAAATTCCTTCTGGGATTCTTTCATGACGGCAATACCTTCTGGGTACTTTCCTATTCCAATCTCTAAAAACCAAAAAAACCTTTATATATCCTTGATCTATTAACTCTGCGCTCTTCTATCCACCTCCTAAAAACTACATCCCAACCTTTTAACCTGTATTCCCCCTAACATAAAACTGCATCCTTTTAAGAATCTTTCATCATTCGTGCTACCTCCTTCTGGAATTCTCTACCTACTTCTATTTGTAAAGCAGCTTCCCTAACTTCCTTTAAAAATAATTTATTTCTGTACCTTTTAGACTACCAATCTTCCGCAAATATGTAAATAATCAAATAAATACTTCGAATTACTTTTTTTTTTCTCTCTTTCTTTCTTTTTTTATATATATATATATTTGGTTGTCTATATATATATAAGTTAAGATGTATAGGGGAATAATATACATCCTAGTCCCCAAAGTTAATCCCAAACAACCACCAAATGTATAAATAGAGGATTGCTGAGCAATAAAGTCAGTCTTTGTTCTGAAGTTGTATGCGTCATTTAACTCCCTAATTTTCCTTTATTTTTTACTTTTCTTCTGGAGAAACTTAACTGGTGCCGAAACCCGGGACTACGTGAGCATATTCTTCTGGTGAGTTTTTTTTTTTTTTTTTTTCTCGCAGAAAACCTTTCATAAACTTCATTACCATCTCGTTTTGTTGTACTTTTCTGTTCTTTCGTGTTTTTTGGAAAACAATTTTGAACAGCAGACTATGGAAAGTAAGAACATTTTGAAACCTACTACATTCGAAATTCAACCAGAGTTTCAAGCGCTACCACCTGAGACCTTAGCGGCAGCCCACGCGAACATGGTAGAATCGCAGGCGAACGCCCTGGAGTTGCTGAAACTCAAAACAGCAATGTCGCAGGACTTAAGGAGGGCGATTTCGGACATAGAAAAATATGGAGGAGAAATTGGGGAGCTCAATCATTTCCTCAAGGGAGACGATAGGGTGATGGCTCGAATAGAAGCCAAGATAGCTGAAAACCTTTTGGACCCGATAGGCTCTTGTTCACTGAGGGCAGCTTTAGTATGTATGTATAGTCAAGCGGGGCATATTAAACCTGATCCAAGCAGATAAAGACACGCCATGGTCGTTGGTGAAGGACCGGCTGATGAAAGCTTTCGGAGGCGGCCAATGGACAACGGAAGAAGACATTTTCCGGATGTTTAGAGAAATGAGGAGACCTCATCAATCTAGTGGTCAATATGCAGGAGCATTATTGGCCCACTATAACAAGATAACCGAAAAGATGAGGGAGACGACGGAAGCGGCAGAAGTGGAAGCACAGATGGCCTTCTTATCAACGATTCTTAAAGTCCTGCAGCGAAGGAGACAGGGAAAAAGGAAGGACTCCCGAGAGATAAGACTTTCGTGGAATGTGCGAGAGAAATGGTGGACTCCAGCGCCCGAGACGAAGAAGTTCGAAAGGAGGGTGGGTGGAGCAGGGTCACCTACAAACGGAATGACGGACGTAGAAGCTCGTAGCCTCGAGGAGACCCGTGGTCACACACACAGATTTCGGAAAATTATTCCTTGTGCCTCTAGGTCGTCTTACATACTGTCTCCTATCACTAGCCATCAAACTGAATTTTGTTTTGTCCAAAAAGGCCTCATTTTCAACCAACTTCAAAAAAAAAGAGGAGGTTCTCAACTCGTCTGTATTTTTTTTTTTTTTTTTTTTTTTTTTTTTTTTTTTTTTTTTTTTTTTTTTTTGTGTGTGTGTGTATGTTACACGATTACTCCGTCAATTCTGATGATTCTTTTTTGGATCGGTAGGACATACTTCAGAGGTGGTCCCATAAAAAATATATTTTGAAATCAACTCGGTACTTTTTAAGAAACAGTTTAAAAAAATCACTTCCACTATAAACATATTCGTAATTATGGTAATCTAAAATCTCCAAGGTAACTAAATCTAAATTATCAACAAAAATAATTTGCATACACAGTCAACTCTCGGTGTGATGTACTTCGATAAGCTGAATTCTTAAATAAGCCGAACAAAATCTACAGTCCGAAGGACATTCCACGTAAATTTCACCTCAATGAGACGATTTATGGAGAAAAAAAAAGTGTGTAAATAAGTCGAACTGAAAATAGGGGTCAAAAGAGATGACTTCTAGTACCACCTCTATGAAACGAACTACCTCTATGCAAATTAAAAGAATTTTATGGGCAATTTGATTTCCTGTTTCTCGTCATTGCTTACCTTTTCCGTTCATAGTTACACCAGTCACTTAGAGGTTATTAAATCGAGTGGTTTTACAATGGCTATTGAAAATTCTTTCTATTAACGAAAAGTTAAAACTGATTTGCAAAGTGGAGATAGGAGTAATATTATAAAATTTAAAAATTATATTAATATTGAAGTCGGTTTTTTTTCCTAAAAATTATTTTTTTCCATATATTAAATGCCCAATTCCTAACCAACGATATTTTCAAAGGCTACAAAATAAAAATAAAAATCCTTGTTGTATTAACAATAGACATAGACAGAGCATACGACAACGTAAAAATTCAAGTCCTACTCATACTTCTCTAAATTAAAAACCTTTCATCTACCAATCAAATTAACTCAATGGATAATAAATTAACTATCATACCGGACATATTTTGTGGAAAGCTGGGAAGGACAAGTAGCTTTTGATACATATAGGGGCTCCCTCAAGGAGAACCTCTGAGCCCCACCCTCTTCAGCCTTTACATCGAACATATTTCCAATACCAAAATTAATAATTGCAAAATTATACAATTTGCAGACGACTCCTTAATTTGCACTTCAGTGAATACGGCTGAAGAAGGCAAACAAACAAAAGGTACAGCTTTAGACAGATTAAATCAACTGTTTCTGGCTATGAAACTAAAAATAAATCCCAACAAGTGCAGTATAACTCCTTTTACAAGGAAAAGAAAGTTTATTCTGAAAGATTTCGAGCTGTCTAACGATAGATTCACTGTAAGAAGCGAGGAAACTCTAAAATTCTTGGGAGTCACATTACACAGAATATTAAACTTCAGAGACCATATCAAAACGATTCAAAAACAGTCATTTCATAATATGAACATATTAAAATCCTTAGCCGGAGTATCATGGGGATCACACCCTCGGAATTTAATTACATTATACAAATAATTATTCGGTCCGTCCTTGACTATTGCTGTGTTATTTACAATGAAACAAAATCCCCCTACATCAAAGTGTTAAACACATTGCAATCAGGTGCCATTAGGTTGTGCCTAGGGGCTTCCAAAACGTCTCCCATTAATGCTCCTCAGGCCACCCGGTTGGGAATGCAATTTACAAAGGCAATATATTATGTCAGAAGCTAGTAGAAATTATTAACGAACTACAACCACTGCTTAAATCACTACTTACACACAATACACAACACCAGCTCCTAAATGTCTAATTAAAATAAATAGTAATCCCAATGTAATCGGTAAAACACAGGATAATTTTCACTATTCCTCATTTCATCTCAAGCTAGCAGCACTGGAAACAGGAGCTGAACGATACCCCGATTACCACCAAATATATTTGATGCATCAAAAACACAAACTCGCACTTTGATCGCCCTAATTGACCCCCAGAACAATCAGAAATTATCTTTTTCAGTCCCATTGAATCTTAGTATCTTCAGCGCAGAACTTTACGCCATCCTTCATTCCATAATACACTGTGAAATAACATACGCAAATGCCAATATAGTTATCCTAACAGATTCGGCCTCGGCATGCCAACATCTAAAATTGATACACCAAACAAAATCATATAATTACATTTCCTTTAAAATTATTTCTTTTTTACACATGCCCGTAACCGATTATTTCTTCCAATGAGTACCGGGACACATAGGGCTGTCAGGTAATGAAACGGCAGACAGAACAGCCAACCAACGCCAGCAACACCGGATAAATGTTAAGATCCCAATGACAGACTTAATAAAAAAGATCAAATGTAACGCGATCGAAGAATGGCAAAGGTTTTACGATTGGGAAAGTACACTGAAAGGAAAGGAAGTACCACTACGCAGTACAGCAAAGGTAGCATTGACTCCATGGTTTGTGACTCAAAGGCTAATTTTCGACCGCCCAAGCTTAGTAAAACCTAATCGACTCAAGATTAACCATAGCAGAACTAATAAACACCTCAATTTAATGGCACTAGCTCAAATTGGCATGTGTCCTAAATGCCAATGTCTGGAAGATCCAAGACACATTGTGTTTAATTACAAAAGGTTTGTGAAAAGAGGATAAGAGCGCTGGGTACACAAACTGTTCACGACGGTTCTGAATTTTTAAGAAATATGACCAAAGAAAAGGCCCACAACTTAAATAAATTTTGATAACAAACGAAAGTTCTCATATAATAGAGGAAGACAAAGAAAATTCAATTGGGCATAAAATTAGATAGTGCTACATTGGCAACATAGGACTTGTGTTAACAAGTCTTGAAGCCAAAAAACAAAACAAAATCCCAATGAAAATACTCACGGGCAAATTCAAGGCGGGGTCTCTGATTTTTCTTGCTGATGAATGGTTTCTTCACAGCGGCTTGGCCGTATAATCCACACACATGCCAAATGACAGTTACTCGGCTCACACTAGCAATGTTTAGGCGTCTTAATTCATTGGAGATGTCATTAGTACATCTTTCTAAATTCATTTTTGAAAGTCTACCAAGAGCTTTATCCGTATTTTTTGAGGTTCTGTTTGGCCTTCCTTTCCTTAATCGATCCTCTTGGCCATGACCACCACGAATTTTAGGTAGGAAGTCGTTTACTGTTAATTTAATACAAGACATGTCTTGAGAGGATTAACCTTCCTCGAAGAGAGAGAGGATTCTTTCTCGGAGCTGAGGACTGGCATGAGGAGACATAACGATAGACACAGTACCAGGCATAAACTTAATTAAATCAACTTGTATTTAATCCTCAGCAAAGAGTCACAACAAAGAGTGACCGGAAACTTATAGTTATGAAAACTTATGAAAATCCTCAACTGTAGACAAGAAAGTGCTTACAGGTCAGCGAAAGGTATGTTGTTAGAGGTGTATTTGTTACTAAAACTAACCCATATAATTTCACTTTGAACGGTGTTAATAGAGACAAAATATTTAAAACATTTTAAGTGGCCGGAAACTTTTGAACGCCACTGTTAGCCCAGTCAAATAAGGATTTCACCTCGGAAAAGAACCAATGAAGCTGAATTTTTGCCTATACCTTTGTTTTGGTCTTATAAATAACTGGTAAAAAGTCACCGATCTCAGCACGTTAGACCATTGGTTTACATGGTGATTTATTATTTATTGATCCAACGGACAAGGAAGAAGGCCTGTGCATGTTTCATGAAAAGAATTCTGCGTCCCAAAATCATGGCCTCATAACATTATCGTATATGAGTACTGCTGTGGACTGTGTGTGTATATATGCCTTAGATATAATTTCAGCTATTGTTTTATTTTTATAAATGAATAAATTTTTATTAATTGTTAAAAAAAAATTAATAAATAAAAATAAAAATAAAATATCTATGTTAGTACCCTCAAAACCGCTTACAGGTTTGAAATAGTAAATTTAACTAGATTTTGGATGGAAAAAATATATTTTAGATCATACAATTAGTTTCGGAGTTAAAGCCAAAAGAGTGCCGAAGAACGTGTTTTCGCGGATTATATCTCAAAACGGTGGACTATAGACAAATGAGCTACAGATAAAAATTTAGCTCATTAAATTTTCCATAAAATTGTTAAATATAGTTACCTTTATGGTTATTTTGTCAGCACACAAAATAAAACTAAAATAGTTCACATTCACAAAACAATTTATTAATGAGCAGAGCACGTGATACATTGTTTACAATAAACGAACAAGTTAACCAAAAAGTAAGGAGGTAATCAACAGTCGTACCAACTCACTATCTTTGACACCCCCTCTCAATTAGATGTAGTTACTACATATTAAATAACTTGTACATAAATACACGAGTTGACATTGGTTACAATGCAAGTCAAGTCACATACTTAAGACTACAAACTGAATACTGACTCTAGTCCATACATCTAATTGAATAATTACACACATTTATTTCCACACATTTAAATGAACTGAAATATGAAACAGTTGATAAAACATAAAAAAACATTTTTAATACCAATTAATTAAAAGAAATAACTAATAGAAATAAATAATCAGTTAAGCAAATAACTTCTAAACGATTGAAATTTTTCAGCTCCTAGAGCTTTGGTAAAAAGATCAGCAATATTATTCTTAGAACTAACATATTCAATTTTTATTACATTATTTATACATAGATGTTTGATAAAATGAAATTTAATTTCTATATGTTTTCCTCGTTTAGTATTGGAAAAGGTAGTTGCTAAAGATATTGCACTAGCATTATCTATTTTAAGAGTTGCTTTCATTTCATTAAGCTCTTGCATTTTATCATTTAGCACTTTTTTAAAATTTAATACACTTTCACATATCACTTCACTGCTTGGCCTATTCACTAGGCTCAGATCACCTAACACACCACGAAGATTGACCAATTCTTGAGCAGCAAAACCAGCAGCAATATATTCAGCCTCCATCGTAGACTGGGCAACACATCCCTGCTTCTTCGAATACCATGAGATATGATTTCCAGCATGAAAACACACAAATCCGCTGACACTTTTTCTTGAGTCATTCTGATCAGCTCCCCAGTCTGCATCACTCAAACCTTCTAAGCCTCCTTTGCCTTTAATAATAGGAAGCCCAAGATCTTTCGAAGAATTTAAATATCGTAGAACTCTTAAACCAGCTTTCCATGTCTGACTTGTTGGCTTGTCCAAATATCTACTTAAATATGACACAGAGAATGCAATGTCTGGTCTTGTTGTTATTGACAGGTACATTAGACTACAGATCAGTCTCCTATATGGCACATCCCTAATAATATCCTGACTTTCATCTACTTTGAAATTAACTTCCATCGGCGTTGATATCGCTCTACACATCTCCATTCCAAACTCTTTCAACAAACGTTCAATCATTTTAGTCTGAGATAAGTGTAATCCATTTCCTGTATGTTTAATGTCCATTCCTAAAAATGATCTTGGAAAACCTAAATTTTTGATGTTAAAATTCTTCTGCAGATCCAATAATAATGAATTCACATTTTCTTCTGTCCCAGCCAGTATTGCATCGTCTACGAACAGAACCATGTAAATATTATCTTTGTAGTAGAGACAATAATCATGATCTGATCGATTAAATCCAAGATTTTTCATCACATTAGAAAATTTATTGTTCCAACATTTTGGAGCGGAAGGGAGGCCATAAAGTGATCTATTAAGAATAAGAGTACTTTCTTGGCATTCTACTCCTTTAGGTGTTTTAATATAGACCTCAGAGTCCAAATCTCCATTCAAAAAGGCGGTGGGAACATTTTGAGTTACACTGGACTGCTACTGACAACAGAAGTCGAGCAGTAGGGATCCTACATACAGGTGCATAGAAAAACTCCCATTCTTCTTGAGGAACTTGAAAACCACGAGCCACAAGCCTAGCTTTCTTCGTGCCATCTTCTTTGATTTTAAACACCCAACGTGTTTCTATAGATTTCGTTCCTTCAGGTAATTTTGCAGGTGTCCATGTTTTGAGTTTCTCGTGCGACTCCAATTCCGAATTTATTGCGCTTTTCCATTCTTCTGATTCTACAGCCTGCTCGAATGTCTTCGGTTCTTCATCGGTTGACGATAGAAAACAGTATGCTGTGTACAGCTCGTAGTCATCCAAATATCCGGGTTTCTTGTTTCTTCTTTTTCTTTTGAGGTAGTTATTTCCTCTTGAGCATTGGTATGTGTCAAACTTTCTTGCAAATTATTCTCCACCACATGTTTACTGTCTTCGTCAGTTTCTACAATCTTATTTTCTTCGTCAATAGTCATAATTGGATTATTAGCATGGAATGGCTCTACACTCTGTTGAGAATTGTCTTCAGCTGCATTTTTATCTTTGTATTCCATTATAGACTCATCAAATCTTACATCTCGTGACTTAATTATTTTTTTTTGTTGTGGCAGTTACAACCTATAGCCACCTCCACAGTAACCAACCATTACCGCACGAACTGCTCGGGGCTCTAACTTCCCAGGCTTGGGTGTCAATGTATGCCATGCTCGACAGCCGAATATTTTCAATTTGGATAGATCATTTCGTCCATTCCACAGATCCGAGGGAGTTTTACCTTTAGGTAAAACTGAGGTTGGAGATCTATTTGTCTCATAAACTGTACTTTTTAATACTTCTCCCCATAAAAATTTGGGAACTCCAGAGTCAATTAATTTGGTTCTTAATTTTGACAGAAGAACTCCGTTCATCCGTTCACATCTACCATTCATTTGAGGAGAATGGCTTATAGTGTACTCCATTTGAATACCATTTCTTTCAATAAAATTTAAAAGGTATTTAGATTTTGCTTCACCGCCGTTGTCGAATCTAATGCGCTTGACGCTTAAACCAAACCGAGTTTTTAATTCCCTGACATAGCATATCAAATTTTCAGCTGCTTCACTCTTATGTTTCAACAGTTTGACAACAACAAAATGAGAATAATCGTCCAATATAACTTGGAAATATCTCTCCCCATTGAGTGTACTAGGTGTGATTGGACCAACTAAATCACTAGAAATAAGACTACCTATTTCTGTTGCACGCTTGCTGTTCTCATAAAATGGGCTTCTTTTTGCCTTTCCTTCAGCACATGATATACATAATTTGCTTGGTCTGGGTAACCTCAATTGTGAGAGTCCATCATTTGAAATGTGTCCCATTCTTTTATGCCACAAGTCCCCTTTATCGATAGTTACTAAGCACTGTTCGTTAAATTTGTCTGCTTCAAAATAATAAAGACCATTATGGGGTTTGAAAAACAAAACAGGATTATTCTTAAAGTAAACTGTAGTACCTGTTTTATCTGTAATTATTTTTGCCCCACGGCTAGCAATTTTTGATGATAAAAGTAAATTATGTTTCATTCCTGGTACAATCAATGCTTCGATTAGGAATTTTTGCCCTTTGAAATTAAGACTCAACTCACCCTTTTCATTTGCAGTCAAAAGCCGGCCATCCGCTTGAACAATTTTCACTGTGGATTCTAATTTTGTGATGTTCTTCATGAAACGTTTTAGTTCTCCCTTGACAAAATGATTTGAAGCGCCACTATCATAGATAAAAGATTTTTCTTCGAGGATCATGCTTGAATTACAAGTCTCAGTTGTCAATAAATTAATTTCACCCTCACTTTGTGCATGATTTGCATGACTATTCTTATCTGATGAATTTTCTCCATGATTCTGCTTTGAAAAGAAATTACCACCCCAGTTCCTCCTGGTTCGATTGTGAGAATTGTATCGCCATCTGCTTTGTGCACGTCCCCTGGTTTGGCCTCGCCCCCTAAAATTTTTAGGACAATTTGCTTGGAAGTGTGTGAATTATCCCCACATCGAAAGCAACCATTATTGTGGGCTTTAAGACCTGTCTCAGAAGTATCTTGACACTTAATTTTCAATTCATGGTCCAAAAGACGTGCTTTTACAAAGTCCATTTTAATGTTTTCAACTGTTTCTAAAGCAGTTACCACTGTATTGTAATCTTCAGGAAGTGAAAGAAGCAAATGACATATTTTGTCACTTTCGTCCAATGTAGAACCTAAATCATTCAGTTCTCTGATAATTTTATCAAAATTCAGAAAATGGTCTTCCAGATTCTCATATCTTTCGCTTTTTAAATTTACAAGTTTTCTCCATAATGTTAATTTAGAAAAAGAACTAGACCTGGCAAATACGTCCTTTAATGCTTAAAGCATTTGTTTTGATGTTTGGCAATCTTGGATAATGTCAAGATGTTTATCGGATAGTCCTTGAATGATAATTGCTTTACCTTTTGCATCATTAACAAGAAAAGTTTTCTTTTCCGTCGCCTCCGTTGGTAGGTCTTATTCAATCACCTCAGCTAACTGTTCCTTTTCAAGGATTGCCTTGATTCTAAACTTCCAATTTGAGAAATTATTCGACGAAAGCAAAGGGACAGTAAACACCGACATTTTTAAACACGAGACACGAGGGCCGTTATTGATCGATTTTCACGCACGTTTGAGTTCTGGGCCCATAACCTGTTAAATATAGTTACCTTTATGGTTATTTTGTCAGCACACAAAATAAAACACACTTTAGTTCACATTCACAAAACAATTTATTAATGAGCAGAGCACGTGATACATTGTTTACAACAATCGAACAAGTTAACCAAAAAGTAAGGAGGTAATCAACAGTCGTACCAACTCACTATCTTTGACAAAAATTGTTCCTATACATATTTCTATACTCAACGGTGTTCGAAATATACGTTATTAAAAATCGATAATTATAGAGAAATAATATTTTTATCTCACTTTTTGTCAAATATTTGTTTTAAGTGCCAGAAACGCATACATGAATTTAAATTAAATTTATAGCTCTGCAACTTTGATTCTTACATTTTTTCTGAGAAACGATTGTCGAAGGCACTGGAAGCAAATGTTTGTCTAACTGGTGCCCGCTTCTTCTTCTCCGAGCTATATCTCGAAAACGGTTAACTCTAAACAAAAATTAACAGAAGCAAAATTATAGAAAACTAGCTGAAAATACCCTGCTCCGCTACGGTTTAATATCATTAGGATTAAGGACAACTTAGTAAAAGTTAAGCTTAACGTTGATAATTATTATTACTTAAATAAACCTAAAGAATTCCATTCTTAGAATAATTTGAATAAGTAAATTTGAAAATTTGCAAAAGTTAATTTTATATTATTTTGATAGTCTTCCAGTGAAGCTTCGAGGCAGTACTACCATCTTACCCAGCTCTGATACCAGACCATCAACTTTTCTTATGGCATACTTTAAATGAATATAGTCTTAACTTCTCAACTTTTTGATTTTTTCGAATAAAGTTTAGTCTTTATGTTTCTATTTTTGCGTACATAGCAAGCATAAATTGGTTGAGGAGGTTACGAAATTTAAGTAAATAATGTTCTTCACCTCCTCGCTCCATCAACATTTAGGCGTAAAAATCAGCTGCAGACACAGTTTTCTTAAGTGGTGTATTGGTGTTTGGGTCAGAACATCTGATTCTTATCAGTTTTTTGTCCCTACTGTGGAGAACAATGTCTCGCTTTTCAAACACCTGGTCAACAATCAAGACAGCAACTTCGTTAGCGGTAGGAGTATTGTAACGTCCTCAGTTTGTCAGCACTGGTAACTACCTGGAAATCTTGTCTTTGGGGGGAACAGACTCAACAGCAGCTCTGAAGTCCTTGATATACTCGTTATGTTCATGAAGAATTTTCTGGAGTTGGCCTATGAATACAGGCTTGACATTTTGAAAGTGACCACAGTGAATACCTCTTTCATGGATGTCATCACCAACAAAATTTATCTGAATAAAAGACGGTTGCTGTTGTGTTCCAGGCATCAAACTCCCTATTCTGTGATATATACCTGTCCTCGCACCTTAAATATTGGCATCATATCTCCCTCTTTTATCTCTTTTTGCTCCAAATGACGTCATTTGGAAACGACCATTCTATTTCCAAATATAATTTAGAAAATGCTCAGCCTCATGATGTTCGTAACTAAGGAGGCTGTGCAAGTGTTCAAGATATTCTTGAAAGGGGGGAAGTTGGACTTTCCCGTTACTGCAGCACATGGCAGGGCTCTCGTCCTTCCATTTTACAGCTTAACACCAATTTCAAGTAGATCGTGATCCAATATCGACGGTTTTGTCTTTGGCATATTCCGTTTTTGGGTCATACTGGCTGTAACCTTTCCATTGAACATCTTTCATCGTGTTTAGTTACACCTACACGTTTTTAATGAGGATTATTTACTGGTAATTTTTTTTTTTTTTTAAGACTTTCTATGGATTTCAGGATGGGTTTTCTTATACTTCTGTACGATCCCTCTAAGTACAGTTGGGTGATTCTCAGAATATGTGTATACAGCATATCCTTTAACTTCGGGTTGGCTTTCTTTATGTTTGCTAACCACTTTTCTGCTAATTTCAGAATGATTTGTCATTTATTTCTTAACAGCTTCTCTGTTGACCTCTACATGTGCTTGAATATATTTTGCAGCCGAGTTCCTTAGTTGTTTGTTGCGAACTGAATCTGTGAATCATTTCCTACGTTGTTTACTTTTATATTGATGGGTTTACTTCAATGTTGCAATAGACTCATCTGAACTGAGAAAAAGGTATATTCTAGGTATAAGGAATAAAATTCAGAAATGCTAGGTACATTTTGTAAAACACAACTTGGGCCTGGTTGAGAAAAGCCGATTATCTGGTGACCGGAAAACTAAAGGAAGACAAAGCTACTAGTGAAGCAATGTTGGTGGGTTGCTCGTAAGGAATATATACAACTGGCCTTACATGACATCACCAGAGAACATAAGTCTTTTATCCTCCTATTTAACATAAGTCTTTTAATAGCTTCTCGTCACGAAACAACTCAAACTTGTAAGGGTCCACCTCTGCAGCCACCATGAGTTCGGGGGGGGGGGGGGGGGGGGGGGGGGGGGGGGGGGGCTATATTACTAAATTGTGAACGGCTCGTCCGATTTTAATGAAATATAATAATTATGTTTCTTTCGTACTTATTAGCGTATATTTTGGGTTTTAACAGTTTTATTAATTAGTGGGGGTTGGGAGGGGGGCTATATTTCTAAATTGTGAACGGCTCGTCCGATTTTAAGGAAATTTAATAATTATGTTTCTTTCGTACTGACTAGCGTATATTTAGGGTTTTAACAGTTTTATTAATTATTGGGGGGGGGGGGGGGGGGGGCTATATTTCTAAATTGTGAACGGCTCGTCCGATTTTAATGAAATTTAATAATTATGTTTCTTTCGTACTTATTAGCGTATATTTAGGGTTTTAACAGTTTTATTAATTAGGGGGGGGGTAGAGGGAGGGGGCTATATTTCTAAATTGTGAACAGCTCGTCCTATTTTAATGAAATTTAATAATTATGTTTCTTTCGTACTTATGAGCGTATATTTAGGGTTTTAACAGTTTTATTAATTAGTGGGGGTGGGGAGAGGGGCAATATTTGTATCAAATTTCATTATAATTGGACGAGCCGTTCTCAATTTAGAAATGTAGCCCCCACTCCTCTCCCTAAGAAAAATATGGCGATAGTTCAAAACCGTTAACAATAAGAGAAAACTTAAAATTTAAATGGTGGAGGTCAAAACTGATATTCCGATATATTTGCTTATTTAATGGAAGAAATATTGGAATCGAATTATTCTGAAAATAATTCTAACCTTAAATTACAAGAAATAGTAATCCGTAATTCAACTATGTATATATATATATATATATATATATATATATATATATAATCCGTAATCGAATTACATATAAGAATTACATTGTAATCATAATTCGAAACGAATGACGTGATTCGAACACTTGATTTGACACAAAATTACAAATCTTACAAATTATGAAATTGGTTAAAAAATTATGAAATTGATTGAAAAAATTATGAAATTGGTTGAAAAAATTATGAATTTGATTGAAAAAATTATGAAATTGGTTGAAAAAATTATGAAATTGATTGAAAAATTATGAAATTGGTTGAAAAAATTATGAATTTGGTTGAAAAAAGCTATATATCCCAATTTTTTTTAATGCATTAGGTGGACTTCCAAGACTTCTTTTCCAGGAGGTACATTTAGCCTTTATCCACCTTTAGAAAGCTTTGACTTAGGCCCTTTAAATAAGCTCTGGAAAGCACTCAGTTTGTCAGAGGTTAGTGATAGTCTGAGATAAGGCATACAAGGCCTTTATAAAGGGGCAGAATTGGGAATTAAATTTTGAAAAAGCAGTGTTACTAATTGTATACGAAAGTATTTAAAAAAAAAAAAGTTTTTTTTTCATCACCACATCACCAAAGGATTAAATCAAAGTTGCTGGTAATCACTTACTCTCTTTAACATGGTTACTAAACAAGCTTTCTAGAAATAGGACAGAAATATTAACACATGGGTTTGGAGATGTTGAAAGATATCTAATTCATGCGAGTTTGTGTTTAGGTTCGGTTGTGTGTAGACGTATAGGTATAGAGCTCCTGCGGATTAGCCGAGTATAACTACAGACTGATAAGTTTTGTTTTATATATATTTTATATTTTAATTTTCCATTTATTTCGCCTCTTTTTTCAACTCTATTTCATAAGTTTTCTTTGTTTTGTTTTATTTACTCTATATTTATTTTATTTAAAAGAAAATTTATTTTAGTTTTTTCTATCATAAAATTGCATGATTCAGCTACAAAAATGGCTGAATCCCCACCGCTAAAAAGGAAAAAAGGTAGATTTAAGTTTACTACTGCAGGAAGTAGTGAACAAAAAAAAAATTGTATCAAGTTTTTCATTATAAAGCGACTTGAAACTGAAAACAATGGTGATTTGTTAGATTTTAAAAGAGTTTCACCTTTTTTGATTCATAGAAGTTTAAAAGCAATAATAGGTGAGGCTAAATTAATTAAAAAATTGAGAGATGGGACACTTTTAGTTGAAGTATTTTCTGATACTCAATCGGAAAAACTTTTAAAGTGCAACAACTTGTGTACTAACTTTCCAATAAGAGTAGAGCCCCATGCTAGATTAAATTTAAGCAAAGGTATTGTTTGGTGCCCCGATCTGAATTATGTTGACATAGACGAAATAAAAGAGGAGCTAAAGCCCCAGAATGTTACTGACGTCAAAAGATTAACCTTTTTTAGGAATAATGAAAAACAAAATAGTCATAACTATTTAATAACATTCGACAACCCCTCTTTACCCTCTGAAATTAAACTAGGATTCCATAATGTTGCCGTACGACAATTCATTTCAAACCCTATTCGGTGTTATGTCTGTCTGTCATACAAAAAAACACTGTAATAAAGAAGCACTATGTAAATTTTGTGGAAAAACAAAACATGAGGGGTCCGAGTGCAATAATCCGGTAACTTGTGTCAATTGTTCTAGTAATCACGATGCTTTTTCAAAAAACTGCCCAGTTTTTATTAAAGAAAAGGAAATCAAACGAATTCAAGAGGCAGATAAAGTAACTTACATTGCTGCTAGAAAAAAATACGATCTGTTGCACCCGATAACAACTCAAATATCCTTTGCTAATATTGTTAAGACTAAAAAATCAGTTTGTGTACAAACGGAACAAATAATTGAAAATCAACTAACAATTAGAAAATCTGTAGCGACAGCTACGTCTAGTAAGACACCCACGCCTAGCGGCAGTACCAGCAGTAAAACATGTAACTAATTAAAAAGTTGTTTCAAATTTTTATGTTTTTCATTTGATTTTTGTTTACTAAATTTACATTAATTAATAATATTATTTATCTAAATTCCGACCTATTTGCATTTTTTATTTTTATTTTTTTTTAATATGACAACTCCAACCAATATAATACAATGGAATTGTAATGGTATAAAGGGAAAACATGAGGAACTTAAGCTGATTATTAATAAATATCAACCGGTAGTTTTATGCTTACAGGAGATTAAGTTACCCCTCAATAAAACTTTCACGCTAAAGGATTGCAATATCTATAGAAACGATTTTGACTATAGAAGTAGAGCATGTGGCGGGGTTTTGATTGCCGTACATAAAAGGGTCGTTTCTGAGTTAATTCCGATAAATACCTCCCTACAAGCAGTGGTAGTCAAGGTCTTTCTGCACATTCCTATTTTTTTTTTTTTATAACGTTTATCTTCCTCCTGATAATTTTGATGAGGTAGATTTTGTCAATATTTTGAGTAATACCCGTTCTCCATTTATTGTTATGAGCGACGTAAACGGTCATCATACCTCCTGGGGTTCTTCTTACTGTTCAACACGCGGTAATACTATTAGGCGAATTATAGATGCCACTGATTCGATAATTCTAAATTCAGGACAGCCAACATATTTAAGTCCAGCATACCATTCATTCTCGTGCATTGACCTGACATGGTGTTCACCTAATTTATATACTCATTTGGATTGGCAAGTTTCTCCAGATCAATATTCTAGCGATCATTTCCCCATAGTAGTCAGTTTCCCAAACATTAACACACGGATAACAAAACATGCTAGATGGATAACAGAAAAATCCGACTGGACAACATTTCAAAACAATTTACAGATAACAGATTTGTGTTTGTGTCTGATATACCAACCACAAGCAATAGTGATGAAATCAATCATCAAATCACTAAATCCATATTAGCAGCGGCGGAACTTTCAATCCGAAAAAGCTCCACTAATGTCAAATCGAAGAGTGTCCCTTGGTATGACAATGAATGTAAACTAGCAATTAAGAAGAGAAGAAAGGCTCTTAAAGTCTTCCAAAAGGAACCAACTCTTCAGAATTTAATAAATTATAAAATGAACCGCTCGCTGTCTCGCAGAATAATCAAGGAGAAAAAAAAAAGAATCATGGGAACAATTTTTGAACACCATTTCATCAAATACCCCACCAAGGATATTTTGGAAAAAGATAAAGAACATTATGGGAAAGTTCGTTGACTATCAGCCAACCCTTCTAATCAATGACCAGATAGTGCAAGATCCCGATTTATTGGCCGAACATTTTGTTGAATATTATTCGAATATTTACTCCACCCAACCACAACCGACAATAGAAACCGAGACAGATAACATTGACGATCAAAATGAAAACTCTTATAACTTACCATTTTCCAAAGCAGAATTACTTTCATGTTTAAAAGAGCTGAAACCATCCTCACCAGGAGTAGATGAGATACATAATGATATGTTAAAAAATCTACCGATTCCGGCAATGGACGCGCTTCTCGCACTCTTTAACCAGATATGGAGCACAGGGGACTTTCCGGAGATATGGAGGAGATCAATTATAATTCCAATTTTAAAAACTGGAAAAAATAAGTTGTTTCCCTCGAGTTACCGGCCCATCTCACTCACAAGCTGCGTATGCAAGTTGCTAGAAAAGATGATCCTAAAAAGGCTCAGTTGGATACTAGAAAAAAATAATTTACTTTCAAACGTACAAAGTGGCTTCAGAACAGGACGCTTTACTATAGATCATCTGGTAACAATAGAGTATGAAATCCTCAACAGCTTTGCTGAGAAAAAAGAATGTATAGGTATATACTTCGACATAGAAAAAGCCTATGATAACTTAAAAAGATCTCTTGTCCTGCAGCAACTACGTGAATGGGGAATTAGAGGTCGGCTTCTCATGCTGATCTGTAACTTTCTACGAAATCGGACCTTCCAAGTTAGAATAGGTAATCACCTGTCTTCGGTAAAAGAAATGTCCAACGGAATCCCACAAGGAAGTGTCTTAAGCTGCGCTCTATTTGCAATAGCTATAAACAAAGTAACAGAGATAATCCCGAAACAAATCAAAACCTTTCTATTTGTCGATGATCTAGCTCTTTTACTATCATTTAACAACGCAAATAGAATGCAAATATTACTACAAAATTGCTTAGCGAATTTGGAAGCATGGTCTATGAAATCCGGTCTAAACTTCTCCACCGAGAAGACTAAATGTCTACTTTTTTCAAAACGCAGGACGCCTACTCCTTTTCCAACGTTAACCTACAGAGGCACGAACTTACATTGCGATACAAAAGTTAAATTTCTAGGGCTAACCCTTGATTGTAAATTTAACTGGAAAGAGCATATTAGATGTCTAAAAGAAGAAACACTTAAGAGACTGAATATTTTAAAAGTTCTGGCTGGACGTTCATGGGGAGCAGATAGATCGAGTATGATTAAGGTATATACCAGTCTGATAAGATCAAAGCTTGACTATGGTAGCTTTGTTTACTCATCGTCGAATCAAAATCTGCTTTCGGCTCTTGATTTAATCCATCATGCAGGCATCCGTCTTGCTACTGGAGCCTTCAGAACCAGTCCAGTAATTAGTTTATGTGTGGAAGCTGGTATTGCTCCTCTCGCTTTGAGAAGACATCAACTTGCCTGCGGATACATTGCAAGACTAAAAATTAATAATAACAACCCAGCATGGAAACCCATTTTTAAACCGAAAACTAGACGATTTCAAGAAAACCGAAGACTAGCTGCTCCATTGGGTATAAGGGCTGGTAGATATATAGAGGAAATTAACTGCTTGCAACCAACAACTAATGAAATTGATTATCCGCCTTGGACTATAAAACTACCTGCAATAGATTTAACCCTTAGAAAATTCACTAAAAACAGCACTACAGAACTTACGTATTTAACAGAATATAAGAAAATGAAGCAAAAATATAGTAATAGAAAACAATTTTATACAGACGGTTCCAAATTAAATGATAACGTTGGTTGCTCCTTTGTATCCGACTCCAGGATTGCCAAGTATAAACTTCCTTCCCTGACCAGCAACTTCACTGCCGAATGCTATGCGCTTTGTGCGGCACTCTATTCAATCATGCAGTGCGATGAAGAAAACTTCGTAATATACACGGACTCCCTATCTGCTCTAATGGCCCTAAAAAACATCTACAGTAAAGACCATCTTGTAAGGAAAGTACAAGTTTATGCATCAATGATAAAAGATCTGAATAAGAACATATCCCTAGTTTGGATTCCATCACACGTGGGGATTAAAGGTAACGAAGCAGCAGATCTGGCTGCCAAGGAAGCAGCATTGTCATCGATTGATATTACAAGAATTTACACCTCATCCGACATTTGCCACTTTCTAAAATATCAAGTTAAACTAGCCTGGGCCCAGCTCTGGGAAAACACTGATGAACTAAATAAGTTAAAAGCTGTAAAAAAGGGATTAAAAAAATGGAAAAGTTCCAACTGTAGTAACAGAAGGGAAGAGGTAGTTGTAACTAGACTGAGAATAGGCCACACCCGACTTACCCATGGTTACCTGATAACAAAGGACAGTCCACCGAAGTGTACAACATGCAATAACACACAACTAACAATTAGACACATACTGGAGTTTCCCAAACATTAACACACGGATAACAAAACATGCTAGATGGATAACAGAAAAATCCGACTGGACAACATTTCAAAACAATTTACAGATAACAGATTTGTGTTTGTGTCTGATATACCAACCACAAGCAATAGTGATGAAATCAATCATCAAATCACTAAATCCATATTAGCAGCGGCGGAACTTTCAATCCGAAAAAGCTCCACTAATGTCAAATCGAAGAGTGTCCCTTGGTATGACAATGAATGTAAACTAGCAATTAAGAAGAGAAGAAAGGCTCTTAAAGTCTTCCAAAAGGAACCAACTCTTCAGAATTTAATAAATTATAAAATGAACCGCTCGCTGTCTCGCAGAATAATCAAGGAGAAAAAAAAAGAATCATGGGAACAATTTTTGAACACCATTTCATCAAATACCCCACCAAGGATATTTTGGAAAAAGATAAAGAACATTATGGGAAAGTTCGTTGACTATCAGCCAACCCTTCTAATCAATGACCAGATAGTGCAAGATCCCGATTTATTGGCCGAACATTTTGTTGAATATTATTCGAATATTTACTCCACCCAACCACAACCGACAATAGAAACCGAGACAGATAACATTGACGATCAAAATGAAAACTCTTATAACTTACCATTTTCCAAAGCAGAATTACTTTCATGTTTAAAAGAGCTGAAACCATCCTCACCAGGAGTAGATGAGATACATAATGATATGTTAAAAAATCTACCGATTCCGGCAATGGACGCGCTTCTCGCACTCTTTAACCAGATATGGAGCACAGGGGACTTTCCGGAGATATGGAGGAGATCAATTATAATTCCAATTTTAAAAACTGGAAAAAATAAGTTGTTTCCCTCGAGTTACCGGCCCATCTCACTCACAAGCTGCGTATGCAAGTTGCTAGAAAAGATGATCCTAAAAAGGCTCAGTTGGATACTAGAAAAAAATAATTTACTTTCAAACGTACAAAGTGGCTTCAGAACAGGACGCTTTACTATAGATCATCTGGTAACAATAGAGTATGAAATCCTCAACAGCTTTGCTGAGAAAAAAGAATGTATAGGTATATACTTCGACATAGAAAAAGCCTATGATAACTTAAAAAGATCTCTTGTCCTGCAGCAACTACGTGAATGGGGAATTAGAGGTCGGCTTCTCATGCTGATCTGTAACTTTCTACGAAATCGGACCTTCCAAGTTAGAATAGGTAATCACCTGTCTTCGGTAAAAGAAATGTCCAACGGAATCCCACAAGGAAGTGTCTTAAGCTGCGCTCTATTTGCAATAGCTATAAACAAAGTAACAGAGATAATCCCGAAACAAATCAAAACCTTTCTATTTGTCGATGATCTAGCTCTTTTACTATCATTTAACAACGCAAATAGAATGCAAATATTACTACAAAATTGCTTAGCGAATTTGGAAGCATGGTCTATGAAATCCGGTCTAAACTTCTCCACCGAGAAGACTAAATGTCTACTTTTTTCAAAACGCAGGACGCCTACTCCTTTTCCAACGTTAACCTACAGAGGCACGAACTTACATTGCGATACAAAAGTTAAATTTCTAGGGCTAACCCTTGATTGTAAATTTAACTGGAAAGAGCATATTAGATGTCTAAAAGAAGAAACACTTAAGAGACTGAATATTTTAAAAGTTCTGGCTGGACGTTCATGGGGAGCAGATAGATCGAGTATGATTAAGGTATATACCAGTCTGATAAGATCAAAGCTTGACTATGGTAGCTTTGTTTACTCATCGTCGAATCAAAATCTGCTTTCGGCTCTTGATTTAATCCATCATGCAGGCATCCGTCTTGCTACTGGAGCCTTCAGAACCAGTCCAGTAATTAGTTTATGTGTGGAAGCTGGTATTGCTCCTCTCGCTTTGAGAAGACATCAACTTGCCTGCGGATACATTGCAAGACTAAAAATTAATAATAACAACCCAGCATGGAAACCCATTTTTAAACCGAAAACTAGACGATTTCAAGAAAACCGAAGACTAGCTGCTCCATTGGGTATAAGGGCTGGTAGATATATAGAGGAAATTAACTGCTTGCAACCAACAACTAATGAAATTGATTATCCGCCTTGGACTATAAAACTACCTGCAATAGATTTAACCCTTAGAAAATTCACTAAAAACAGCACTACAGAACTTACGTATTTAACAGAATATAAGAAAATGAAGCAAAAATATAGTAATAGAAAACAATTTTATACAGACGGTTCCAAATTAAATGATAACGTTGGTTGCTCCTTTGTATCCGACTCCAGGATTGCCAAGTATAAACTTCCTTCCCTGACCAGCAACTTCACTGCCGAATGCTATGCGCTTTGTGCGGCACTCTATTCAATCATGCAGTGCGATGAAGAAAACTTCGTAATATACACGGACTCCCTATCTGCTCTAATGGCCCTAAAAAACATCTACAGTAAAGACCATCTTGTAAGGAAAGTACAAGTTTATGCATCAATGATAAAAGATCTGAATAAGAACATATCCCTAGTTTGGATTCCATCACACGTGGGGATTAAAGGTAACGAAGCAGCAGATCTGGCTGCCAAGGAAGCAGCATTGTCATCGATTGATATTACAAGAATTTACACCTCATCCGACATTTGCCACTTTCTAAAATATCAAGTTAAACTAGCCTGGGCCCAGCTCTGGGAAAACACTGATGAACTAAATAAGTTAAAAGCTGTAAAAAAGGGATTAAAAAAATGGAAAAGTTCCAACTGTAGTAACAGAAGGGAAGAGGTAGTTGTAACTAGACTGAGAATAGGCCACACCCGACTTACCCATGGTTACCTGATAACAAAGGACAGTCCACCGAAGTGTACAACATGCAATAACACACAACTAACAATTAGACACATACTGGAGGACTGCCCCCTATGGGATAGTTATTTTCAGGAAACGCATTTGCAAAGATACCTCCCAACTATTCTTGGCGATAATAATAGAAATATTATAGACACAATCATCCAATTTCTCAAAAAATATAATCTTTTTAAAAAAATTAAAAAAAAAAAAAAAAAACTGTCACTAATATAAAGAAATAATATAGATTGAACTATGGACACTGAAGACCCTTGATGTTGAGTGTCCATAAACAATTCAACCTGACCTAACCTCTAATTCATGCTACAAATTGCAGGTGTTTATTAACTCATTGCAACTGAGGAATCTGATCTGGAATACATGGTGAGGAAACTCTAAGCTGTATTCTGAACAGGGCATGGAAATAAATCTAAAGTAGACAGAGTTTGTGTCCTTTAACTCTTCGAGCACATTTTTTAGCATTGAAGATTTGAGATATGGAGGTCTACTAATCCTTCCTGGAAAGGAACCCTCTATTAAGATATTTCATTGAAAATATTAAGAGAAAGGAAGACTGTAGGAATCCTAAACTCGTTCCTGTGGAATAAAAATGTTTCCTTTAAAAAAAAAAAAAAAAAAAAAAAAAAAAAAAAAAAAAAAAAAAAAAAAAAAAAAAAAAAAAAAAAGATTATATCTTTCCTTATCACTATAAATTGTCTTTAAATTTGCTGAAATCTGTGGTGTGGAGAAGAAAAAGCTGAAACGCTACTATCTTTAGAGATGGGTACTCAGAGTGGAAGTTATTTCATAATAAGAGGCCAATATGTTTCTAATAATATCATGAGACAATATATGAGAGAGGAAAAAATCACTTGAGGTATGCATGATGGTACAGAAAGATCAATACAATTAGGAATTAATTCATCAATCCTAATTGAGGAAAAAAATATTTTAAACAGTATTTAAACCAGGAGCTCATTCAAAAAGGATGTATCAAAACAGAGGCCAAAGTAAATTTCCCTGAACAGATTAGAGAGTAGGTTGAAGGATGTCTGAGGAAATTGTGTATAGGGGATGTAAAGAAAGGAATGGTAGCAAAAGGATAATAAGAGAAAGATTAGTTGATCAAAAGATGGTTTCAACAAATAACTGATAAAGCTTAGGATACAAAACTGAACAAACCTGAAGGTATTTTTCATTTTATAAGTTTCCAGAACAGAAAGGGTAATTATAAAAATCACAGAATAAGATAATGTATAGACTAAAACTATATAAAAAAACAAAACAAATTACAATAAAGTTTGTACAAATTTATCAACACCCTACATTATCATTGTACAATCACAATGAGTTTTTATTTAAAAGAACTGTTCTCATAAATACTTCACCAAAATATTGGAAAATACTGACAACCATACAGATACAATCAATTTACATCAGAGTTTTTAAATGAAAAAAACAAAAATAAAATGAATTAAAAATATTCAGTTTATTTGTTAACAAATCTATTTACAAATATTCCAATGGATTTAACCATAAAAATTACAACTAAAAAGTTGTATGAAAGAAACCATTTACAAAAATTAAAAAACTATTATTAAAGGACTAAATACTTACTTCAAAAAGCAGTATTATATTTTACAAACAGGTAAAGTAGTGTCTCGATGGAATCTAATATAAGTGTAAATATCCGTGGAATAACTATAAATTACAAAAGTCTAAATGGATTTTACAACAAACTTATATATTTATGATTTAATGATCATTGCAAGATTTAACTATTCATTGTATTCATAAGATTTTAATGATATCCATTTGTCATTACATTATTATTTGTAATATAACATAAAAAAAAGCATTTGATATTAACTAGCCATTTCAACTTTTTAAAATTTCGATTAAAAAAACCTAAGACCCTGAATATTGGGGAACTATTTCAGACTAAGTAAATTTAAATAAAATCTAGTATTACAAAGCTCATCTAAAAGTTTCAGCACTTTGTATTAAAGTAGAAGCTCTCTTAACCAAGAGATTTTTTATCCATTCGCAATGAAACAAAAAAGGAAATCATGAAGATTTATTTACAAATTAGAATCAATGCATTTATTTTTGTTCACAGTTTCGAACTCCATCTATTGTGATATGATTGTACTACGATCTCGAATTTCTGTTTTAGTTCGAACTACGGCCGCTAGGAGCGCCATAACCCATCTGCGACCAGTTCTTGTTTGCGTTATTAGATCACGTGACCTATCGGTTATTGAATAATAGGACAGCCATATGAGTTATTAGATAACAGAAGTTACACAACAGTTCTTGAGAACCGATTTAAGAACGGTAACTGGTCTGATAACCTTAACCGATCGGTGCTTCTATCTGTTATAACCTAACTCCTTACTCCAACCCTAATTAATTGTTATTTCCCCATCGTTCTCGATGGAAGATTTAATAAATTTCATACTTGGAATCTTGATTGTGATGAACATGATTATTAAAAGGAAAATCATTGTTTGTTTAAATGGAGTTAATTACCATAACTTACTACAAATATAATAAATCCAACAATAAGTAATTTTATCTTTGAAAATATATAATTGCTAAAGTCACAATAATTGTCGCATGAAAATATTATAAATATATATATATATATTTTTGGTAACGGTCGGGTTAAGAGGAGGCACCAAACTGGCCTCACCCGCGCTACATCCACCAGTTCGATCCTTACGCTTCACTTCGAGTTTACATTTATCGATAGCTCTTTCCTATAACCTCACATGTAAACAATCACTTCTACAGTTTCAACTTGGATTGTGTTGTTTAGTGTGTTATATTGATATTTAGTCTTCTTAAATGAAAATAAGTGAAACATAAGTTAACAAAATGAATTTCATAAAGGATTAAGTGTTTTATAAATTCATGTTTTCTTATTCCCTCTTATCTGATGTGTAAAAGTGTTACAAAACTTAAGAACATTAATTTGTATATGGATTTGGTGTTTTATATATTTTTATTTGATGTATTAATTTAAGTGATAAAATTTTAGTATGCATATTTTGTGAATACATTCTTTGTCATCCGTAATACTTATTGCCCTAAAGTGATACAGATTATATAATTATTTCAATAAAACATATCAATCTAAAAATAAATGTGAGAAATTATATCATAGGTTTCACCTATATCATACCTTTCCCCTCGAAAAGTAGCGACTAAAACACCGAAATAAATCGGAAGAAGGTGAGAATCGATAAAAGGTATTCTCGGCGGGCGTAGGAGCTGCCTCCTCTTAACCCGACCGTTACCATATTTTTTTTTTACTTTATTGATAAATTCACCCTTCTTTAACTACAGATATTGAGAAAATGTATCAAATATGTTAAAATATAAATTTTGATTAAAAATATAGGTATTTTAAAATATTTAACACATTCTTTGAATTGTAGTTGAAGACGGGTGAATTTATCAATAAATAATACGGTAAAATATAGTTATTTTAAAATACAAATTTAGGTTTATTTATAGATATTTTAAAATATGATCACTGGTAATAGGATTTTTCGGTAATAGGTGATTGGTGATAACAGCTGCGAGTCAATAATAGGTTATTTTTAAGATTACGTTATTTTTGTCCCACCTCTATAACTAAAGAGGCAATGTGAAATGGATTTGCCACTGCCGCAGTTAATACCTATATGAACATTTTATTTTTACCATTACTTTTATTTAAATGTATTTTTCATTTATAATTATTTTTATTTAGAAGTTTACGTAATTTTCATTTTTGTATAATGCAGTGGCAAATCCATGAGAAAACTAACTCCAGCTGATACCTATAACCACTTTATTACTGTTACCTGTTTTTCTGTTATGCGGTTATAAGATATTAATTGTTGCATTGATTTTTGACTTTGGCTTGTATAAGGATATCACGATTGGAATTACGATTTGGTTTGGAATAAAGAGGAAACTAAAATAGCATTTTTTCTTAATTGCCACGCACCTAACAAATAAATAAATGTAATAACATCAGATCCTTTGACCTGGTGTCCCTCATTGATAATTTTCCTTTATTTTCTATTAAACAATAATTTTTTTCTTTGTTTTATATTCCAATGAAGAGTTTATTATGTTTAAAATGCATATTTCTACTAAGGGATTGTCATAATGTTTTGTTTGCACAAGGAATTAATTTGTATGCAAATGAGAACATCTTGTTTTTTCGGCTTCAAAAGTAAATTTCTCCATGAAATCATTACTTTTAACATATCATTCGAAAGCTGATTAAATTTGCTAGTTTTTACGAGTTTTGACGTTTTGTGGATTGTTTCTTTCGAAAAACAGTGAGCGTTGAAGTAATTTAAGACACTGTAACTTCCCTGAATCAGGTAAAGATCAAGCTGTTCTTTAGATCCCAAATTTGTAAAATTCGAGGTTACATGTACTCTACTCTAATTGAAAATTTAATGCTAAATCCGAAAATGTGGTCAAAGTTTGAAAAATATTTAAACATAATGGAGATATTACAGCTTTTATGGTAAAAAAAACGTGGTTTCCTCAAAAAAGTCTTAGATTTATCATATATCAGCAACGGATTGGAATAGAAACGTGATGTCTGCGACATTTTTGATCTAGTTTCACCCAATGTTTTTCTTTACACTAAGAGGTACTCATCCTGTATATGTAAGTGTTGATTATTTTGGGAAATATTTAGGAATTATATTGCCTTAATCTGTATTGCTTGAAAGCAAGGCAGGGTGAACACTAAATAAAAATAAAAGGTCTATTACTGACTAAGGTATATTGACCGGGCGATAGGGCCGCCAACTCTCTACGACTATTAAAAGTATTACATACTAGGGAATAACACACGTTTAGAATTTGAGTATTTTAAGTACTTTTATTCAATTCAATCGACGCTAAAAGTCGATGTTGAGTCTGTTCACTTCGTACCAGCGTCAATTAATTGTCTCATTAAAGGATGATTGGCATAATGGTGCTCATTTTAAACGTGATCACTACGGTATCTACCCTATTTTTCTCGAATAGTCTTTGAAGAAAGGTGAAAGAAAATAGCAACTATCATTTTAATTTATGATTCCTAAAACCATCCTTTATTAGTTTTCAACCTTAGAGTTGATTCCAGTAATTTTCAGTGCCTAATACACTACCAGAAGCTGTTTTTGGTTAAAAATTACAGAGCTATTGTGTATTTCATTTAATAACAAACCATGGTTGATTTAAACTGATTTATAGATTCATGGAATTAAAAACGTCCGCATTTCTACATGGCTGCGAGGTAGAGTAAACAACTGCTCAGGAATGACTAACTATTGTCGAATGCCTTTGATTAAGTAATTGTAATCTTGTATAGCAGTTGAATTGGTTAGATAAGATATGTGAACTTGTTGAATTTGTTACTTGTTTAGTGATTTGAAGTAAACGTCATTAGACAGGATTATAGTATTTTTAGCTGGTACTACTTAGGATGGAGTTGCAGGTAGATAATTGGTAGGTGAAAAGACAGTTTATTTTATTTACTCTTTTCTTTGTATGTTAATCTTTATATATTTATATCTGCTGCATACAATTGATTACTTAATACATGTTTAGGCCAATTACATCATGTATTTTTTTTTGTCTTATTTTAGGTTTTTATTTAAAACTTGCGTAAGTTCTGAAGTTTTATTCCATTCAGTATTAAAGTTAGGGGTAAATTAAAAAAAAAAAAAAAAAAAAATAGAATGAAACATACTGAGGTTGAGAACAATTTATTATGTGCTCCTATTATTTTATGAGTTACAATAAAGCATTGTCACTTTATTGTGTTCTTTTTTGTGAACTGCACCCTCAAACTATCTTCTTGATTTAACCAACAGTCAACTGTTTAATCATTGACCTTATTTTCTGAATTAGATCAGTGACTTCTTCTAAAGTGATGTTATTTGTAGGGTGTTATGCAAGAAAGGGGAATGTCTGGTAACCATAGATCTGAATAAATCACTAAAGAAAATTACATCTTTATTCTTTCTCATTGGGAACGTGTTCTCAACTCCAAAATATGTGAAAATCCACTTTCTAGCATCCATGAGACCACCATAAGTGATAGTATGTGGGATAAGCTCACATGTAGCGATGAAATCTCAGTTTCGATGTTTTTGGTCATTTTCCCTTCTAGGCTAACGTCTTAACCCTTCATTTATTATCATTCTTTTTTTCAGTATTCTTTAAATACTGATTTGTGCATTCTTTACATCTTCCCATTTTTATTTGTATAAATATTAACTATTATTGAACATGAAATTAACCAAGCAGAAAAATAATTTTTACAAGGTATTCTTTTGTTTTAAATATCTCGTCAGAATTGTTTAGTCCAATATTGCTTATTTCACATGAACCCAGATAAAGATAACTATTAATCCAAGAAAATAGCATTATGTTCTCAAAATTAAAAATAATAGTCCATCCTTTTATTTATATGTAATTTGAATTAGCTTAATTAAAGTATAATACAAATTTAAACTACACAAAATCCATGGGTATCAACCTTAATATTTCAACTTAAAATTGCTGCTGTATTTTTCACCAATATTGGTAGAATTTTGAGAAATGAAGTTGTGCATTTTTAATATAATGGTATATATTTTCACACATCCTCAGTATTATTTTATACAATTATTAAAATGATGATTTTAAATATTTCATGCTCAATTCAGACAAGTGATTTGTTTGTTTATTTGGGCTTAACATTCTTATGTACTCGAAATAGGGCAGGAAGGACGGTTTATCCGACACATTACCAACCTATTCTAGCTATGGTGGAAAGGTCAAGATTCCTTTCTTGGGTCCTCCACAAAATAAATTAATAAATAAATCCCCAGGTGGGATTCGAACCCACGATCTTCAGTACTAAGCCCACTAGAACCCTTGCTCCAACTCACTTGGCCAATGAGTCCCCAGACAAGTGATCTGAATGTATGTTTATGTTTCATTTTAAACTATATATTTTAAATTTATTGATAACAAAATTATGTATTATAACCTAACATTTGAATGTAATAAAATGCATTATTTGAAAATTCTTAACAGTTATTATTTGTTAAGATTTATATTTCTTTTTTACATTAAGTTATTTTTGAGTTTGGAGGGAATTTAGGGAAGTTTAATATTTTACAAAATTATAAATGAGTTAATATTTAAATAAAAATCATATGTGTTATATTAAAACTTCATTATGAAAATTAGTTACTTATTTTTTTCCTAAAAAAACTAGTTTTTTGAGGGACTGGGTTTGTTATGTTATACTGGCAATTCAAGATTCTCTTCTGACCTTCGGTGTAGCATATCTAAAGGACTGTACCTTAATCTTTAAACTCTTCAGTTGGGAAATTGAAGTTGGTCTTCCACTTTTTAAAATGCCTCCTCCAATGCACCCTTAGTGACACTAGCATTATAAGAATTTCATTTGGGTTTGTGAATCAGGGTCTTTTGTTGTGGTTACAGATAGTAGCCCCTATTGGATTCTGTTTCAACACAACTTGGGTGGGTCATTGTCCACGCACTACCATTTTCTCATGGTAATATGAATATTCAAAGGCAGTCTCTCCAAGGCAGAGGAGCCAGGCAAATCTTGCATTTGCATTGTCTACTAAATTCACAAATAGATAGTGATGGAGTTATTGCAGCAGAGTTATTTTAATTGTTTGTGATTGTTACCTGAAAAAGTCATGCTTTAAACCAACTAATAGATCTACCATGAACAATTTGTTTACAAAATTTAAAAATCCTCAGAACTCAGTTTTCTTCCTCTGATTTTGGGTTTATAGTCCAGGCAACGAAAGATTTTTAGAGGAGTTAATTCATGTAGAAGCCAATTTGGCACAGTTGTAGAGGGAGGTGTCCTTAACAACATACTAAAAGTACTGGGGGATGGGGGTGGAGCTTAGGGTGGGGGGCTCTAAAGATCTCAAAAACACGTTGGTTGGTACTCTTTTGGCTATAACTCCGAAACTTGGATGCATACTTGCCCTGTGAACCATTCTTTAATCAAACATAGCAGCTCCTCAAGAATTTCTATGTTTATTTCAAGTCTTTGTTGCCATACTTTGGGGAGAATTGGAGAAAGTTTTTATCATTAAAGATGTTCCTAAATTGTATTTGAGATCTCACTCAATTGTATTGCACGGAAGTTTATCAAAATTTGATACATAGGATCTTATAGAAAATTTAACCAGCTATGAGATGGAAGAAAGAAATTCGGAAAATTTTCAGTTTTTCGTTAATAACTTGAAAACTCTTGCCTCTAGCGAAAATATGTTTTATGTATTAAATTAATTTAGAAGAAGAAGAAGAAGAGAAGAAGAGAATGAACTTTATTCTGGGACTACTTGTCCCCTAAGAATAACATATGATTACAGTACATAGGACAATCATCTGGCTTTGATAATTAATTATAATAAATAATAACAATAGATAATAATAAAAATTGATAAAGAATTAAATTATATGTTACAAGATAACTGTGACATCTTGTAAAATGATACATCTTATGTATACTATTATATTGTATATTACATAAATGTTCACGTTTTACATTAGCTCGGAAGATTGAAGATCTAGGAGGTAAAGGAATAAATGATGTTTAAAGGAAGTAAGAGTGGATCTTTTTCGAATTGTGATGGGCAATGAATTCCATAACGAGGAAGCACGGATAATAAAGGATTTCTCGAAGGATGCAGTTCGATGCGCCGGAGTGTATAGGTTGATGGGTTGGGTTCTAGTATTTAAGAGGTGAATGGAGGAGCGCAGAGTAAGGAGGTCATGGATATAGGTGGGTTTTTTTGGGTTTTCAAGGTTTGAAATATGAGAGCACCCAGGAAGTATTGACGTCGAAAACCGGGGTACAGCCACCCGATTTCAGAATACCTGTGAGATATGTGAGAACGTCTGGAGATCCCGAAAATAAATCTAATAAAACAGTTCATTACTCTTTTACATCTCATCTCGAGCTCATCAGACAGTCCTCCATATACTACGCATCCATAGTCAAAGTTAGGAAAAATAAGTGATGATACTAAAAGTTTTCGAGTACTTAATGGTAATGAATCACGGTAATGTGAAAGTTGCTTAAGAATAAAAATAGATTTCTCTCGTGATTTGAGAGATATGGCTATTCCATGCAAGATGTTTATCGAAAGTTATTCCCAGATTTTTAATGGAATTTTGGAAATGAATTGGACGGTCTATACAGCTTTTTTCTGGGATCATTACTTAAGAAGATATAGTGGGGGGAATATGGAAAATGTAAAAAAAAAAAAAAAAAAAAAACACGTTTTTATTGTTACAATTTATATATTTATTGTTAAAATTGCAATGTTATTTGTTATAAATGTATACTTTATTATTATTATTAGAATGCTTATTTCTAAAAATAAAATTATTGTCATTAAGCCTAGGAAGAACAATTGGCTAACTTGCGGTAAGTTGCACTTTTCCTCAAAAACACGTTTGTCGGTACTCTTTTGGGTATAATTCCGAAACTATTTGTCTAATTTCTAATTTCTTTTTTTTTCAATGTAAAGCAGGTTAAATTTATTATCATATACCATATGTTTAATTTTAATTAAGTTCCGTGAAATATCCATTCCACCTCGCTGAATTCCGCGTACTGTTGTGAAATCCTTATTTTTTCGGAACATTTCTCGTTATAACTCTAAAAATATTTGTTTGATTCCGAATTTCTTTCTTCCATCTCATAGCTGGTTAAATTTTCTATAAGATCCTATGTATCAAATTTTGATAAACTTCCGTGCAATACAATTGAGTGAGATCTCAAATACAATTATAGGAACATCTTTAATGATAAAAACTTTCTCCAATTCTCCCCAAAGTATGGCAACAAAGACTTGAAATAAACATAGAAATTCTTGAGGAGCTGTTATGTTTGATTAAAGAATGGTTCACAGGGCAAGTATGCATCCAAGTTTCGGAGTTATAGCCAAAAGAGTACCAACCAACGTGTTTTTGAGATCTTTAGAGCCCCCCACCCTTAGCTCCACCCCCATCCCCCAGTACTTTTAGTATGTTGTTAAGGACACCTCCCCCAACAGCTGTGCCAAAATTGGCTTCTACATGAATTATGTCCCCTATTCGGCCTTTTTTGGTCTTTGTTGCCTGGACTATTATTTATGATCAGCCTGAAATATTTAGTAAGATAAGAGTGTATCAAAATTTAGTCCTGCTTGTTCAGTCATATTTTCACTGCCATAAAAATAATCCTGTGTGAATTTGGGGATTAAAAAGGACTCAAAATTAGTACTGTAATAAATTAACTGTATGTCTGTGAAATTGCAAGGCTCTATAACAGAATCGCCTCTCAGAACTGGCAAATGGAACAACTGAGACAGTCAAAACTGTTTCTGGGAGGGCACTGCAAGAAAAGAAGTACACAACTTCTTAATCTTGACAGAGCCAAGCTCAAATACCTGACAGAAATGTATACAGGGCATTGCAGATTAAACAAACATCTCTGCATAATGAAAATCAAGACCTCACCGAACTGCAGATTCTGCAAAAGGGAGGATGAAACGCCTTACGACATTATATGCAAATGCGATATACTGGCAAGGAGGAGGTTTCTTCATTTTGGGGAAGAAATCATCCTAGATCCGAGTGTGGGCATAGACCCTATTAGGATTATAGGGTACATGAAAACACTATGACTGTACTAAAATAGTACAGGATAAACGCCATAGGCACAATGAGCCTCAAGGCTGAGGTGCCACCATAGCCGCCAAAAAAAAAAAAAAACTTTATGTCTTAATTAATAAAAAATAAATAAATAAACAAGTATGCCGTTCAGTTAAGTTCTAAGTTGTTGACCTGATCCATAAATGCACAAATTTATCAAAGTATTTGTCTCTGAGATCCTTATTTGAAGGCAGTCATTAGTGTCTGCTTTATAGGACTTTGGTGTTTTCAATAGTTATATATAAAATGGCTGTAAGTTTGTTCATTTTTTCCATTGCAGTCAGAAATGCTGTTGTCAGTTTAAATCTGTATAAATAACTGGTAGCTCCTCCATTTCCTGTCAAAAATTGAGTTAATTTGTATGTCAGTTTTTGTCTATCTATTATAGTTTTAATGAATCTGAAAGTGTGCCTACCTTTTGTTGACGTCCATCTTTAGTTCCTCATATGTCTGGTGGTGCTTTTCATTATTAACTATACTGTACCAATTGGTGTCTTACCAAATAAAAATGGAATGATTATATCCTTCGTCACTTCATCTGCCTGTTAATTTCCCAGTAAGTCTGCATGTTCTTTTATTCATTTTAAGGAACTTTTTATTGTAAAAGTCAAGACTGTAATAAGAAATCAATTTATGCCTGATTTCTTTGATGAGGAATTCATTGAGGTAGATATTTATTATTTTAAATAAGCTTACTTGACTATCTATATTAATGCAATGTGCATTATCAGTGATGATACTTTTAATAAATAATTTGGTTTATAAGATGGTAAATTTTTCTCCATGATTATTTGAGCACAAAGCTATTATCCTCAAGTTCATCGATCCTAGTGATGTTCTCCTGAATTTACATGTAACTTTGTTTTTTGGTGTTATCCATTTGGAATAATCGCCACTATGTACTGACCAGTAACTTAGCTGTAGTTTGGCAAGGTCTCCCTACCCTTGGGCTTATTTGCCGTTGGCACCCAAGTTCCACTGGACTTCCTTCTTCTATTTTTATACACAGGCTGATCCGATTATTCCATCCTTCCCATATTATCACCACCTTTAGCGGCCAGCCCTCTAATAGCCCAATCAAATAAGGATTTCACCTCGGAATGGAAGCAATGAAGCTGAATTTTTGCATTTACCTTCTTTCGTTTTGGCCTTATAAATAAGGGGTGAAAAGTCCCCAACCTTAGCATGTTAGCGTAATTAGATATTCAAGATCAAAGGTCAAAAAAATAGTTTTTTCAAATATCTTGATTTCTATGCCTCGGATGTCAATCAAGAAGATTACAGTACTTGTAGATAATATTATTATCTATAATTTTGGGTCTATTCTTTTCTTTTCTTTTTTTTTTTTTTTCTTTTTTTAAGATTAACCATTTTCGAGATATAGCGCGTTGAAGGAGAAGCGGGCACCGGTTCGCACAAACATTTGCTTCTAGTGCCTTCCACAATCGTTTCTCAGAAAAAATGTAAGAATTAAATTTTAAAAATTAAAAAAAAAGTTGCAGAGCATTAAATTTACTTAAATTACATTAACCCCCGTAATATACCCTAGCCAGCACGCTAAATATGTATGTTTTGGCAACGTTTGGCGATTTTGACATTTTCAGTGGCCTTGCTTGAGTATATTACGGGGTTTAATTAACATTTCATATAAAGTGCTTAATAGTAAACTTAACCAGGTTTTAGTTTTAAAAAAATGAAAGTTCAGATTGGACAAATAGTTATGGAGTTTAAGTGAAAACTGTGCCATACAAACTTGGATTTCAAAACAGTAAGCGGTTTTGAGGGTGCTGACATGTTCATTTTATGGGACTTGATCAAAATTTAATATACCGGTTCTTATAGTGAATTTAACCAGCTTTCAGATAGAAAAAATATATTTTGGATTGAACAATTAGTTTTGGAGTTATAGCCAAAAGAGTGCCAACAAACGTGCTTTCGCAAAGAAGCGCGACCCCAGTGAGAGTGCTGAAATGAGGGGTGTAGAGTGCATAAATTATGCGACTATTTTTGACTGCACATCTTCGTTAGGAGTAGTTAGAAGGTAAATATACTAAAAGTCCCCAACCCTGGGGGAATGAGATACCCCAGTTTACGGTGGGGGAAGGGGAGAAGATCCCATGTTTAGGTTTTTCAATTATATCTCAAAACGGTGGACTATAGACAAATGAACTACAGATAAAAATTTAACTAGTTAAATTTTCTATAAAATTGTTTCTATACATATTTCTATACTCAACGGTGTTCGAAATATACATTATCAAAAATTGATAATTATAGAGAAAAAATATTTTTACCTCACTTTTTGACAAATATTTGTTTTAAGTGCCAGAAACGCATACATGAATTTAAATTAAATTTAATGCTCTGCAACTTTGGAAAAATATGCTTCAAATCAAAATTAAAGCTTATCAAATTTCCTATAAAATTGTTTCTACACATATTTGTCCAACTCGACAGTTTTCGAGATTTACGTAATTAAAAACTGATAACTATCGAGAAAGAAAATTGTTACCTTTTTGTTAAATATTTGCTTCAAGTGCCAGAAACGCATATATGAAATTAAAGTAAGTTTAATGCTCTGCAACTTTGATTCTTACATTTTTTCTGAGAAACGATTGTCGAAGGCACTGGAAGCAAATGTTTGTCCAAACCGGTGCCCTCTTCTCCTTCTCCGCGCTATATCTCGAAAACGGTTAATCCTTAAAAAAAACTTAATAGAACCAAAATTATAGATAATGTTATCTAAAAGTTTTGTAATCTTCTTGATTGACGTCGGAGGCATTGCAATTGAGATATTTAAAAAACAACTGATTTTTGTGACCTTTGGCCTTAAATATCTAATTATGCTAACATGCAAAGGTCGGTGACTTTTCACCCCTTATTTAGAATTTGTAAGTCCCATCAGCCTCTTCAGGGGGCACCAGTTGGAAGTGACAATGGGCTTATGGATAAGTATGGTATTAATATGGATTAGGAGAGCTGACTCCAGCTTGTAGTGAATATGGCACTATAGCTTACGTTTATGTGATCACTTGCATAATTGTTATCATGTGTTATTTTAAATTCAGTGTCATTACTAAAAGTAACTGGTGGGAAAATATTAAAAAAGACCCCATAGCATAATACATAGTATAATTTTTATTAAAACATAAGCTGAGCTCAACATTTCATATTAATTTACATTTTTTATAAAACATGCCTTTAGGCTTAAGTTTGTATCCCCAATAAAAAAAGTAACTTAAGGATACTCTATTCAATTCACTGCACCTTAAAATTTATTAACAAGTACTTAAAGCTGGCTCATTTCATAAACATAACCCACTGAATTAAATGAGTCTACAGCAGTGTTACTATTGTCGGTAATTTTTCCTGATTTTGGTTATTTTTTCACCTTTGGAAATAATTTTCCGTTACCTAATATAAAAAATGGGTAAAATGAATTAAATATCTGTATCAATTACATAAACAAAAAACAAAATTAATAAACCAGGTCTAATTTTAAGTTTCCCTCCACCCTTCATAAGTGGATCACTTTGATCTATTCACTTTGCTATCGCAGTGCCTCCTAGGAGTTTGAAGCTGGAGCCCATACTTTTATTTTACCAATGTTAAGTGCATTGCTTCTACCTCTCCATACCAATGTTTATTGAATTATTATTTTGTTTGTGTTGTGAATTTACCAGAGAATATGTAGTTAACATTTAATATTTAATTTAGAAAAACCAGAATAATTTTAACTGGCTAACAGTTCTAAATTTTGTTATTATTTTATTTTTTCATTTATTGATATTTACAACTTTACAGAATAATATACAACCAGTAAATGTGTTGACAGTGAATACAATGGCATGTAAATAACTTGTGAAGAACTACTCACTAGTAGCACTTCAATAAAATCTACACTAAAAGGTCTCTAGGCCATCTTCTTTTCAGACGCCTCACAGGATTATCAGGGATGGAGGAGAAAGCAAGTTGGGAGACTAGTTGATTGGTGTGGTTATGTAGCTTACTATGGAAGGATAGGTATCTGGTTTGAGCTAACTCAGCAACATATGGAACATTAAGGTCTTAATGGATAAGCTTATTGGTGACAAAGTAAGGGGCATTTAGGATTTTTTGAAGGATTTTGGATTGTAAGGATTGGATATGAGATGAATTGGATGGTTTAGTAGTGCCCCAAAGCTCAACTCTGTACGTCCAAATAGGTATAATAACAGTCATGTAAATAAGTCTTTTGTAATGAATTGGGAGGTTTGATCGTTTGTCTTGTAAATATTGAAGTAGTCTGTAACGACGAGCAGTTTCTTGTCGCTTTAGTTTTGTATGCGGATTCCAAGTAAGACATTTGTCCAAGTGGAGTCCTAGGTAGCGGATCTGTTCGACAGGGATTAGTGGAATATCATTGAAGGACACTGTTGGACAGGAAGTCGTAGGGTTACGACGAAGGGTAAAGGTTATTTGGTGAGATTTGTTTGGATTTATTTTGATTCTCCATTTTTGACACCATTCTTGAATGTTTAGGATATGGGATTGGAGTGTTTGGGAGGCAATGAAGGGATCATTATTTACTGATAATACACATTTGTCATCAGCATAAGTGGTGAGGACAGTGGTAGGATGAGTTGGGATGTCAGCTGTATACACCGTGTAGAGGATGTGGCCTAGGATACTACCTTGAGGAACACCGGCAGATTGGGTAAAGAGGGGAGAATAGGAAAATTTATGGTTTACTTGAAAAGTTCTATCACTAAGATATGAACGGATAATAAGGAAGTACGTTGAAGGAAGGAATTTGCGGAGCTTGTAAAGTAGTCCTGGGTGCCAGACTCGGTCAAAAGCCTGTTCCACGTCGAGAAAGGCTCCCGTGCAGTATATTCCGCGCTCCAATGCGGAGGAGACAACATCCACCACACAATGACATTGCTGGATTGTGGAGTGGGATGTTCGGAATCCAAACTGGTGATCTGGGATTACGTGATGGGAATCTAGGATAGGATACAAGCGTTTTAAGATTAGTTTTTCAAGGATTTTACCCATGATTTGCAAAAGGGAAATAGGACGGTATGAGGATGGGAGATAATCTGTGAATGATGTTTGATACTTCTGAAGGATGGAATGCTTTAGGGGGGAGGAGACATTTGGAGAGGAATATTTAGTTCTGCTTCTATATCTTTTTGGTGAGTAGGATTAACGATATCAGGATGTGAGTTAAAAGTTTGGAAAAGGTGTTGGCCAAAAATGAGAGATTTTTCTTCGTCCGATTTTGACCAGGTTCGGGCTTGGGTTAGTAGAGGATGATTGTAAGTTTTATAGTTTAGTAGTTGTTTTGTGGTGTTTCATAAAGATTTGTCGGTGGTATTAAGGTTTTCTGTATAGTCATGTAATTTTTGAATTTTGTATTTTTTAAATTTCTGTCTTAAGTTTATTTGTTAATCTACAGTAATTATTTTTATTTCTGATGGATACCTAGTCCTGTGCCACTTTGCTCTTGCTCTACGTTTTTCTCTTAGTAAATTGCGAATATGGTGTGGCAAGTTAGTTTGGAGAGAATTACAATTTGTTTTGTGTGAGGTGTTATCGTTAATTGTGATAGATATTGATGTGGTAAGTTTATCTATGGCGGTGTCTATGTCCTGTTTTGTTTTAAGTGGAATTTTTAGTTCTTTGTTTTCTAAATCGTAACGAAATTTGTCCCAGTCTACTTGTCCTTTAATCAGTCTAGGAGGAGAAGGTTTAGGAACAGAATTTGAATGAAGGAGATGCAGAACAGGGCTGTGGTCTGATGAAAGGTCGTCCAGGGATTTGACAATGGTTTGAGAGGTGGAAATTTGGGAGGAAATGAATATATCAAGGATATCAGGACGTTTTTTGGTAGATGTAGGCTAATATGTAGGGTTTAAGGGTGAGAGGACAGAATGGATAGGACCTGGATGTTGAAATGCGGGATAAGATGTTGCCACAGGGGTTGGATGTTCTACAACCCCATCGCTGGTGTATGGCATTGTAGTCCCCTCCAGCAATAAAGCGCGGTCCGGGGGATCTAAATAAAGAATCAAGGTCGTTATAAGCAAGGGAATTTCCAGGAGGACGCTATTATTTTAAAACTACAATAATAATATTGTATTATTATTATAGTTTTAAAATAAAAAAACTGAAAATAAATTATTTAAAACATACTGCTAATAAGTTAATTATTTTTCTGTACCCTGTAAATAAAAGTTTGAATCTTTGTTATTAACAAATTATAAAAACTAATTATCTTTTGAATTTTGATTGTGAATGTTTTTTCTCTTAAAAAGTGGCCCAGGTGTTTAAAAAAATGATTGTCAGTTGGCTAGAGATCTGGAAAGTAGGTGAAAATCAGGCTTTGACATCAGTACAAACTAGATTATATCCAAGCAGTGACATGCTACAGAGGTAAAGAACAAACATTTTGTTTAGAAGATGATTGATAAATTAAGATATCCATACAAAGAAATGATCTGTCAAACATGAAAAATTTATTATCTAGAGAGGTGATTTAATGGAAACGTGAAATTCTGCATTATCCAAACATAATATCAGATTTTTCAGCACAACTGATAGAGCGGAAAATGTTGGGTTGTCCGGAAATTAATGCAGAATTTCATGTTTAAACAAAAACCTGATATTATTATTAGAGAGACTATTCATCTTAAGAAATATAATCTTAAAATAATATCAGGTTTTGGTTTAAACATGAAATCCTGCATTAATTTCCAGACAACCCAATATATTCCCCGCTATATGTTTTGTTATAAACGTTAGATCTCTTAGTGTAGTATATAGAGTTTTTATTTAACCAGAACCTGATATTTCATTTATATTATTCATCTGAAGAAACATGTAAATAACAAATTGCTAATTCGGAAAAAAATAAAAAAAATTTTTTTTTTCAAAAATATAGGTGAGGAAAATTTTTAAACTAAAAAATGATATCATTTTCAGATACCTCATCTTAAAAAACATGTTGAAACCAAATTTGGTCAAAATCAAAAATTAAGAATTTTTACCCCCCAAAATTATGTAGGATTTTAGAAGGCTGTAAATCATTTGCCCCATCTCACAGATTTCGCCATCTATTGAAACCAAATTTTAAGGGCTTCTAGAAGCCGTAAAACTGCATAGTTTAGCCTAAATGCGGAGATATCTCAAATTATAGTTGACCTGGGAATTTTTTTTCCAAATCAGTTTTTGTTCACTAAAATCTAGAGTAAACCCACTGTTATGTATATGGATAGAAGGCAGTGATGATATTAATATTTTAATCGGTTAAATACAGCCAACGTTATGGTCGTTAGAAGTTATTGATAAAATCTCAACTTAAAATATGTCAACGTCCTCGAAAGGGTTAAAAAATATATATTTTTTTATTTTGATAAAATTTTACATATTAGGGATTTTTAGTGCGTTGAATCAAAATTTGCGGTAAGTTTTCCCTGAAAAAACTTTCCCACTGATTTACAGCGGATTTCATTGGAATTTTGTCGCTCTTTTGGAGTTTTTTAGCACCCTGAAGCCAGGTCGTGTTTTGAGTATAAAGAAATGATTTTTGTTTTAAAAAGCATACAAAACTACAATTTTACGTGGAAAAATTATTTCTCTATCTTGGTTGAGAGCTAAGAAAAAAAATAAAACGTGATTTTCATATTTTATTTTTTTTCTCAGCTCCCAATGCTCTTTGGCGGCTATAACTCTACTTTTGCACTATTACAGTTCCCTACTACCTACACCAAAATCGGCATACAAATCTGCGAGTTACAGTCAAATCGTCTCCTTGTCAGTTAAATTTCCAAATTTAAAATCTGTAATAATGCCTGTTTTACATAGGGAAAAGCTTCTTTTATTGAAGTGCCCAGCTTTTGTGAACTTATGTGACAGCTGGGATTCTGATCTTATTCACACTGAAGGAGAAGCATACAGCGATCTGAGAAATGATCCTGCTTTCGAACCAAGTTCATCACAACCTCATCTCTTATCATTAAAGGATCTGAACTACCTCATTCGGGATTTAAACTTGACTAAACAGCAATCAGACATTCTCAGTTCTAGGCTCAAACACTACTCTGCAAAGACGTAAAAATATAATATAAATCCTGCTGGATGGAACAATTCTGACAACATATCTGAAATCAGCACAAAAAATAAAGTCAAATCTGCATATTTTTGTTTCTGTTTATGACTTATGTTCACTCCAATGATGATAATCAAAAACTAATGAAATTAAGATAGTGAATTAACACACACAAATGTTGAACAATAACTAACTTTATTTTTATTCTTAATCCTCTATAAAACATGTGTTTTTATTTTCATGTGGAAATAGGATTAAGTTAGAGAGATTAGGCCTTATTGTCTCCATAACTTAACTTAAGTATGTATGTCTACTGCAAGTTTGAGAGTTGATTATATGTATTCATAGATACCTAAAAATGCGAACAACCAATGAGATTGCACTTCAATAAGTAAATACCTGAAAATCTAATACCCCATTATAAGAGCATTAGTGTTTTTTTTTTGTTTTTTTTTTTAAGTGGGTGTTTTTAAACTTTCGACCTGGTTATACTTGTTTAAGCTATCGGCAGCACTGGTCTAGAGCGAATTTTGAAGTGCAAGACAGCAGTAGAGTAGACATGGCCCCTCTAAAAACCATAATGTTGATGATATTTACTCATTTCTTTGATTCTTATTTGAAATAAATAATTTAAATTACATTTGTAAACTTTTGAGTTACTATAATTGAGATAATTTGAAGTTGGAGGGGTCTATACAAATTTTGAATTATCAACAGTGTATAAAAAAAAATAATAATAAAAATTTTAAAAAATACAACATAATAAAAACAACTGTTTCACAAGGAACTTCAATCATTACAAGTTAAATATAAAAATCATTAATTTTTTAATGAAAACAGCCTCTCATTTAAGAGTCCCCTAAAGTTCAGTCACTAGGGAAAAAAATATGTGAATCTAGAAAAAAATATATAAGTTTGTTTTAATATTTTTATATTTTTTAGGTTGCTAATCTGAATTTCAACTTTCTCCCCTCGAAAAATTCAATGATTCTGAAAACAATTATAACATATTTTTTAAATTTCATATAAATGAAAAAGTGTGCATGAAAATAATAAAAAATACACTTAAATAAATGAAGAAGAAGATAATCAGGGATGCAGTTTAAATAGAAATACTTTAATGGGTGCCATTAAACTATTTCTACTTAGATGTGGTGTTCCTATTTGACTGCATCCCTGATTATCTTCTTCTCCATTCATCTTATCAGTCTTCATCTTAACTATACTTTAATCATTACTAAAATAAAATTTTCCAACAGTTGTTTTATTTATTTATTTATTTATTGAGGGCTCTAAAGCTCTTGAAGAACCTTGGTCTCCTCCACAATTTGTAGCCACTCCTGGCGATCCTTGGCTTTGGTTTTCCATTTTCTGATTCCCATTTTTTGGAGATCCTTTTCGGTATTTTGTAGCCATGTCACCCTCAACCTCCCTCTTAGTCGTTGTCCGTCAGGCCTGCTGTATAATATTCTCTTGGGAACTCTTTGTTCTGGCATGCTTTCAATGTGACCGACACACTTTAATCTTCCTTTTTTGGCGTAAGTGACTATGTCGATATCTTCATAGAGTGTATTCAGCTCTCTATTTGGACCAATCCTCCAAATTCCTTCTTGACAAATCAGTCCAAAAATCTTTCTTAATGCTTTTCTCTCCCACACCAAAAGGACTCTTTCTGTTTCCTTGGTGAGGGTCCATGTCTCACAGCCGTAGGTTACAATGGGTCGGATCACCGTCTTTTTTCCCACTAGATATTTCTTATAAGTTTTTTTTGTTTTTTTTAACGCATCAATTCCATATGCGGTAACGGTTCGAAGCGGCGACACCAACCCCTAAACCAGCTCAGAATACCTTTTATCGATTCTAACCTTGTTCCGATTTATTTCGATGTTCTAGTCGCTGCTTTTAGAGGGGGAAGGTTATTCTCCTACATTTACTGAGAAACTCTAAATCCCTGTTCAAAGTAATATTAACTTCTGTTTACCTTCTAATATTAAAATGAGAAATAAGGAAATATTAAAGTGGAAATAAGGAAATATCGAAATATAAGACACTAAATCAATTTTTAATTAATATTAATTTAATCAACAATTAATATACTACTGAACCACCAGTAAAGTTAATTCCTGATGAACTTTCTCTCAGAGAAGTGAAAATAACAAATTATAAATATAAAAAAGACAGAATCCTTAAGTATTTATTTGGCATAACTCCTATTTATTCAACATTTGTAGCTACATGTTTCGGAGATAATGTTTCATCATCAGGCTTCTAATTTTTTTTAAAAACACATTAATCTATAACATTATATCAATAGTTCTACAATTATATAGTGATGTGTCATTTACCTCTTAATCTGTGATTATTTTCACATTGTCAATTCACCATGTTATAAGCCATTATATAATATAAGACAGAGTCCTAGTTGAAAGTGAAGATGTTAATTTCTGCTATATTTTCTAATGGGAAGTGGAAATAAGAAAACATAAAAAACCTGTGATATACTTTCTCACATTTATTTATAAACTGATATGTTTTATTGAATTAATTATACAATCTGTCTCACTTTAGCACAAAAAGTAATATGGATGACAAAGAATCCATTCACAAAATATGTATACTGAAATTTTATCACTGAAATTGAAACAACAAATACAAATATATAAAACACCAAATCCATGTACAAATAAATCTTGTTAAGTTTCATAACACTTTTACAAGTTGTAAATTTTATCACCTAAATTGATAGAACAAATATAAATATGTAAAACACCAAATCCATGTACAAATTAATCTTCTTAAGTTTTATAACACTTTTACACATAAGATTAGATGAAATAAGAAAACATGAATTCATAAAACACAGAAGGAAATGTAAAGTAATTAAAAAATAAATAAAAATATGGGAAAGAGGGAGGGAAATAAAGTAAAAGGTGATATAAGAAAAAAAAAGGGATAAAAAATAATAAAGGTAAAGGAAAATAAAAGTGGAAAGATAAAAGGAAAAGAAAGAAATTTGGTTCATTATAACCCTGAAGAAGATCTGCAAGGCAGGTCAAAACATTGACACACATTAAAGTAAGTATATCTACTTGGTGGAGAAGAAGATTCTCATGCCGCTTGCTATTGATTTTATTATTGTATTAATAGTTTAATGTTCTTTTTTTTATTATTTTCTGTTTGTTATTATTATTAGTTGTAGGAAGTGTTAATTTAAGTTTTGTAGAAAGTGAGTGTCAGGTTAAGGGAACCTGGCAACACTAAGTGCCTTATAAAACCTTTTATAAACTACAAGTGAAGTTAATCCAATTATAGGCAGGTGTGTTTTTTTTCTTGTACTCTGTTGTAAATAAATACAAACTGTGACAAAATACTAATGACTTTACTGTAGCGAATAGTCACCACTAAAGAGACTATTCAAAGATTATCAGGGATGCAAATAAAGAGGAACACCACATCTAAGTAGAAATACTTTAATACGTGGGAACGTTTGTAAAGTAACCTGCCTTGCAGGTCTTCTTCAGGGCTATTATGAACAAAATACTAGATGTAATCATAAGGTATAGTTGACTGTGATATATAGGAGATGTAGATAATTAGGGTAGGCAGTCATAGATACTCAGCAGATCAAAATAAAATGTTTATTTTATTCTAATTCTTAAAGCCAACGTTTCGACTTGCATTGCAAGTCTTCATCAGGGCTAGTTAGAAAAGAATACAAGCAAAAAGGTATGACTACATTGTAAAAATATATGAATAAACGCACACCACAAAACATAGGAATGAGTGAGAAAAATGAATAAACGTAAAATGAAAAATAAATAACTGTATAAGAGTAAGGATAGTAACATAAAGGCAATATATAAAGGCCATAAGGCCAGTAAAGACTATTGAATTGAGGCTAAAATGAGAATTAAAATGGGTGATAGTTACTTAAATGCTAATGAGTAATCTCGACAAAATAATTGGTGAACATAAACAGTGTAGATGCTAAGTTGTTGAGATAATGAGGACAAGTTACTGAGTTAATACTTAAAGGAGTTAATACTTAATGAGTAGATACAGAGTTACTGAGATATTGAGGACAGATAACTGAATTAATATCTGAAGGCACTGAAGCCAGTACACTAAATGTAAACTATTGAATTAGAATTGAAAAGAATATTTCAGGAGTGATAATGAATGAGTAAATATAACAATATAATAGGTAAATATAAGAAATGGTAGATATATAGTTAATGAGATATAGTGGTTAAGCTAATGAGTTGATACAACATGAATAAAATTACTAGTAACAGTAGGGAGTTAACTAGATAGTTAATAATAAATCAAATATGCAAAGTACAGCTATAAAGTAGAGATAAATATATTGATACATATGATAAATATTGGGACATATATAGTAGGGTAATTATAAGTGTGTACAGTGGAAAGAGAAAGGAAATGAAATAAGGGGCAAATGTGAGGAAAAAGGAATTTAGCAAAAAATTGTGCACTAACATTTAAATTGGAGAAAGGAAAAGGATATATAAATGAATAAAGGATGAATATTGAGTGGTAAAGAACAAACAACAAAAACAAAAAAAAAAATAAAAAAAAAACTAAATAAAAAATATTTTTATAATGACTTATGTTCAGGTAAAGGTAAACAAACAAACTGAAGAAAGGGGGAAATAGATGATAGTTAAAAGGGAGGAAAGGAGTGTGGAGAGATCTAGCGTCGGGTATCTAAACTACAGACCAAGGTGGGAGCGGGAAAATATTCGTTTATGAAGTACAATACGGTGATATTGAGTTGGCGCGTTTAAGTATCAATAAAACGAGAGGGAGGAAGGGAGTAGAAAAAATGGAGTAAGGAAGATAGTACCGTATTAATAACATTTAAATATATACATATATAATGGGAGGAATTTAGGGTTTTTTGAGAAGGTTTAAAACTTGGGAATACGTGTGGGAAATGTATTCCTTATCTATTTTTTGATTAACTGGTAAGGGTTCTAGGTGGATGTGGATAGATTCGCAAATTAATCGTTTTTCTAAGTTGCTAAAGGAGTCTAGGATAGTGGTTTTTTCAAAGTCAAAATTATGGTTAAGGGATAAGGAATGCTCAGAAAGTTTTGTTGCAAACGGGTTACGGGATGTGATAGAGCGTTTATGTTGTGAGATGCGGGTTTTTAGATGGTTTTTAGTCTCACCGATATACGAGGAATTGCAATTAGGGAAGGCACAGGGATACGGTAAATGACATTGGAACGGAGAGGAAGTGGTATGGGATCTTTAAGTTTAGAGTAAATATTCAAGAGTTTGTTGTGGGGTTTGAGGCCTAGGCGTAGATTGGGGAAGATTGGGCGTAGAGACTTTTGTATTTTATCTGAAAGGATGGATATATAGGGGAGGGATCTATATAGATATAGGGGCGGGGGTAATGGGGAGTTGGATAAGGCGGGGGTGGTAAATGATTAGTTATTGTAGTTATTAAGGAGTTTGTTGATAATGGTTATGGGGAAGTTATTAGAGCTGAGTATGTTTTTTATTCAAATTGTATTAGAAGCGTGGAATTGGGGATCGGAAAGGGAAAGACTACGGTGGATTAGGTTTTTTGCAGTATTGATTTTTTGATGATAGGGGTGTTGGGAGTGGAAATTTAATAGCCTACCTGAGTAGGTAGGTTTAGTATACCAATTGGTGGATATAGAGTTGTCAGGATTTCTAATAATAAGTAGGTCTAGGAAGGGTAAGGAATTATTAATTTCAAGTTCCACAGTGAAACGGAGGCGGGGATGATATGATTTGAAAGCTGATAGGATGGCGGGAATACTGTTGGGATTTAGGATAAGTATAAGGTCATCTACATATTTTTTAATAAAGTAGATGTCTAAAGGAAACATAGGAATGATGGAGTTGAGGAGATCATTAAGTACTATATTAGAGATATCTGGAGCAAGGGGGTTGCCCATGGCTAGTCCAGAGATTTGGTAATAGAAATTGTTGGAAGGTAAGGTATCCAGATCTTAGACATAGTTCAAGGGATTCGAGGTAGGAAGTTTGGTTAAGAGGAGTATGGGGTTCTATAGTGTGCTAGTTATTGTTTACTATGGTAAGGGCTTTATCAATAGGAATGTTGGTGAATAAGCTTTCTACATCAAAGGAGGCTAGGATTTCACGTAGGTGGAAGGAATTGTGGATATCGTAGGTATTATTGTGGCTGAGGAATTGGAGAGAAGACAGGAGGAATTTGCTCAATTTTAAAGAAAGAGAATTAATGTTAGAAGTAATAGGCCGAAGTGGGTTATTAGGTTTATGAATTTTTGGAAGGCCATAAAAATGGGGAGCGATGGAGTTGTAGGAAATGAGGTTTCTGTAAGAGGAGTAATTAATTTGTTTGGAATCTAGGAGGCTCTTGAGGTGTTTATTAAATTTGGTAATGAGGGAAGAGGTAGGGTCTCGTTTGGTGGGAGTATAGGTGGTTTGGTCGGAAAGGAGTTGGTAAATGTTATCCACATACTGGGAACGGTCCATGATCACTGTGGTGTTGCCTCTGTCAGCTTTGGTTACAATGATATGATCCTGTGAAGTGAGAAAGGATCGAGTGAGTATGATAAGTCTTTGAGGAACAAGGGGGAAAAATTCATGGGAAAAGATGGCGGGTGTTGGAGGTGATTAGAAATTATATTACATACACTTATGCGGGACAGCTCTCTATCTTCTGCTGTACTGGTAAGAGAGTCATCTCTATATATATATTCTAAATCAGTGATTAATTCTGGGATATGGTGTGTTTTAGTGGTAGGAGTAGAAAAATTTGGACCTAAACTTAGGATGTTGATGACAGGGGGAGGGATATCAGAGGAAGAGAAGTTTTTAACCCAATTTTAGTCACCAGTGGAAATACTAGAATTAAAATACTAGATGTGACAAAAAAATAACAGACCGATAAACAGATGACAAATGGAATACAGAATGCAATGGATAAAAACAATATAGAAAAGAATACAAAAAAACGCTATGGAAAAGAATATATACATAAATCAGTGATAATACAAAGCAGCTAGGTAAGATTAAGAACAAGACAGGAATAAAAGTAAGCGTAGTGGATAAAAGGATAATAAATGAAAATAAGGACAGAAGGAAATTTAAAGTAATTAAATAATAAATAAAAATATGGGAAAGAGGGATGGAAATAAAATAAAAGGTGATATAAGAAAAAAAATGGATAAAAAATAATAAAGGTGAAGGAAAATAAAAGTGAAAAGATAAAAGGAAAAGTAAGAAATGGCAAATAACACTTACCTAATGAACCACACTGATGAGGAGACAAATGATGACTGATGTGAAACGGTAAGAACAGCTGGGCAGGTAATAGGGAAAAATGGTGCGGGAAACATGGATACAGAATAGGAAAATGAAACAATGAAAATGTAACAAAAATATAAAATAAAATGAAAAACAGAGAGACCATAAGATAACAAAATAACAAATAAATACAAACTGAATAAAAAGAGATAAATAAAATAATGCCAATGCTGCCATGATCAGGTGTACAACAAAAATATAAATTGATAGAGAAAAATAAAAAAAATTATACAAATAGATATAATAATATAATTAAAAATACAAAATAGAGGCGGGAAGGTTATTGTTTTTTAATTAGGTTCAAAAATTGGGAATAAGTGTGGGAAATGTACTCTTTGTCATTAATGTGGTTGACGGGATGAGGCTCAAGATGGATATGAATGGATTCGGATAACAAACGTTTACTATGGTTGGGACAGTGGCAACAATAGAAGTTTTTTTTGGCATGTTCTGTTCCGAGAGTTTGGTGGCAGGGGTTTTTTTGGAAGAAATAGAGAGTTTGTGTTGGGACCGAGATGCGGGGTTTGAGGTGGTTTTTGGTTTGGCCAATATATGAGGTCTGACAATTATGAGTAGCACAGGGTATACAGTAAATAATGTTGGATAGGGATGGGATCTTTGAGGTTAGTATAGATGTAGTTGAGTTTGTTGTGGATTTAAGACCTTGGCATTGATTAGGGTGGGTAGAGCAGAGAGTTTTTTTAATGTTATCAGAAAGGAAGGGGATATGAGGTATGGACCTGTATAGTAATAACAAGGGTGATGGTGTGGGGGAGTTGGGACTTCTCCAAGGATCCGCCACAGCATCAGGCTTCAAAAGTTATCCAGAACTGGTCATCATCAAGAGAGAAAACCTTTTCCTGCTTCTGTTACTTTTCAGACTGCGCTTACAATTTCTACTACTGATTTTTCTTCTAGTTTGATTCAACCTAATATTGTAACTGCCCAACCTTCTTCGCATTTTCATCCTCCTTCTACTGAATCCAACATATCCTTTTCCCATTTAAAATCTACATTTCCCTATCATATTCCCCATTTCAACCTCCTTTGCCGTCTCCTAAAAAAACCTTGTTGTGAAAATTGAACAAAGGATCTTCCTTCTCCAATGCCGCTCCCATTTTCTGTTTCCTAAATTTATAGAAAACTCGTTTACGTTAGGGAGAGGCAGTGATGGATGAGGTTCTTGGCGACATTAATTTTTAGATGGTTAGGGTGTTGGGAATGAAAGTTCAAAAGTCAACCAGAGTAGGTGGGTTCAAGGGTAAAATGGAGTTAAGGAGGTCATTAACCCTTCAGCAGGCAATGTATCCTGGAGGATACTCATATTTAATGCCTTTTGCTCAATACATGACGTAATGTCCGACAAATTATCCTACTCATTATCATCTAATATCATTTATTCAACCTTGAATTTCATGATACATGTGTGGGAGTTAGCGTGGCTATAGCCATTCAAAGTAAAAAAAAAGGAAGAAATGTATTCAAAAATTCCTGGCCTGCCCGTTAAAGGGTTAAATTTAAAGTAGCATCTTCAGTGTGTTTATGTTATAGTGCAGTTTGGTAGTTTAGTAGTGAATTATTGTTTGATTATTATGATTACAGTTACGTTAAAAAAAAAACTTATAAGAAATATCTAGTGGGAAATTTATAATGTTAATTATTATACAGGGTGAGTACCTCTTAGTGTAAAAAAAAAATTGGGTGAAACTAAATCAAAAATGTAGAAAAATGCTGCAGACCTCACCTTTTTATTCCAATCCGTTGCAGATATACGATAAATCAAAGACTTTTATGAGGAAACCATGTGTTTTACCATAAAAGCTGTAATCTCCATTTTGTTTAAATATTTTTCAAACTTTGTCCTCATTTTCGGATTTAGCATTAAATTTTCTATAAGAGCAGAGTACATGTAACCTTGAATTTATTAAACTTGTGCCTAAAGAACAGCTTGATCTTCAACTTATTTAGGAAAGTTACAATGTCTTATATTACTCCTACGCTCACACTATTCGACAGCAATATAAGGATGAATAAACCAACGATACCCCTGATGAAAAGGTAGAAAAGCCTTCCTGTTTAAAAACAGACTCTTCTGCCCATAAAATTCACCTCAAAGAGTGGTATTCTTCAATATCATCTGCATTCAGAAACTAACGGCAAAATTGAGGTCTATGTTCATTATCATCAGATTTTAAACCTTACATTGAAAATCAAATAAAATAAATCCTAAATAATAATAATAATAATAAATAAATAAATGTAATAACATAAGATCCTTTGATCTGGTGTCGCTTTATTGACTGTTTTCCTTTATTTTCTATTAAACAATAATTTTTTTCTTTGCTTTTTATTCCAATGAAGAGTTTATTATGTTTAAAATGCATATTTCCATTAAGGGATTGTCATAATGTTTTATTTACACAAGTATGCCAAATAAAAACACCATGTTTTTTAAAAGTAAAGTTCTCCATGAAATTGAAACAGAACCATTTCAACATATCTTTCGAAAGCTGATTAAATTTACAAGTTTTTGTGAGATTTGACGTTTTATGGATGGTTTTTTCGAAAAACGGTGAGCGTAGGAGTAATATAAGACATTGTAACTTTCCTAAATAAGGTGAAGATCAAACTGTTCTTTAGACACAAGTTTAATAAATTCAAGGTTACATGTACTCTGCTCTTATAGAAAATTTAATGCTAAATCCGAAAATGAGAACAAAGTTTGAAAAATATTTAAACAAAATGGAGATTACAGCTTTTATGGTAAAACACCATTTATGATTTCCTCATAAAAGTCTTTGATTTATCGTATATCTGCAACGGATTGGAATAAAAAGGTGAGGTCTGCAGCATTTTTCTACATTTTTGATCTAGTTTCACCCAATTTTTTTTTTTTTTTTTTTTTTTTTTTACACTAAGAGGTACTCGCCCTGTATAATAAGGTTTTTTTTTTATTCATTTTAAGCTATAGTGAATAAAAAATAGGTATTTATTCACTAGCCGCAGCATACAATTCCACATGCTACATTACAAGCTTTAATGTGCACAAGCGCTTTAATAGTTCCACAATAAAAACATGTATAAAACAACTGTTGGGAAATTTTATTTTATGTTAGTAATGAAAGTATAGTTAAAATGAATGGAGAAGAAGATAATCAGGGATGCAGTGAAAGAGGAACACCACATCACTTTTATCATTATTTCTACTTAGACTTGGTGTTCCTCTTTGACTGCATCCCTGATTATCTTCTCCGAATTACATTATCCAATGAAAGAAAAGTTATTTTCTTATTACTTTGTGAAATGTCTCAAAGTAAAGTTTAGATTTTAGGTGGATTTGTTTTCTTGAAAACTAAGTTACTTATTCTCAATTTTGTCTACTTTTTGCCCTAATCCCTTGGGTCTTAGATATATTTTATGTAGATTACCTTAATAGATTTGTCACTTTGATTTGAACATTAAGGCAATTATTATCTATCGCCATATTTTTTTTTTTTTTTTTTTAATATTGAAGATTAGTATTGAAACCTTGGATTTTCTTCTTCTATACCTAGTGTAAGAGATCTTGTTTGATTTTGTTACTTACCTATAGTGTGGTAATCACCCTCTTCCCTTTTTTCAGTATGATTCTCCTCCAGGCTTGGGCCTAGGCAATATTCACCTTCAAGCAGCTCTAAAAAAATGATTTCTTGAACATTCCATAATCTCTTTTTCTTAATTTATGACAATCTATTTTTGTTTCTCATATTTTTATTTAAAGATTTAGCTGCATCATTTCTGTTTATCTTCTGTCTTCATAAATTTGCCTTCATATTTTTCTAATTAAATTACATCTCAGGATTCTCTTCTCCATGTTTTGTTTCTTATTTTCCTTCATGGTTATCTCTATTAAACACTGAATTATTAAAAACCAAGTTTTTTGTTTACACAAACTCAGAATCCTCTCACCGCTATCATCTAGGTTAACTTCTCCACTTACTCAAAGACCAGCTTTCCTCATTCTACTATTGAAATATCCTAAGTTAATTGGTTCTCAAGAAATGTAATTCTTAAAAGAACATTTTCTTCCATCTGGATCATTCTGAACAGTGATTCTCGGCAAATCTTCCTTTATCTATAATTGGGACCAGCAACTACCATTAAGATGTAGCATATGACATATATTGATGGAGCAATGAAAATTAATTCGGTTTGATCATGTCATCTTCATTTTTTATATTTCTTGTTTCTTTACATAACACAAAAAAATTGATTTTTATCAAAATTGATTGATAAGTAAATGTTTAATTATTTTTGGTAAATTTAAATGTTTAAGTATCTGAGAATATAAACAATATAACTCACTTTGCATTAATGTTATCAATTCTAATATCTTGGTTTCTTTCATAGTGTGCCGACATATGGTTTGGGAGACCATACATATAATGTTCCTTTGACTCTGTTTCTTGAAAATAGAAGAAGGTTGTTAGCTTTATTGAAGAGATTAGCACCTGATGCAGCTGAAAGTTCAATCATATTTTTGGAAGGTGGAGTTCCTATCAATCATTATAATACTGATACTGAATATCCTTTTCGACAGGTATTATTTTGTATTTTTTACCATAATTTTCTTATTCTTCATATTTTATCAGTAGGATATGTTATTTTTGTATAAGGATTGTTATGCAATTCGATATAGTATATATAGAGGGTAAATGTACTAGTTGTTTATCAGTTCCATTAGTGACCTTTTATATAATTAAATTGTTTAAATAAGGTAGCTAGGCTTTGAATCAGATTGAAACTTATTGTAAATGAAGGTGCCGTCACACAGAGGAGGTTTATGGAAAATCAGGTTCTTCAGGAAACTGTGGGAACTTCCACTTGGTAATAGCAAATTTGTGTTCTTGAATATTCAACTTCATTAATGAGTTTGTTACCACAATTTTTGTTGACTACGGTGCCTCAGCTCAGAGGTGACGGCCAGGGTTCAAAAAGAAATCAAAAAATAAATATATATATTTACAGACGATTCTCAATAATTCGAATTTTAAGAGACTACAAGAAAAACTCGAATTATCGAGACTTCGAATTATCAAGAAGTTTGAATTATCAAGAGGAGAGGAAAAAAAATTTATTAAGAGTTTTTATTATATTTTTAAGAATATGTCTGAGTTTAAAGTTTTTTATACAGCTTCTAATAAAAAACTAAAAATAATGAAAACAACAAAAAGATTACATGTCTCTCTCATGTCCGCTTCAATGTCTTCCCTAATCGGTAGTTCCAGTGAATTCTGTAATTCCCAGGTAAATCATAATTTTTAAAACAATTAGATATGGTAGTCAGTGTCACATTTTTCCACCCTTTGTCTATCATCCTCATTGCAGTCAAAATTTTAATGTTTACATTTACATTATTTTCCATACATCTAATTTAATTCGGATAACTTCTTTGTGGTAAAGAGTTTTAAAATTCTGGATTACTCCCTGATCTAGGGGTTGAAGCTTTGAGGTCGTGTTGGGAGGGGAAAAAATGTAATTTTATGTTTTGTAAATTTGTTGCACTGTTGTGAATGGCACAATTGTCTAAAAAATGAATGATGTTTCTCTTTTGTTTTCCCATGTCATTATCAAATTGTAAAAGCCAATCGTTGAATATCTCCGTTGTCATTCATGCCTTTTTATTGGCATCATAGACAGTGGGAAAAGACTTGATGCCCTTGAAGCATCTAGGGTTCTTAGCTTTGCCCAAAATTAGAGGTTGTCGCTTTTCCGTACCATCAAAATTTGCAGGAAGCAATACTGTAATTCATTCTTTGCTGTGTTTCCCCCTGTGACACTTTTCGTCTTTAAATGTTAAGGTCTGATCAGGAAGACATTTAAAGAAAAGACCTGTCTCGTCCACATTAAAAATATTGTGAGGTGCATAATTTTCTAAAATGCTACATGTTATCATTCCATTTGACACATGTTTGAATCCACATTTGCACTTTCTCCGCAAATTTTTTGAACACAATATTATGTAAATTTTTAAAATTGGTCAAACATCCATCATTTGCAACAAATCCTGTGATTTCCATTTTCGACGCGAAGTCTTTTGCTTTCGCTTTGAGGAGAGCACCTCCAACAGGTAAGTTTTGCGCTCTACATTGTCGGAGCCACTTGATTAAGAGAATCGGGAAGTTAAGCTGGGTTGAAAGGAGATACACATTACATGGAAAATTCGGAGTAAACATTACTAGGAAAAATTCGGACTATAAAGAAGGAAAGTGGCTTAGTTCGGATTATTGAACGTTCTCTCCTCCTCTTGTTGCCAAAAGGATTTTGAGTTATTGAGCGTATCTAAATACACAGTATTTTTTTGATTTACCGAAGTTAACAGCTGAAGAGTTCGAATTAGCAAGATTCGACTGTAAAAGGATAAACATCACTAGATAATTTATTATATATATATATATATATATATATATATATATATATATATATATATATATATATATATATATATATATTAAATATCTAGTGATGTTTATCCTTTTACAGTCGAATCTTGCTAATTCCTTGCTTATAATCTTGCTAATAATATATATATATATATATATATATATATATATATATATATATATATATATATGCCGGTTTATAGCGTTTGTCTACGCTGTCCGACCTCTAGACTCGTTCTCCATTGTTTACGATTCTGGCAATGATCATCCGTGAGGTTCCTTTCATTCATTGCTTTTCTTAATTTAATTTTTTAATTTAATTATTACCCATTAATTATTATAAAAAGTGACAAATAAGCTTAACTTAATAATAAAAGAATTAAACTATAAATTAAAAATGATTTATAAAAAAAAATAATAATAAATAAAAAAAAGTTCCTGGTTTAGAGAAATTCGATTGTGGATCTTCTGCAGAGAAGTCCTATACTTTACCCCTCAGCTAAGCCACCTGCTGCCATCTAAGTTACTTACCTCGATACTTACATCAGTTTGCAGATTATATTTTTACCGAGAGATATTTACTAGTGATCCCTCTACCCTTAGATCTTTAAAAATATATTGAAAAAAGTAAGGGAAAAGAAAACTAAAGATACATTTCCTCTAAAAACTCACCCACACAAAAATAGAGGTTTATTGAGACAAAAAAATAACTATCAGCTGGTTTAAGAATAAAATTTAAAATTATACTCCTTATTAAAATAGAATAGAATAAAAAATAAACTTTATTCTGGGACGATGTCCCCTAAGAATAATATGATGTACATTAATAAATACAATGAATCTAGCTTTCATAAGATGAAATAAAATAAATTAACAATCTGGTTAACTGTTTACAATTTTACAAATAAAGAACAAAAACAGACACAGTTGAAATACAAATTACAAAAATCCAATAATTGTAGGAGAAAAATAAAAACCTATGTACCTCTACTGAATTTTTCTTTTTTTTTTTTCAAAGTGAGGTTTTGTTAGTCAATATCATTCTGGAGGGAAAGGAGGTATTGAAAGAGAAGGAATTTAAATTTGGACAGGGATGGAGCATTACGGATATTACAGGGTGGTGAATTCCATAAGGAAGTAGCACGGGAAATGAAGGAGTGGTCAAATGATATACTCTTATGGGAAGAAGTATATAGGTCTGAGGAGCGAGATCTTGTAGTGCGGGAGGAGACCGAGGATCTGAACTGGAAGACGTTATAGATGTAGGAGGGATTCCGAGAATTAATGGTTTGATAGAGGAAGGAGGCTAGGAAGTAATTTCTGCGGGATGAAGGATAAAGCCATTTTAACTCAGTATATAGGTGTGATGTGTGGGAGGCTTTTGGAACTCTAAAGATAAACCTAACGAAACAGTTCATTAGTCTTCTTAGTTTACTCTCGAGTTACGCCGTCAACCCACCATATGCCACACAGCTGTAGTCAAAATGGGGTAGGATAAGGGAAGAAACCAAAAGTTGATGAGTAGGTTTCGGAAGGGAGTCCTGGGAAGAATGGAATAGTTTAAGGATAGATATAAACTGTCGAAAAATTTGGGAGATATGAGGTTTCCATGAAAGGGTTTGGTCGAAGATAATACCAAGGTTTTTAACTGTGGAGTGGAATTGAATAGGTTGGGAGTTCATAGACAGAATCGGGAGGTGGGGAAGGGATCTCAAATGGGTATTAGAACCTATGATAATAGCGTTTTTTCTACATCGCTAATTTGGCTCGAACCAGATACCTCTCCTTTCATAATAAACTTACTCTGTATCCAAATCCACTTGTTGCACACCTTGCTTCCCATTCCATTCCTGGCAATCCTCCGAGACGCCTGAAAAGAAGATGGCCTCGGGATCTTCTTCTTTTGTAAATTTCATTAGAGTACTACCAATGGCTAGTTCCTCTACAAGTCTTAATCATGTTATTATATTGCATTGTATACATCATATTTACTGGATGTATTTTCTAATACAGTTGTAAATTTCAATTAATAAAAGATTAACAATTTAATTTGTTATCAGAGGCCCACTTGCAAATGCTATTAAGGTCCTCTTGGATAAGGGAGAATGATTTTATTAAATCAGAAGGATGGAAGGATAGATATATCTGGAAATCATCCGCGTATTGATGGTAGGAACATTGGTGAATGGAATTTGGTAGATCATTTATGTAGGCACAAAAAAGGGTAGGAGAGACACTGGAACCTTGGGCTACCCCTGATGTAAATGAAAGAAAAGAGGAAAGAGGCTGGTTTGGTATGGATACTATTTGAGTTCTACTATAGAGGAAGGAATGAAACCAGAGGAGAGAGCTTGAGGAAAAAGATAGGGCTTTTAGTTTCGTGAGGAGAATAGAATGGTCTAGGGTGTCAAAGGCTGTAGTAAAATCTAGAAGGATAAGGACAGTTACTTTTCGTTCGTCAAGAGCAGTATGTATGTCATTAGTAATTTTTGTTAAGGCTGTCTGAGTTGAATAACCAGGTCGGAACCCAGATTGGAACTGATTAAGGAGATGAGAGTTTTCTAGGAAATTGGAGATTTGTGATTGAACTAGTCTTTCAAGGGATTTGGACAGATTGGAAAGTATTGATATGGGACGGAACTCGTTAAGTGAAGATGGGTTAGATTTCTTTTGTAAGGGTTGTATTTTAGCTTTCTTCCAGGATGAAGGAAAGGTGGAATTTTGCAAAGAATAATTACATATATGTAGGAGGACTGGAAAGATAGTAGGAAGGCATAATTTGATTAATTTTAGTGGAATACCATCATGTCCAATAGCTTGTGTTTTACATTGGAAAATGGCATCAATGAGGTCTATATAGGAAAAATAAAAATTGGAGGAGTTAAAAGGAGGACCGTTTGGAGCGTAGCTGGCGGAAAGAGATGAAGAGTTTGATGATGAGGTAGCGAAAAAGGAATTCATTTCGTTATGAGTAAAAGAGAATGAAAGCGGAACATTGGAGGATTTACTAAAGGAAAGTTTTGATAGAATTTTCCATTTTGATATTGGATCACAGGCACTGGATAGGGCTTCATGAAAATATTGTGATTTAGTTTTTCGAATGGCAGTTTGTGTCTGATTCCAAAGGAGTTTAAACAGAGCGTAGTCGTCCTGAAGTCTAGTCCGTCGAAACCATCTTCGGGCGGCTTCTCGTCTCTTATGTAGGTTTTTGATTTCTTTTGTGATCCAGAGTGCTGGTGGACGTTGGATTAGGATGGTTTTTAGGGGGGCATGTGAGTCGAGGATGGATAAGAGATTGGATGTGAGGATGTCAACCATGTTGTCGATAGTGTGGGAGGAATATATAGAGTCCCAGTCCAGAGCGCCAATATCATTTTGGATTGAGGAAAATGTTAAGGAATCAAGATTGGGATGTTAGGAAATGGTTTTTGGGATGAATGTTGGAGTTTGGATATTGTATGTCAGGGTTATTAAATCGTGATTAGAAAGAAACGTGATTGGTAACTGGGAAGAGGAAATAAGGTTTTTAGGAGAATCAACTATTAGGAGATCAAGCCATGTATTAGATGTAAATGTGTGGTGGGTAGGAGAGAATGGTACCACATGAAGGTTGAGGGAAAAAAAAAGGTTTTCAAGATAAAACTTGTCAGAGGAATCGGAGAGGAGATTGTGAGTAGAGAGGAACAATGTTAAACAAACAAAAAAATAAAATAATGTATTATTATGATTTTCTATAGTCATAAGTTTTTAATAAAATTATATATCAATAATTAATTGACTTTAAATCATTATGAAGTTCTGTCAATATTCTCAATATTCTTTTGAATTATGACTGGAAATATTTAACAAGGTTTTGTGAATACTTTTTATATTTATTATTTACAATAGAGAAAAACCTATTTAATTTTAGCTTCGTTTTGGTTTAATTACTAAAGTCCATTACTGAGAGAACCACTTCACTTACACTTATCTTGTCCTGCCCATGGGTTTGTCTTCTGGTTCCATACTCATCTATGCCTGGAGACACCATGCTCCTAGGCCCAAAGCTAACTTACTAATGTCCTTTCTGTACCTGCTTCAAGGATTAGGTAGTTAGAAGTACCTGCTTCCCTCATAAAAATATACACCTCACCACATGGCGAAAGTTTGGACGAAATAGGCAAGTTAGTATAGAAATAGACCATATACTTATCATTAGCAGATACCAGTCCTTGTTGATGGATTTTACCATGGAGCTAATGTGTATTCTCATCACTATCTACCAATAGCGAAGATCAGAGCAAGAATATCATTTGTAAAAGGAAGACGTCCGAACACACAACCTAGATTTGAGGTCAGAAAGTTAAAGGATATTGAATTTAGTGAACGCTTTTCACAAGTCATTGGCCTTAAGTTGAGGAGCATAAACCAGGAAACAAGTCTCGATTTAAGATGGCAATCATGCCAAGCGGCGTTAACTGAGACAACAGAGGAAGTTTTGGGACTCAAGGGCAAACAGAAACATCGACCATGGTTTGATGAGGAATGCTTTGCTGTAACTGATAGAAAGAACAGGGCCTAAAAAACATGATTCAGAGACACACACGAAGTTCGGTAGAGTAATATAAAGCCACAAGGAGACGTGAGAAGCATGTTCACCTAAGAAAGAAGAGAAGATGGCAGAATGAAAAGTTGGAAGATGTAGAAAAATCTTTCAAAGAAAAAAATACGTGAACTTTCTTTCAAATAGTGAATAAAGGTAGAAAATTATTTAAATCCAAGACTCCCTCATGTAATGCAGAAGATGGCTCACTAATAACAGAAAAGCTAAAGATATCAGAGAAATGGGCGGACTATTTTCAGGCTCTCTTAAACAGACGTGAGCAAGATACTTCTCATAACACTATCATTGCAGAGGATCAGGCTGGAGGAATAGAAATTGAACCACCAGACCAAAAAGAAATCCTAGTGGCCTTCGAAGAACTAAAGAATAATAAAGCTCCAGGTATTGATAACATACCAGCGAAATATATAAACATTTTGGCCCTCAACTGATCACTTTCCTGCAGGATCTATTTATAGATATTTGGAGAGAGGAATGCCTTCCTGTGGAGTGGAAGAAAGCAATTATACATCCAATTCATAAGAAAGGAGATTCTTTGAACTGTAACAACTATAGAGGATATACAAGGTTCTCTCCAACATATTATACAAGACATTGATTCCATACACAGAAAAAGAAATTGGAAAATATCAGTGTGGCTTCATTAAGGGCATATCAACTATCAACCAAATTTTTACCCTCAGGATGATCTTTGAAAAGATAAGAGAGTACCAGATTAATACTCATCATGTTTTTATAGACTTTAAGCAAGCTTATGACTCGATTGATAGAAGGGAAGCATATATGTCCATGACGGAAATGAATATCCCCAAGAAGTTAGTCAGACTAGTGAGAATGACCATGGAAGACAATAAATGCTTTGTAAGGATGCATGGGGCATTGTCAAGAGGTTTTGGCACAACAGCAGGTGTGAGACAAGGAGATAGTCTGGCTTGCCTTATATTTAATTTCTGTTTGCAAAAAGCCATTAGGAATTCTGGAATCCAGACGGGAGGCACGGTTCTAAACAAAAGTGTGCAAATTCTTGGATATGCCGATGACCTGGATCTAGTCGGAAGATCATTGGAAGCCGTACAACATGCATTTGCATGTTGCAAGAGACTAGAACAATCTATCAAAGGAGAAAAAACCAAGTAAATTTTTTGTACATACGAGCCCCATAGTCCATTATCTGGTAGATATGTAAAGTTAGGACAGCATGGCATCAAAGTGGTTCAGGAATTTGTATATCTGGGCACACAGATTATTGTCCGAAATGACATCAATATCGACATTGAACGGTGTATTATGGCAGCGAATCGATGTTATTTTGCTCTACAGCAGCACTTGAGGAGCAGCATCTTGTCTCGAAATGCCAAGCTAAGAATTTATAAAATGCTAGTCAGACCTGTTCTCACATATGGATCTGAATGCTGGACAATGTCAAAGAACAATGAGTTATCGCTCTTGAGGTTTGAAAGGAAAGTCCTTCGGGGAATCTTTGGCAGTGTGTACTCGGAAGGAACCTGGAGAAGAAGAACCAATGCAGAAGTACAAAGTCTGCAAAAAGATATGGATATCTGCTAATTTATTAAGCTCTCCCGGCTACAATGGGCAGGTCATGTTGCCAGAATGTGCCTGGAACAAATCTATGGTACAAGGCAGACCTATTGGAAGACCTAAACTATGATGGAAAGATGGTATTGCTACTGACACATTAACTCTACTTGATTTCAGAAACTGGAAGGAGGTAGCACTCAACCATGAAGACTGGCAATCAATGCTAGAGCAAGCCAAGTCTCTACTATCAGGGACATAGTGCTATGTTATAATAATTAATAATAAAAGTGTGCAGTAAACATTTATTTTGCGTTTAGTGATTTAGTGTTTTGCGAAACTAGATTTGAAAATGTGAAAAAAGAAACCATGTTGTCCTTTCCCTTCAGGACAAAGTAAAAATCATTAATAGGCTAATAAAAAAAATGAAAATCCTACTGCCCTTGCCGACGAATTTAAAATCGGTAAATCGACCATATATGGCTTGAAATGCTAATTCTATTATTAATTTCACTTCAGTTATAAATAGTGAAGCTGAATCAATCAAGCAATCAATCAATATTTTTATTTATTTGCAAAAGAGATTTCTTGTACAAATAACATACAAAATAAAACAACTCTTTTTTGTTTAGCAGTGCAAGGACTTGGTATAAATAATATTAAATTATATAAGTACTACAAACATATTTTAAATATAGAAGTAGTTAGACACTTTTACATTAAAAAGAAAATAATTAGCAACTTAATAACAAGATCAATGCAAAAACAAGGTATACAGATTTACAGCTTCCCACCAAGTCATATTTAACCATTATTACCTTTTACACTAACTAGATATACCTAATACGAAATGATTAAGAGAATAACAAAATAAGACCTGTTCAGAACCCTATCCCAAAAAATAAGCACGTTTAGTTTTTCAATCAGTGGCACAACATATTACAAAATAATACAGTCTATTTAATTTTTTAATATTATCTACATTTAAGATTTCCTAGTCTATGATTCAGAAATATATGTACCTAAGAATTTGTTTCTCTGCTCTTTAAATCTTATGCACCCAGTAAGAAAATGTTTCAAGGGATAGTGAAGTGGAATCAAATCGCCAAAAAGTGATGAAATAAACAAAAAAATATTGAACTTGATGAAGGCGTCTATGTATGGTTGCTTCAAAACAAAGTTTGGGAGAGCCCTTTTACTTTCTGCAAAATTGTGTCGATTATCCAGAAAATTTCAGTAGCCAGACTAGGCCTGGCATTGATTAGTCCAGATAATAAATGCTCCTACTGTATATAATCGGGAATATATATATATATTGTAAAAAATATATTTGGGGCGAGGGCCTCAGCACGCTCGGTACTGAAGGTCGTGGGTTTGAATAAATCTTGACCTTCCCACCCTGGAGTAAAGGACCAATGAAAGTCTTCCCCCTAAAAAAAAAAAAAAAAAAAAAAAAAAAAAAAAAAAAAAAAAAAAAAAAAAAAAAAAAAAAAAAAAAAAAAAAAAAAAAAAAAAAAAAAAAAAAAAATCAGTATTTCAGATGTATCTCTTTATAAGATTTCTCCTTTATTATGTTACTTATAATGTTATTAGTAATCAATTATCATAGCCAGACTTGATTGCTAGTGTATTGTACTCTTATGTTATTCTTAGGGCACAAGTTGTCCCAGGTAAAGTTTATTTTTTTCTTCTTAACAATGAATTAAATTTCCTAGATTTTCAAGAGTTTACTATTAGCCGAAATATGGTGTTCTGCAAAAAAGAAAGAAAAGATATTACTCGCCTTCAGTTAACAATTTAGTTGTCATAAATGCAAAAGGATATAGCAGACACATGTACTTGATACATAATAAATCTCATAAAAACTTTTGAAATTTTGGCTAAAGAAAAAAAAATTTCCTTAAATAAGTCCACTGCTTATTGCATGGACCTTGTATGTTACTGCACCTTGTATGTTATTGCAATATATTATTTGTTATTGATAAAGAATTTATTGTAACTTACAGGAACCATTTTTCCATTGGCTTTTTGGTGTTACGGAGCCCAATTTTTATGGAGCCATTGATGTTGATACCGAAAAATCCTATTTGTTTTATCCCAAACCCACAGAAACTGATGTGATATGGATGGGAAAACTTCCGACAAAACATGATTTTGCTAAGAAATATATGGTTGATTATGTTTATTATACCCATGAAGTAAGTAATATATATCTTTTTTTGTTGTCGATTCCATGGTTTTTAGTGATTTCACTAACTGTCTTAGTTTCATTTAATTTGTTTGCATTAATTCCTTTAATGATTGATTTCTCTTTTTTTTTATTTTGTTAATTTTAAAATATTATAAATTTTATAGTTTTAACAACAAAATACAACTCTTAAAGCCTCTTGATCATTGGATATCCTATTAGGTGATGGCCTACCACCTTAATATCTTTTCTTATCTTTAGGCCTGTTCCTGTGCCTCTTTATAATGGAGGAGGGCCCCTGTCTTATGGAGTACACTCTATCCTGTCTGCTATGGATGAGGATTCTGATTTGAGATCAGCCTCTGTCTCCCCTTCCTGAATTGGATCCAGGAATTCCTCATGAGAAAGCTCGCTTTAGCCTAGCTCTTTAGCACCCAATCCAATAGGTGTACTAAAAAATACAGCCTTCTTTGGGTAGCCGGATCAAAGATTGGCGTTGGAAGCTCCTCCCTGATGGCAATCCTTTCCTTCTTCCATTGAATAGTTTTAGCTTTCCTCTTTTGTTTTCTATACTTTTATCTTTCTTGCCTTAATATGCCTTTAGCATAAGCCATCTGCACTGCTTCTTCTGTTGCAGTTGATGGCTTACCAATATTTTGATTTCTTTATAAAAATAATAAATTCCTAACTTCATTCATTTATCATTCAGCATAATAAACCATTGTTTGATCATTACATCCCCAAGCATCTTTCACTAGTTTAAATTCCTAATTAGGTCATTTTAATTATAGGAATGCATGTGTGGATGAATTTTTGGTACTATTTAAGGTAGATGCAAATTTCGGGTATATATGCTAAAGTAACTTGGAGTATATGGCTTAAAATTGTATGCCTTACTCATGCTTGTAACTCTTATCTGTATAAATCTTATTCATTTGTTAGTAAAAATTCTGATTATTGTTGTTCAGAATATATATTATTGTGCTAAGTGTCTAATGTTTAAAATTATTCTCTTTATAGATGGCAACTACTCTTACATCGTTGAATCGAGATAGACTACATGTTTTGGTGTGTTATTTTATTTATTTGTTACAAAACACATTTGTAATTTATAATATATTTTTATGTTTATTTATTTATATTATTACTTTTTTAAGAATGGCAAAAATACGGACAGTGATCTCATGTTTTCGACACCTGATACCTGTAATATTTATGAGTGAGTATTTTCTAATTCATAATTTTAATTAAAAATTTAATAGTGAATTAATATTAGAAAATTTTATGATATTTCAGTCAACAGGTACTTGTACCTTACAAAATAATGAAATTTTTAGCATTTTATATATTCATGGCCTTCTTCTTCTTATGAATCAACCTTTAGTGCCGTGCCTTTTAGTGTAGGGAAGTGACCAGCCATTACTGCTATTGCTCTCTGTCACTTGCCAGATTTCTGGCAGGGCGAAGATTTCTTCCCTTCTTTCTGCATAAACGGTCGACATATTCCAGGTATGACATCCTTGGATGCCCTCGGGTTCTTCTCATAGTCCATGGTCTTCAATGGATCTCGATACTCTCCCATCCATACCGCATGCCCAAACCACTTCAGCTGGCGAGCCTTGAGAACCTCCTTCATTGGAGAGACCCCTAGTTCATTTCTAATTGCTTCATTGCGGATACAGTCACTTATTGTTTTCCCAGCAATCCTTCAGAGGAATTTCATTTCTGTAGCTTCTTCTAGTAGGAGTATTGGTAGGTATATGGACTTAAAGATGTGAAGCTTTACATTTCTACTTACTTCTCGCTTACCAATCACAGTATTGCAAATCTGGTAGGAAACTGAATTTTCTTTACTTATCCTGTGTAGGATTTCTGATTCCACTTTACCAGACTCGTCCAGAACTGTTCCAAGGTAAACATAATCTGTGACAACTTCCATGTTTTCTCCATTGCTATACACTTGTGTACCCTCCTCCTATGCTCTTCCTGCTTGTAGACTCTTGCTCTTGCTATTGCTGATAAGCACGCTTTTTCTATGCAGTTCTTCATTTCATTCCGTCACTGATCTCTGCAATTTTTCAACTGAATCCGCTATGAGAACAATGTCATCTGCATACAAATATAGTTGGACCACCACAAGAAACATATTTCTTCTCCCTAAGAACATCCCTAAATTCCCTCCCTAATATTGCTGCGATCTCGTCCATATAGAGAATAAATAGCAGTGGGCTTAAGCTATTACCTTGTTTGACTCCTCTGGTTATGTTAAAATGTCCAGTAATATATACATATATATATATATTGTAATGATATTTCGGAGTCGAGATAAATTGTAATTTAAAAGAATTTAAGTTTGAATTTGGCGCCAGCGAGAGTTCGCCGCCGATCTAATTGTTACGTGGTTTTTGCTTATCAATTTAAATTGGGATATGTTAAAAATGATTAGGATTTTTAAAATGTTTTTTTATTGTATAATTTGAATTTTATATAGTTATTGTAAGTTAAGACGTAATAAATATGAAGGCCATGATGAAGCAGATTTGGCCGTTAACGGTTTTTTGAAAGGACGCTTGGGATGGCGTCTTTTTAGCTAGGTCTGCTTATGGATGCCGAGGCGTCAACACCGTGCTCTCAGCTTATGGATCCCGAGACGTTAACATCGTTCTCTATGCTTATGGATGCCGAGACGTTAACACCGTGCTCTCTCTGATTTGGAACTTTGAGGCAACAACACCTCTCGCTCTCATCTCTCGCATTTTGAAACATCACATCTCTCTGAGATTTAACAAGCCACATGTGTGAAGAAATAATAAATTATACTAGCAGTCTGGATGAGAGGAGTTTTGAATAAACTGGCGAAGGAAGAAAAAGAAGGAAGTTTCATGCAAGAAGGACAAATTAGGGAACATTTGGGTTGTGAGAACATACAGTCATTGAGAAGATAGAAGGTATTTTAATTATAACTACGTTAATTAAAAAATGTAATATAATTGTAAAATGTTTTTATTTCTTTTATTTGAAAATATATATTCTTGAGTCAAAATCATTATCTTTGAAAAGCTGAACCCTTGATATTCCCTCAAAATTTTATTTAACAAATTAAATTAACTTTATATAAATGAAAATAATTTTACATTATCTAATAAAAAGCTTAAACATGACAAATAATTAAAAATTTGTTATAAAGAAAATTAACTTCAAATATTAGAAAATTTAGTAAACTAACCCTATCAACAAAGAAATAAACATAACAAAATGGCGCCCAAACAGGGACTTTTCTTAGGATTTTGACTCAAGTTTTTTTATTATAATTTTTAGTGTGTCAACAAAATTAATGATTTTTGTATTTGATATAAATATTCTTAGGGGTTATACAATTTAGCATATTATTTAAGTTTAAGTAAACTAGTGTTAAAAATGGAAGGTACTGTAGTCAATTTAAAAGTAACTGATGAGAGTGTTATTAAAAGGTATAAACAAAGTGATGTTCTGGATGTTGATGTGGAAAATTTAGAAAATAGATGTGATTCTGAGCAATTAAACAATGATTTGACTGAAAAACCAACAAATGTTAATTCAGATAACGTTTCAACAAAAAACCCATTAGATGTAAACTCAAATTTTTTACTTTTTGAAATGTTAACTAAATTAAATGATAAATTTGATGAACAAATCCGCTAAAATTGATAAACAATCTGCTGAATATAAGGAACAATCCGCTAAAATTGATAAACAATCTGCTGAATATAAGGAACAATCCGCTAAAATTGATAAACAATCTGCTGAATATAAGGAACAGTCCGCTAAAATTGATAAACGGTCTGCCGAATTTAAGGAACAATTTGCTGAAATTAAGGTACAATTTGATCAACAATCAACTAAATTTAATATGAAATTAGAGCAGACTACTGTTGATTTGAAAAATGAATTAAATAAATTAATTAACACTAAAATTGATGAAATAAATTTGAAATTATCAAATATTGAAAGTGATTGTGTAAATAGTCGTAGTAGTATTAATAACAAAATGGAACAGCATATTAAAAGTACAGAAGGAAAATTCCAACAGATAGATACAAAGGTCGAAGAAATAAATGAAAAATTTAACACCCAAAAAGAGAAAGTGAATGCTTTGCAGAATGAAGTAATTGATAACCAACAAAGTTTATTACAGGAAGTAGGGACTCTGAGAAAGGAATTTGGAAATATGTCTGAGAATAGAATCGTTCATATATCTGAAAAAACAATCGATTCAAATCATTTAAATATAAAATTTGACAATGAAAGTAGTGAAACAAATTCACAGTTACAAAATATTGAAAGTGATAGTGTGAGTTGTCGGAGCAATATTAATGACAATATAGAAGAACATATTAAGTCTACAGAAGGATGTTATCTAAAAACAGATACCGAAATTGAAAATATAAATAAAAACGTAAATAACCAAAAGGATGATAAATCAACTAAAATTGAAGAAAAAATAACAAATGTGGCAGTTAAGAAGAAGAAGAAGAACAAAAAGAAAACTAAGCAATTATTGAAGAAAACTGTGAACCATGAAAAAGGAAAATCAAGATATAGAAAAATATTAGAAATAAGAAGAAGAATATTTAGAACAGGAAGAAGAGTCAAAATTGTTAGAAGGTTAAAAAAGGTAACTGTTCAGGATTATAATAAGCTGAAAACAAACATGAACAAGAAGCTTAACAGAAGTATGTATAATCTTATCAGTATAATAAATAATTATAATCATAGCAAAACAAAAAGAAAAGATTTGTTTAAAAAAGAAGTATATAATGTAAATATTAATAGAGAAGACCCAAGTTATATTTTGGAAAATAAGAAAAATAAATTATCCAAGTTATTAGAAGAAGAAATCATGAAGAAGTACTACTTCAATAATGAAAATAACCAGACTCCCATTGATGTACGCAATTACCTGCGGGGGAAGGTCAAGAAGAAATTATAATATTCAAAAGTGTTGATTGGAAATTTGGTAACAATTTAGGCAATCATTTATGAAAATATTCATTTTATTATAAAGTAATTAGAAACTATTAAGGAATATTTCATACAAGTTTAATTAAGTTTTTTAATCTTTAAAAGTTTTCAAATATTTCTATTGAGTTTCAGTCAAATTATTAAATTAATGTCAAAGTGTTGACTATTATTAGAAAATTTTATTGTGTAAAAATTTAATTTAAGGTTTTTTCCCTTTTGTTTTTCAATTTTACTATTATTGTTAATTTAGAGTTGTGGTGTTTATAAGTCATCTAAAGAATTCATGGTTGTAATGGAAATGAAAAATATTTCAAATAGAGAAGTAGTAGAATAACTAATTATTAATAAGTTGATCTAATTTAAGTATTATTTTGTTTTGACATCTTGACACATTAATAACATTTTGTAAATAGTATACTAAGGAGTTTATGATTAATCAAAAAAATTGGAATTAGAGAATAAGTTAAAAAAAAAAAAAAAAAAAAAAAAAAAAAAAAAAATTTCTTCAAAATTTTTTTTTTTATTCTGAAGTGGACCCGAATGTAATGATATTTCGGAGTCGAGATAAATTGTAATTTAAAAGAATTCAAGTTTGAATTTGGCGCCAGCGAGAGTTCGCCGCCGATCTAATTGTTACGTAGTTTTTGCTTATCAATTTAAATTGGGATATGTTAAAAATGATTAGGATTTTTAAAATGTTTTTTATTGTATAATTTGAATTTTATATAGTTATTGTAAGTTAAGACGTAATAAATATGAAGGCCATGATGAAGCAGATTTGGCCGTTAACGGTTTTTTGAAAGGACGCTTGGGATGGCGTCTTTTTAGCTAGGTCTGCTTATGGATGCCGAGGCGTCAACACCGTGCTCTCAGCTTATGGATCCCGAGACGTTAACATCGTTCTCTATGCTTATGGATGCCGAGACGTTAACACCGTGCTCTCTCTGATTTGGAACTTTGAGGCAACAACACCTCTCGCTCTCATCTCTCGCATTTTGAAACATCACATCTCTCTGAGATTTAACAAGCCACATGTGTGAAGAAATAATAAATTATACTAGCAGTCTGGATGAGAGGAGTTTTGAATAAACTGGCGAAGGAAGAAAAAGAAGGAAGTTTCATGCAAGAAGGACAAATTAGGGAACATTTGGGTTGTGAGAACATACAGTCATTGAGAAGATAGAAAGTATTTTAATTATAACTACGTTAATTAAAAAATGTAATATAATTGTAAAATGTTTTTATTTCTTTTATTTGAAAATATATATTCTTGAGTCAAAATCATTATCTTTGAAAAGCTGAACCCTTGATATTCCCTCAAAATTTTATTTAACAAATTAAATTAACTTTATATAAATGAAAATAATTTTACATTATCTAATAAAAAGCTTAAACATGACAAATAATTAAAAATTTGTTATAAAGAAAATTAACTTCAAATATTAGAAAATTTAGTAAACTAACCCTATCAACAAAGAAATAAACATAACAATATATATATATATATATTCAAAAAAGAAAAATAATAAAACAAACATAACTCTGATTTAACAAAAACATAAAATTCAACCAAAAAAAATCAACTGCTAATATATATTTAATATATAAACTAATATTTATCTTTATGACAAAATTACAAAATATAAATATGTCTAAACCTTTACAATGAAGCAAACATATTTAAAAAAAACATAAACTATATAAATATATATATTTCTTGCACAATTCAATTATAAATACCCTGTGAAAAATGTCATCCTTTCGGTCCTGTTAATTACTAAATTTGATTTTTTCGTCTCTGCCGGCCGCATACGAACTGCTTGACGATGGTCGTGGTCCAGGAGTCCCAGACGAAATAAAATAAAGTCCTGAGTTAAGATAAAAAAACAACAATATAGGAGCTATACGGCCTACCAATTGCCGATAACCGAAAGTTTGGGTATATCTTTCGGAAATTTAATCGTAATAGTTACGATTAATGATAAAAAATGTTCTGGCGAGACACACAATTAACAAAAAAAACATCGTCCGTTTTACATGACGCTCACTGGTCAACAACCGGTCAACTACTCAGCCTTAATACTACGTCTAATACATGATTATGATTATGACAACAAACCGCTGTTATAAACATTTAATATGAGATATAAAAATATTTTGTTATTAACCTTTGAGAGAAAGTTTGAGACTAATTAAATTTAAACAAATTATCAGGAATTGTTTTAAATATAACATGAACGGCTGAAACATACCGCCCCCCAAATTTTAAGTAATAAAATTTCAAACGGTTCTTACCTCTGAAGGAGGTAACAAAGGTGCTAGCTGAGCAACTGAACGCACGTATTCTCCTGTTGGGTTTTTTAATTTTACTATCCTTACAACACCATCTTTACCCAGATAAGTTTCAATAATTCTTGCTGCTGGCCAACAACGGGGAGGTATTCCGGGTTCCGTGATTAATACCAAAGTTCTTACAGTGACATTTTTAGTGTGTGATCTCCTTTTGCTACGCTGCTGTAGACTGTTTAAGTATTCTAATCGCGATCTCTGCCATATGTCCTGAATTGACCTTTTCACTAACTGCCAACGAGTTAATCTGTTCACCAAGACGTCGGTGAGATCCAATTCTGGTGTGGCAACCAGCGGACCACCAATCAGGAAATGACCTGGTGTTAGAGCATCGATGTCATCCACGGATGTGGAAAGTGGGCTCAATGGCCGAGAGTTTAAGATGGCCTCTATGTTGGCAATGATGGTATATAACTCCTCAAACGTAAGGTAGCGCTCATGTAATACTCTTACTAGATGTGCTTTCATTGACTTGACCCTGCTTCCCACAGACCTCCAAAGTGAGGGGAGGCTGGAGGGATAAAGCTCCATTCTATCTTTTTCATGTTGCACTGTTCGGTTATACGCTCTTGAATTGCAGGGTCTCGGAAATGATTCCATACCTCTTTTAATCTTCTATCAGCCCCCACGAAATTAGTTGCGTTATCTGAGAAAATTCGAGTAGGTACTCCTCTTCGGGCCACAAACCTCTCCAGCCAGGCTATGAAAGCATCAGTGGTAAGTTGTGATACTAATTCAAGTTGGACAGCTTTAGTGCTCATGCAAACGTACAATCGTAACGTATCCTGGACCGTATAACTTTTCTTGCCATGGGTATCCAGTATTGTCTTCTAATTAGTGAATGGACTAATTGAGGTCCAGCATGTAAATAACATTTATGAAATGATCCACCAGCTTAGTGGTAAAATGAGATTTGGGATGTAAAATAATTGGATGTTTAGCCTCATAAGTTAAGGGACTATTTTGTAAACACCCGCCCACCCTCAGAACACCAAGGGAATCCAAGAAGGGTGCGACGGATGATAATTGCGTTTTGTCGCCTTCTCTATTAGAGATCAAAACAAGCTCCTTATGGTAGAAGTGATCTTGAGCTAACTTTATGCGCACTTCTGTTGCCTTGCTCCTTTAAGCTCAAGATGCCTGCCCTTCGTACAGAATTCTTTTTTGAGTTGTTTATGAACCTCAGAATGTAGGCAGTTATTCTTTGAATTTTAGAAAAGGAAGAAACGTTTTTTAACCATTCATCCTCTGAGGTTTTGGCAAGGTATGTATGGCACAAAAGTGTGGACTCTGATTTCATTTCAGGTAAACTTTCAGAACTCTTTGGAGATGCCTGTGTGATGGACCATTCGTAGGGATCCTGTTCTAACCACGCTGGTCCTTGCCACCATAATGTATAATCTTTAAGAATGTATAATCTTTAAGCTGGAAATATCCCTCTCGAGGCTATATCGGCTGGGTTGTCATTTGAAGAAATGTGGTACCAGTTTTCCAACCGTGATAATTGTAAAATTTGTACGACTCTGTTTGCAACAAACACTTTTAGCTTATGTGGAGACGTGGCCAACCAGCCTAAGACCACAGTCGAGTCGGAAAATAGAAACGTCGATGTTGGAGATAGTTGCAAAATTATGTCCTTGCAGGAATTTAGGAGAGTCACTAATAGCAGTGCTGCACTTAATTACAATCTGGGTATGGATAAGGTTTTTACAGGGGCGATGCGTGTCTTTGATGTTAACAGATAGGTATTAACTTTCCCTTCATATGATTGTAATCTTATGTAGATTGCTGCGGCATATCCCAGATCCGATGCGTCTGCGAACCCCATAATAAAGGATTGGTATGTTTAATTTGGCATGATGCAACGAGGAATACAAATCGTTTCTAATGTTTTGAGTTCCGTGATAAATCTTTCCCATTGTATGTTAATACTACTGGTCAAGGGTTCATCCCAATTTAATTTAAGTTCCCAAAGCTTCTCCAGTAGTCGTTACCGTACCGGAGCCAAATAGCCTAGTGGATCGAATAGTCTAGCTATCGTGGATAGAATTGCACGTTTTGTTCTAATTACTGACGGTGTACGAACCTTATAGTAAAACATGTCGGATTTTGGGTCCCACATCATTCCTAAAATTTTTATAGATGATTCATCAGGATTTCTAAATTCCATTGGTGTGTCTCTTAAGTTTTCTGGAATATATTGGACTACCTTGGTGGAATTACTTGCCCATTTTTTCAATTCAAAACCTCCTCGAGCTAAAAAAGTGTTGTAATTCTTGATGCAGTTTTAAGGCTTCTTCAGTATTATTAGCTCCAGTTAAAATGTCATCCATGTACAGATTATGCTGCAAAGCGCTAACAGCTAGGGGAAAAGGTGATCCTTCGTCGTTAATTAACTGTTTGAGTACCCGCAATGCTAAGTAGGGAGAGCATGACATGCCGAAGCTTAACCTGGTTAATTCGTATTCTTGAACCTTCTCTGACGGAATAAAACGATAAAATATATGCTGATATATGCGGTCATCGGGGTGTATTAAAATTTGTAAGTACATTTTGCAGATATCTGAAGTCAGTGCAATCGGAAATTTTCGAAAGTTTAAAATAACATTTTTAAGATCTGCCTGTAATTTTGGACCAGTTATCAGTTTGTCATTGATTGAACCTTTGGAAGTTGGCATTGAAGCATCAAACACTATGCGTAGCTTTGTACTAGAGCTTTCTTTAAACACCCCATGATGAGGTAAAAAATATGCATCTTCTGAAGAAAAGGGAACCATAAAGTTCTTTTCCAAATGTTCGTGAAATACTGAAGAATATTCCAGTTTTTGAGCCGGTGATTTAAGGAGACGAGCTTCTAATTTGTAAAAGCAGTGTAGGGCTGTAGTCCTGGAATCTCCTAAAATTATTTTGGAAGGGTGTTTAAATGGCAAATGTACCATATACCTTCCTGAATCTGTTCGAGAATGAGTTTTTGCGAAAAATTCTTCACAATATTGGTCTTCTATGCTGACTGGTATTGGAACCTCAGCTTCTTCTATTTTCCAAAAATTTTCCATTAGTTGGTTTAATGAGGGTGTCACAGCTAACATTGCATTAACTTGATTTTGTTGTGATGCAACATCAATCTTTCCTGTGATGACCCATCCAAAGACTGAGTTAATCGCATTAGGATATCCTTTTGCTGTTATGACAGAATCGCCGTTCAAAATTTCTCCAAACAGGTCAGCTCCCAATAAAAAGTCTATGCGCCCTGGGTGCCAAAACCCTGGATCAGCTAATTGATATTCTTTAAAATAGTTTATTACGCTGCGAGGTACTTCTGCACTAGGCATAAGTGCTGTTATTTCTTTTACAACCACTGCTTCTGTATGAAATTGCGGGCGACTATTGTTTCTTGGAGCTAATACGCATGCAACTTTAAATTTCCCGTCTTCAATTGGATTATTACCAAAACCACTTAGAGCTTGGGAATTTCTTTGTTGCCGCAACGCTAACCTTTTAACACAAGCTTCTGTAATAAATGAGCGTTGAGCTCCACTATCTATAAGCAGACGAATAGTATGAAATTCTCCTGTAAGATCTTTAATTCTACCAATTGCGGTGCCCAATAGTACCATTGGATCTCCTTTCGTAATGCCCGAAAGGATTGCACCATGGGACTGATCCTTGCACGGTTGGACCACAGTTTCCGTTGCAGGTACATGCTCTATCGGAGAGTCTTTTCCATTTGGGTTTGTTGCTGCTTGATGAGATGATCTTGGACTTAAAGGGGTCTCCTTGGTTTGTTTAAAATGAAGCAAACTATGATGTTTGTGGTTACAATATTTACATGTATTTGTTGACCTACATGTCCGTGTAGTATGATTGGAAATTAAACAGTTGACGCATAACAGGCGGGTTTTAATTTCTTTAAATCTTTGCTGGGGAGTCATTCCCAGAAATTTACTACACTTATACAAACAATGTGGGCTTTTACATAGTGGACATGAATTAATATCTTCAGAGGTAGTAGTTGTCATAAATACTTGCTTCGATGTTTTAGACCTTGTTAAGACAGGTGAATGGGATCTGGTGCCTACAGTTAAGGCTTCTGATTGTGCTATTGTGCATTGTTTGTGCATGAAATTTACAAATTCTGCAAAGACAAGTTCTTTTTCTCCTATTTCAGACTCAAACTTTTCCCTAGTTTTGGGATCCAATAACCTTAAAGCATATGATATAAGAATAAAGCCTGCTGGATCTTCTAAGCCTAGATTTTTAAAAGCTAAGGAACTTTCCAATACAATGTTGGAAAATTGCTCAAGTGCTGAAAGTGTGTAATCTTTGACATTGGTTTATAGGAAAAAATATTATTCAGATAATAAGCAGCCTGTACGCGTTTATTGTCGTACTTCTTGCATAAAACATCCCATGCTTGTTGATATGATTCTGCTGTAATTGGTATAGCTGCTAATGACTGAAGAGCTAAGCCTTTCAGGGAGCCTTTCAAATAATGAAATTTTTGAATTGGTGATAAGTTATTATTACCATGAATTAATGACATAAAAAATGTCTTTATAAGATACCCAATGGGAAATGTCACCATTAAAGGTTGGTAACGATATTGGTGGCAATTTAAAAACAGCATTGTCACGTGCCTCGGCTACGGAATTATTGACTAAAGATGAATTTGAACCTTCCTTAAAAGGAATTTCGGAGGCCAGTGCCTCATAAAATGCATTCCTTGTTTTAGAAATCAGGTCTGCAATATGTTCTGCTTCAATCGTTTTCTCCAACTGAACTGCTGCGCGTTTTGCTTTCATGGCAATAGATAGAAATTTATCCCATATTGAATCAATTCGAGACAATTTAGCTTTAAACAAATTTATTTTAGTGGGGTTTGAAACAAGTGATAGGCCTATAGATTGGGTAGCCATGATGTCTGAAGATAAGTCTTTGATTTCTTCAATTTGTTCTTCGAGCGCCTCCGCTTTGCTATCTACCTTGGGAGCCATAGTAATGATAATGAAAATAACAATTTACGAAAAGAGAAACCACTAAGGATATATAACGACTAGTAATTATTTCAGGAGAATTCGTGTCCGATTAACAAAAAAAAATGTAAGTGAATATTGAAATATTTAATGCTGAAATAAATATTATGTTAGATAATTTGATAAATTTTATAAAGTTTCAAAAAAAAAAAAAGGCATCCGGCATACCGGAGGACCAAAATTTGTTAGGGTACCGTAGGGGTAACAGAAGTTGCACCCTTGAACAGCTTTTTTTTTTCCCTTGCAATAAAAAAAAATATTGAATTCCCTTTTTTTTCTTTTTGAAGCACTTATTTATTAATAGACATTAGTAATATAATTCATTCAATTTCTCTCATATATCACTCTCAATTCCATTTACATTTGTGTTTATATATTAAAATATATATATATATATATATATATATATATATATATATATATATATATATATATATATATATATATATATCTGCCGTAATGTTCAAAAAAAGAAAAATAATAAAACAAACAGAACTCTGATTTAACGAAAACATAAAATTCAACCAAAAAAAATCAACTGCTAATATATATACATATTTGAAACTAATATTTATCTTTACAACAAAATTACAAAATATAAATATGTCTAAACCTTTACAATGAAGCAAACATATTAAAAAAAAAAAATAAACTATATAAATATATATATTTCTTGCACAATTCAATTATAAATACCCTGTGAAAAATGTCATCCTTTCGGTCCTGTTAATTACTAAATTTGATTTTTTCGTCTTGGCCGGCCGCATACGAACTGCTTGACGATGGTCGTGGTCCAGGAGTCCCAGACGAAATAAAATAAAGTCCTGAGTTGAGATAAAAAAAAACAACAATATAGGAGCTATACGGCCTACCAATTGCCGATAACCGAAAGTTTGGGTATATCTTTCGGAAATTTAATCGTAATAGTTACGATTAATGATAAAAAAAATGAAAAATGTTCTGGCGAGACACACAATTAACAAAAAAAACATCGTCCGTTTTACATGATGCTCACTGGTCAACAACCGGCCAACTACTCAGCCTTAATACTACGTCTAATACATGATTATGATTATGACAACAAACCGCTGTTATAAACATTTAATATAAGATATAAAAATATTTTGTTATTAACCTGTTTTTTAAATAAAGTATTTTTCTAAAAATATGAAACTGAGAGAGAAAGTTTGAAACTAATTAAATTTAAACAAATTATCAGAAATTGTTTTAAATATAACATGAACGGCTGAAACACTTGGGAAATCCCCCATAAACCTTGTAACTGTTTTTCAAAAATTCCCCAGGTCAGTTGTGTTCTAAAATTGTTAGAATTTAGTTAGTCGATACCATATTCATCAGTAACATTGTAAGGAGTTTCATACTCCTCTATATTCTGTAATTATATATATTTCTATTATTCTAACACATGTTGTTATATACTTATATTGTAGCTAACTTTATGTTTTGAAATAACTTGTATAACTTATATAATTTTATTGTAACCTTTTTTTTCACTATAGGGTATGATTATGAGAACAATATTGTCTTGAAACGTCGCCAAAATAGTTGTTTTTATTTATTGACTGGACCTCAAGAACCTTACTAAACATTTAATAGTAACAGTCAAGAAATTTATCCATAAATATATATATATATATATATATATATATATATATATATATATATATATATATATATATATATATATATATATAAAAACATAGTGGCTAAATGAAATCATTAAGCCAGCCAAATGAGCACACGCATCATTCACTTTTCTTTTGTCCTTAATGATGCTTATCGGACGGGCCCCAAATAACTGATTCAGCCTGATGAGCCTCCAAAAAATGCATAACTTCTTCATTATCCCATTCCCTATTCATTGTAATAGAAAAATAGAAAAGGTAACAATACCACAGGCATCTTCTAAATAATGAGGAAATCTAGAAAAAAAGTTTCTCCCAAGGTTTTGTTTTCTTCACATAGTTTTTGTAGACTGTATTTGTAGGCATAGTTTTTCTTCTTATACCACAAAACTTAGGTTTCTAATTTGTTTTTCTTTTCAAGCAGTAGTTTTTTGTGGTAGAAAGTGAATTTTCTGTGAAGCTTAATGAATCAGCTGTATTACGAAGCTGTACAGATCTTTCATCAAGTTGTTCTTTTTTTTTTAGCTCCTTTTTGTTTTTATTAGTGATCTCTAATATTTTTAAATTTCTTTTTATTTGGAGACCTTATATTTTTCAATGTGGTCGCAAGCCTTTTTATTGGCCACCTTTCCTAAAATAAAAAATCCAACATTAAAATTTTATGTTTAAATACCTACGTAAGTGGGTAAAGCAGAGGGAAAGCGTAAAAGGTTATATATACCTTAATAATCTCCTGTCTCAAATTATCTGGGAAATCAAAAACCGACTGAGTTGCACCTTTCTTTAGATTTACTCGAAATGGAGATCTGTCAAAATCATCCTCTTTAAAATTTTTTGAACAAAAAAAACACTTGTTTTTGTTGGCTTCCATTTTTCTCGCCTTAGGGCATGTACCCACTTATTTCGTTCCTCTTCAACTGAAGGGACGCTAAGGAAAAAATAAAAGTTAAACCACCCAATACACATTCATGCTCGCCTGCATTCATCTTGGTTCGGCGAGTGTGCACTGCCAGCATTAGGGATTAGGATCCGATATTCCACTCACATTTTTGTTTATAATCGCTTTTCCTCTTCCTCACTTCTAACGTGATTTTTACTAACTCCCCTTACATTTTTATACACCCTGCATTTTTCAATATATTTACAATAAGTTGGCAGTTTTTTTGGTTATATGGTTTAAATTATTATTTACTAATACTTCTGTAATTATTCGAAATCGTTTGGATAGTTAAAATTCTATTTTAAATTCCAAAACGACTGATGCATTCAATTGAAATGCTAATTCATATTTTTAGTTTGAGGATGCTCTAGTCATGACAGATGCAGATGCTACCTGATATTTCAATTTTTCGTGTTTCAGCCGCTGTTATTTGTGTGATTTAATTTTTTTTTTTTTTTTTTTTTTTTTCCAATTTTTATAGTTTATTATTGTCATCATCATCCTGAGCACAACAATCCATCCCTGGATCTTGGCTGCCTCAAGAATTGCTCTCCATTCTTCTCTTTTCCGAGCAGCTGCCCACCAGTTCCTGATGCCCAGGGTTCTGGCATCACTGCTCACATTTTCTGACCATCTCTGTCTTGGTCTCCCCACCCTCCTCTTACTAAGTGGTTCGAATTTGAACAATTTCTTTGGGACCGAGTTATTGTCCATTCTAACAACGTGGCCCGTCCATCGAAGTCTTGCCAGCTGTACCATATGTACCGTACTACATCCAGCTCTTTATATAAGTTGGCTAGTTCCTGGTTATATCTGGATCTCCATTCTTCATTCTCCTTTACAGGGCCATAGATCCTTCTTAATACCTTTTTTTTCAAACACCAATAATTTCCGTTCTACGGCCTTCGTTGTTGTCCATGTTTCCGACCCATATGTCAGGACTCATATGGCATCCTCATTACACAGGGCGTGTAAGGGTCTTGTACAGGAGAATTTTGGTGCTTCTTGGTAGGGAACAACTTTTAAGGTATTTTAATAAACCATAGTAGCATCTATTTGCCACAGTAAGTCTTTGTGCCACTTCTTGGGTCAAGTCGTTGTTCGGAGTTTTTTTTTTTTTTTTTTTTTTTTTTTCCCGGCTTTTATGGCACCTCAGCCTTATGGCTCATTGTGCCTATGCCGTTTATCCTGTACTATTATTAGTACAGTCCTAGTGTTTTCATGTACCCTATAATACTAATAGGGTCTACGTCCACACTCGGATCTAGGATGATTTCTTCCCCAAAATGAAGAAACCTTCTCCTTGCCAGCATATCGCATTTGCATATAATGTGGTAAGGCGTTTCATCCTCCCTATTGCAGAATCTGCAGTTCGGTGAGGTCTTGATTTTCATTATGCAGAGATGTTTGTTTAATCTGCAATGCCCTGTATACATTTCTGTCAGGTATTTGAGCTTGGCTCTGTCAAGATTAAGAAGTTGTGTGCTTCTTTTCTTGCAGTGCCCTCCCAGAAACAGTTTTGACTGTCTCAGTTGTTCCATTTGCCAGTTCTGAGAGGCGATTCTGTCATAGAGCCTTGCAATTTCGCTTTTCGCAAGGCTCCAGGCTATGCCACAGATAGGCTCGGGAGCAGTGGGAATGCTGTCCGAACCTTGTCTGGCCAGTTCATCAGCCTTCTCATTACCTGTTATGTTCGAGTGTCCTTTCACCCATTCTACCCAGATTCTGTTTTCAACAGCTAGCCTGTTGAGGTATAATTTGCAGTCCTCAACAAGCTTGGATCTGGTTATAGCATTCCTCAGAGCCCCCAGGGCAGCTTGACTGTCTGAGTAAATCTTAATGGTTCTGTTCTGTGTTCTATCTTCTATTAGTTGTTGTGCACAGCAACAGATTGCCATTACCTCAGCCTGGAATACCGAGGTATACTTCCCCAGGGGGAGAGAAGTGCTCTTATTGTCGCTTGCTCTCCGAATTCATGCTCCTGAACCTTTCTTGATTAGAGAGCCATCGGTATAGCAGTTGATACCATTGCATTTTTGGTGTTGCTTCCCGATGTCTATTTCCACCTTGAAGATAATCTCAATGTGTTTATCTGGAGGTCTGAGTTCATTTTGAGCACCTCTACTCCCTCCATTTTGTTTAATAGCTTCTGATGCCCATCTCTTCTAGATGGTTCAAAGAGCAATCCTTGTTTAACAGGTTTATACATAGAGAGCATAGCTCTCGCTTCTACCTCCAACTGTAGTGACCTGAGGTTTAGTACAACCTCCATTGCCGCAGTTGGAGTGGTTCTCATGGCTCTTGTGATTAGGAGACATGCCAGTCTCTGTACTTTGTTTAGTTGGGCTTTAGATCTTTCCAGCCCTGCTTTGTGCCACCACACCATAGTGGCATACAATATTGAGGGTCTGATTACCATAGTGTAAATCCAGTGGACTACCTTTGGTTTCATACCCCAGGATTTGCCTACTGCCCTTTTGCAAGCCCATAGGCTCCTTAAAGTTTTGGACGACACATATTCTATGTGTCTGTCCCATTTTAATTTGTTATCCAGATAGACTCTCAGGTTATCCAAACTTGAAGCTAGCACCGTTAAACCTAGGTTCAATCGAGCCGTTGTCTACAAGGTCGTCAATCATATCGACGACCACCTCCTGTATCCGACTGCTCTGCTCTCTGGTGAGCTGTACATGCGGATACTCATTGGGAATAACCGCAGTCATGTACCGCCCACCAGTTGCATGGGCATAGCTTGGCTTACCCTTGCTACCCCTGACTTTCTTCGCTGAAGGCGCAGAAAAGCCAGGTGAATTTCGATGCCTCTTCTTGTCTGGCAGGTTCGATCTTACTGGCCCAGCCTCAGCCCCTCCGCCCCTTGACCGCCGGCTTGCCCGAGGGCTGCCTTGCGGCCCGGTCAGCAGGAGCCTTGGCTACACCGGCGCTCGCTCCCTTGGCCGCCGACTCACCCGAAGGGAGCCCAGCGGCCTCAGTTGCGGGCACCGATGACACCTTGGCGCTTTCGACTTTGGCAGCCGACTCACCCGTAGGGAGCCCAGCCCCCTCCGTCGCACCGCCTTGGTGGGGTTTTCCAACCGACGCCTTGCCAGATTTCGAAGATTTGGCCCTCTTTCTAAACCGCTTCCTTGTGACAGTTTTGAAGGGAGGGTCTTCAGCTGCAACGTCTTGCAACGGAGCTGTCGATTCCTCAACCTTCGAGCTGCCGGAAGCTACATTAGTGTCTGTATTATGGATTGGGCTTACCTCTTGTGCCTCCATTGCTTGAGGGCTGAACGAACTAGCGTCCACATTCTCCGAGCCGAGGTCCACGTTGAGTCCGCCCACCTCCTGAGTCAGCGAGAGCATTAGAGAGCTCACCGACTCCTCTTCCAGTGTATCCAGGTCTGGACTTGAAACAAAGTCGTGATTTTCCGAGGATGAATGTTCATCCTCGGACGATTTAAAAGTTTTATAGGTTTTATTTTTATTGGTTGGGTGCATTTTTGTTCCCACGAGTATGGGAGCGTTTAAATTACACTGCAAGTGAGCTCCCTATCCCTGCAGCGGGCTATGTAGGTTTCCCTACTACCTTGGGGTTTCGCCTGGTGCCCCAAGTGGGTCGATAGAAGACAGTATATTTTTATCCACCCTCTGCCATTCAGTCTCAGCTCGAGCTCCCTCCACCTGACTTGGGTGACCACAAGACCCCTGACGATAGTCAGAGACCCCGCCTCTGTCATTCGTGAATCCCATCAGATTCTCCAGGGGGCACCGCTTGGAGGTGACAGTAGGCATTGATAGGGATAAGGAGAGCTGGAATCAGGCTTACAGTGAGTAGGGCAATTTTTGCTTGCATGATTCGCTTAGAGGTCAGGAGATCCCCGCACCTATCTCCTTCTCTAGCCCTCCCGTTACCCTACCCATTTGCCCCCCAATTTGTTCGGAGTTACCATGGAGCCTAGGTATTTGAACCTATCAACTTTTTAAAAGTTGTAACTGCCAACTTGGATGGTCGGGTCAGTCTGTCATTGGTCATATATTTTGTTTTATCTCCGTTTATCTCGAGTTTTTTCGCTGCAGTGTCTAAGGAGGTAAATGTGTCAATGATCTTCCAATAATGCATATATCATCAGCATAAGCTAATATCTGTAAGCATTTTGTATAGATCGTGCCCTCTGTTTGTATCCGGGCTTCTCTCACTGCATGTTCTACAGCTAAATTGAACAGAGTGCAGACTAGTGCATCCCCCTGTCTTAAGCCTCGTTCACACTGGAATTCTTTGGAGAGATCTCCTTGCACTCTTACACAGCAGATAGTGTTGATCATAGTCGTCTTGACCAGTCGTATCAGTTTCGGTGGGATCCCTAGTTTTTACATTGCTATATATAATCTTTCTCGGTATACACTATCTTATGCTGCCTTGAAATCTATGAATAGAATCTGAACGTTGAAGTTAAACTCATTTATCTTCTCTAGAATTTGCCTCAGGGAGAATAATTGGTCAGTAGTGAACTTGCCCTTCATGAAGCTGCTTTGGCATTGTCCTACTGCTCTATCTGAGAAAGGGTGAAGCTTCATAGAGAGTATATTAGAGAAAATCTTGTACGTCATCAGAAGTAACATAATAGCTCTATAATTGCTGCATTCTAAGGCATCATTTTTCTTAAGTATTGGCCATATTATGCCAAAACTATAGAGGTATATCCTTGTTGAATGTAGTGTATAAAATTTTAGCCATTATTTTAACAGCAAAGCTAAAAGTATATTCTGAACAGATTATCAAGGTGATTTTAGACAGAACAAAGGCACAATAGACCAAATATTTATTTTGCGGCAAACCTTAGAAAAAAGCTACTGCCACAATATAGATATTCACATGCTCTTTGTGGATTTTAAACAAGCATTTGATCGAGTGGATAGGTCTCAGCTCTTTAATGCTTTAAATGGATTCAATATACTGCACAAATGGATTAACTTGATCAAAATGACAATGTCCAAGACTCAGGCCATTTTACTTGTCGGTAGCAGAATAAGCAGGAAAATATATTTTGATTCTGGAGTAAGACAAGGTCCTTTTTAATCTAGCCCTGCATAAAGCAATGAAGAATTTGGAGTCTGGTGGTACTTTGGCGAGTCGAACCTACCAAATTCTTGGGTATGGTGATGATATTGTGGCCGTGGCAAGAGATGAGAAAAGTTTAAAAGGCATTTTGCGTAAGATGGTTAAATATTGCAAAATAGTAGGTCTTGAAATTAATGAGGCGAAAAGTAAGTATATGGTATTTTCGGCTTCTGTAATTAAAAGAAAGCTGTGTAACTTATCTCATGACAACCACTATTTTGAAGCTGTTAACCACTTCGTGTATCTTGGTACGGATATTAACTCTTAAAATATAGTGAGCGACGAGGTTAAAAAAAGAATAATGAGTGGCAATAGAGCTTACTTTGGCCTTACAAATATGATAAGATCAAACCTGCTATCTATAAGGACAAAACTCAGGCTGTACAGATCTATCAGACCCGTTGTGTGCTATGGCGCAGAGACATGGACACTAAAAGCAGCTGACCAGCAAGCATTAAGGATCTTCGAAAGGAAGATATTGAGGCTCATGTTTGACCCTGTGTACGCTCAAGGAGCATGGCGAGCTAGGAATAACCAGGAAATAGAAGATCTTTTACAACGTGAAAATATAGTACGATTTATAAAATCTAGACAGATCCGCTGGTTAGGACACCTAAAAAGGATGCTAGACACCAGAATGGCAAAAAAAGTTTTCCAGACGACCTTCCCTGGAAAGAGAAGAAGAGGATGCCCTCGTAGCTGAATTGCTGATGTGGAAGAGGACTTGGCAAAGATGGGCGTGACAAACTAGAAAAGAAAAGCTTTGGATAGACATTGCTGGGGACTAATTGTCAGGTAGGCCAAGGTTCATCATGGACTGTAGAGCTGAAGCAGAAGAAGTAGATAGGGCATATTATTCCTGTCCTCCATTCCTCTGGTATTACTTCCTCTGTCCATATTTTCATCATAATATCATGTAGCCTTTTTAAGGCTTCTGGTCCTCCATGTCTCCAGGAGTGCTATAGCACACAAACCTTTAAATCGAACTAAAAATAAAAAGACTCTATTACTGGAAATCATTCACTAGCCTTAGCTCTAAATGTGGTAAAAAGGTTTTCTCAAAATAGCATCGGGTTTAGGCAGGGGAGGGGAAAAAGTGTTGAAAATTGTATGTTTTTAGCAATATGATACAATAACTCGGAAACCGTTACTTTCAGCAGATTTTGTGTTCTATTCATTATTAAAGTATCCTATGACTTCTGAACCCCTCCGGTCCTTTCTAAAACCATCACCTTCCGCAACCTTGATGCCCTCAACCGTGATAATATCTTACCATTCCTTGAAGCCTTAGACTGGAGTGAGATCTACACCACCTCTTCCTGCACCATGGTTGTCTCAAGAAATCAAAGATCTCCAGTGAAAGCGTGAGGCTGCAAGAAGAAAATTCAGAAGGGCAAGACTTGCAGACAATTATCTAACGTTCAAAGTGCTCCGCAACTTGGTACAAACAAAAATCTGGCGTGCAAAATCTTCCTACTTCCACAAAGCCTTTTTGTCCGCTCCCAATCCTAAAACAAAATGGCAGCTGCTTCGCAAACTTACCCTCCATAATCCCTCTGGATCTTCAACCTCGACCAGCTTCACCTAACAACCTAAACACCTATTTTGTATCACCATCTCTAATCACTTCCCCCTTCCACTCAGCCAGCATCTTACCCGAAACATCATTCAATGCAAATAATTTTAATTTTTCCTGCATTACCCCTTCTAATATCATTTCCTCTGTCATGAAATCCCACACCAACTCCCTTGGTCCAGATGGTATCCCAAAAAATTTATAAATTTATGCCTCCCAGAACATACGCCGGTCCTTCTTTTCATCTATAATTTCTCCCTTCAAAATTCCGTATTTCCTACCTCTTGGAAAAAAGCTATTGTTCATCCTATCAATAAAAATTCCAACCATACCTGTCCTGCAGACTTTCGTCCGATCTCTATCCTTTCAAACCTCTCAAAACCACCAGAACATTTGGTGCAATCCCAATTATCCAGCTTCCTTGAAGATTTCCTTCTACTCGATCCCCTTCAATCTGGTTTTCGTCCTGGTTATTCTACCCAATCCGCACTAATCAAAATCACCAGTGATATCCATGCCGCAGTAGACGAAAAAAAACTAACTGTCCTTATACTCCTCGATTTTTCCAAGGCTTTTGATTCCATTGACCATTCTATCCTATTTTAAAAACTAAAATCTTTAAATTTTTCTAACAGCTCTATCCAGTGGTTCCATTCTTACCTCTCCAACCGTACCCAAGCAGTATCAGTCCCTAACCAACCCTTGTCAGACTTCCTACCTCTTTCCTCTGCAGTAGCCCAGGGCTCCAGCATATCACCTCTCCTCTTTAATTCCTACATTAACGATTTGCCTCAGTCAATTCTATACTGCTTCCACCACCTTTATGCAGATGTCTGTCAAATATATTTATCCTTTTCCCCTGCTGAAATCCTTGATGCTTTCTCCGAAATTCAGGAAGACCTTGACAGAATCTGGGCCTGGGCCAATTTGAATAACTTAAAGTTAAATGCAAATAAAACCCAGGCGATAGTAATCGGCTCAGTTCACCTTCTCAGATCAAACTCGTATTATCCCACTCTGAACCTAAGTAATCAACCTATTACCTTTTGCTCTTCCGTCAAAAATTTGGGAATCATCTTCGACCAAAACCTTTTTTGGAAGCTTCAAATTGCCCAAATATCCAGAAATTCAATAGTAGCCCTGAAACTATTTAATTGTTCCTGTTACTTCCTCCCCCAAGCTGCTCGCAAACTCCTAGTTTCCTTGCTCATATTTCCTCACTTTGATTATGGCTGCGTAGTGTATGGTGGGCTCTATGGGTCTCCAAGACATGTTAAAGCGAATTATGAATTGCTTTGTTCGATTTGTTTTCAGAACCCTGAGGCGTTCCCATGTTGCACACCTGTACACTGCCTTGAAGTGGCTCTACCCATCCACCCATAAATTATACTTCCTGGGTTCATTCCTTTATCAAGTCATTTATCATCATCGCCCATCCCACATCTATAATCTGTTGAAATTTAAATCTTCCTTCTACTCCCAATTACTAGAAGATCACATTCCTCTGACCTATACTTGCCTTTCCATCGAACAGCTTTATACCAGCTACCAGCATTCCTTCCTAGTCCGTTCCGCTACACTATGGAACACTCTTCCACCTGAAATAAGACATGCCCCTTCCTTAAGCTCATTTAAAACACTCCTTTTCCAATATCTCCTCTCTTGCCAGTCAATATGAACAATAATTAACATTAAATTTCGTCAAATCGAATAAATCTGATACCGGTGAATTGGTTGATAAATTTTCTTTTATTTAATAATAATCCTTTATTTGTTCCATAATGGTACATAATCATTTGTTTTATAAAAATTAAAATTTCTTTTCACTTTAAATGTTTTTCCTATACAGTGAAATATTATCTATTAACTTGACAATTCATATGTGTATGGTTGTGTGTATGGGTATATAAGTAGATGTGTGCAGTATATATAAATATGTATCGTGGTATCTGTAAATGTTTTCTTCATTCAAATGTACATATAGACATATTTCATTCTCTGTATATATCTTTTCGAATTTTCTCATGGTTATTTTTTTATTTTATTTCATTTCTCCTTCTTATGTTATCAAATCTACTTAAGTTCTTTAGACAATCATTTACAATTAACTGTATTTGCATGTCTCATGTTTCCCATATATAAATACCTTTGTATGAAAATATGCAAGTCAGACCATTGTACTATCTTATGATAGAATTTATATACATATGTATGTGTGTGTGTAAGTTGGTTTTCAAAATGACTTCTTGGTTTAAAAACAGATTTATTATTCTGTAAAGATAGAACAATTAACATAAAATAATAACTAGGCATACCTGTTAAGAATAATTAAACTACAAGTAATTAAACAGCAAATAAAACTCTGAACACCAAGTAAATAAACAGTCTTCTAACCTCTGCAAGTATAACCTGCCTCACACTAGTATAGTGATCAAACAGATGAATAACCAAAATGACTATTAGAATAGTTTATTTATAGTTTATAGCTGGAATGATAAAAATTTGAGATCTTTTTTTTTGCCGCATCTAACTTCATAAATTGTTGAGGATATCTAACTATTTATATAGAATAGTTTATTGCTGGAATGAAAACAATTTGAGATCTTTTTTTTTGCCGCATCTAACTTCATAAATTGTTGAGGATATCCGTTGCAAAATAGGAAAGGGGCCTATCCTAATCTTATCTGTTTTTTTCCGATTTAACTTATTACCATTTTCCACGTATACCATATCGCCAATATTAAACTCATGCATTCGTCGGTTTCTATCAATTCTGAATTTGTTTGTTTCAAAACTCTCCTTGGAATTTCGGAAGGCTTCTTCTCTATCTTGTGCTAAATCTCTTGCCGGTACTGTCTCTGGAGGACTAATGTATGATTGTTGTCCAAAAAGTAAATATGAGGGTTCAAATTTTGTTGAATTATGGATTGATTTATTGTATTCTGCGACCTTGGACTAAGCACAGAAATGCCCCCATTTATTTTACATCTGATTCTATTCACCAGAGTTTGGTTCAGTCTTTCGTTGAGCCCGTTAGATTGCGGACAATCAATGGAAGTAAAATTTAGTTTAATATTCATATTGTTCAGATACTCCTTCAGTTCTTTCGACTTTGGGACGGTATATTGGTCTGCTAAGAGTATTTTTACTTTATGATTTTCTGCGATGGGATTAATAAGTTTAATGATATCGCGAGCACATTGACCAGTTGTTACTGAGATCCATGCATAATGACTAAAGTGGTCCACTAAAATATGCATGAATCTCTTCGGTGATCTGTTTCCTACAAACCCACCTACTGAATCCACAGACAGGATTTCATATGGCTCTTGAGCAGGTCTGAGCATTGACATTAACCCAATAAGCCTCGATGCACTTTATTTTCCACATATATGGTACAACTTGCACAATAGTCTTCGATCAATCTATCCAGTCCCTTAAAGTAATAGTATCTTCTTAATTTTTCTTTTAGTTGAGCAACGCAAATGTGTCCATAATATTCGTGTATGCTTTTGATCAATTGTGATCCAAATTGAACCGAAACAAATATTCAAGATCTGTCACATAATACTTTATAAATAATATTATTGTGCTTCTTCGTTTTCTTTGCGAAACACAATTCAAGGGCATTTTTCTGTTTTTTCTTTTATTTCTTTTAATTCTATTATATTCACTACCTTCTTAATTGCATCTTCATTTTCAAAATAGTCCGAGACAGGCTGTCTGGACAGTAGATCTGCCATTACATTGTCGTTTCCTTTCTTATAAATATTCTAAAATTAAACTGTGATAAATAGTGTATTAAATCTCCTAAGTGTTCATCAGTTCTAGCTTTCATACGTGAATTTTCTAAGGGCCTATGATTGCTGCACACTATGAATTCACAACTAATTACATAGTACTTCCAGTACTTAATGGCCTCTTTAAGCGCCTTACATTCCAAATGGATTACATCCATCTTTTTCTCTTTCTCTGATAATCTTCGAGAAATATAGGCCACAGGATGCAATACGCCATCTGCTTGCAGTTGTTTCATCGTTGCCCCAATTCCATAGTAATTAGCATCTGTTTGGATGTAGATAGATAGATAGAAAATAAATTTTATTCTGGGACAAAGTCCCTTAAGAATAATAACAAATGAATTATAAAAAGTAAATCACATCTGGCCAAGATATTTTAAATAAAATAATGAAATAAGATAATATAAAGTAAATACCATACAAGTTTATAATAAAATAATTTAAAGAAAAAAAATATATATATATAAACAAACACACTTATATACATTCGGTAAAGGAAAAAAATATTATATACAAAGTTGATTGAGAATTCCAAAGAATAGCTGATAAAGATGTATAGATCTTCATTGATAACGTAAATGGCCAAAATAGGTGAGGAACATAGATACTCTTTGATGAGATTAAAAGCTTTTTCATGCTCCTCTGTCCATTAAAATTGCACATTTTTCTTTGGTAACCTATGTAATGGCTCAAATTTTTTAGCACTGTTTTGAATATATTTTAAATAAAAATTTATGGTGCCTAATACGCTGCGTACACCAGATTTATCACTAGGTCTTTGAAGCTTTTTAATCACTACTAAATTTTCCTGGGCCAGTGAAATCTTGTTTTCCTGAATAAAGTGTCCGAGATATTTTACCGAACTAGCAGCAAACTTGCATTTGTCCAATTTAAGCTTAAAGCCTTCTTTCTGTAGAACTAATAGCAGCTGCTCAATATGATGAATATGTTCCTGCAATGTCTTTGAAAATACTTAGATATCGTCAATATAATTTATGGTGAAATCATCCAAATCATTGCGTCTTAAGATGTTAGAGAGAGTCCGTTGGAAAATCGTAGGGGTATTTTTAAATCTAAAGACTTGAACATGAACTTTCCAAACTTAAAAATAAATGATGTTTTTTCTCGATCTTTTTTTTTAATGCAATAAACCAGAATGCTGAATTTATGTCAAGAACAGAAAAATATTTGCAATTAGATATTTTGTCTATTACATCGTTCACTGTTGGAAACGGATAACATTCTGGAATCACTAATTTATTTAATCTACGGAAATCGATACATAGTCTTTTCCGACGACCATCTTCTTTTTTGTATGCCAGTGTAACAGGAGAGGCAAACAGTGAATCAGATTCTTCAATCATTCCAACTACTAGTTGCATTTTAATTTGTGTCTTTATTTTTTTTTTCATCTGTTATAGAACATTTTTAAGGTCGTGAAGTAGTGTAAGTAATCGGCTTCCCCAGAACGAACTGTGCCAACATCAAATTTATGTTTGGCAAAAATATTTGCAAACTTCTGTAATAAATTAAAAATCCAAGGAGAAGAAGATGATCAGGGATGCAGTCAAAGAGGAACACCATGTCACAATACTGTAACTAATGACAATGCTTTAACGAAGATGAAAATTGAAGATGATAGCGTTTTAACCGATGACGATGTTAATGGAAAGACGAAAATTGAAGATGATAAAGTTTTAACCAATGACAATGCTGTTACAAATATGAAGAATGGAAATGATAATATTTTAATCAATGAAAATGTTCTTGGAAAGAAGGAAAGTGAAGAACTTGAGGAGGATTCCGTTGAAGTTGTTTAATTACACTGAGTTGAGCAAGTATCTACCTAAGTTGGAGCATCTGACCGAAGCCAGTGAAAAATATTGGATTTATAATGATAAAAGTATAGTTGACTGATATGATGAATGGAGAAGAAGATGATCAGGGATGCAGTCAAAGAGGAACACCACGTCTAAGAAGAAATTCTTTAATATGTGCCAACATTTCGACCTGCCTTGCCACACTTCTTGTGTTTGGTGGTATTTTGTTCATTATAGCCCTGAAGAAGACCTACAAGGCAGGTCGAAACATTGGCATGCATTAAAGAAACATAGGTTACTATCTTTGTCAAAATATTCTTTTTTTAAATCGTTATCTAACCTAACTCCAAATTTTCTATAACTGTTTATTGGTTTAATGGCAGTTATTGCTCTTTTAATAGACGATTTAGAAAGTAATACCTGATGCACCTTCAAATCTTTGTAGCCTAAAGGTAAAGCCTACCACAAAACCTTTTCCCCAGTTAAACCAGCCAATTCAAATTCGTTCTCCTTCTTCTTTACAATGTGTACATATAGCTTGTATGGGCTCTGTAGACATTTTCCTTTGTATTTAATGTTATGTAATTTAATTTGTAAGTTGGTTTTCAAAATGACTTCTTGGTTTAAAAACAGACTTATTATTCTGTAAAGAATTAACATATAAATCATAGAACAATTAACATAAAATAATAATTAGGCATACCTGTAAAGAATAATTAAATTACAAGTAATTAAACAGCAAATAAAACTCTGAACACCAACTAACTATACAGTCTTCTAACCTCTGCAAGTATAACCTGCCACACACTAGTATAGTGATCAAACAGATGATTAACCAAAATGACTATTAGAATAGTTTATATATATATATGTGTGTGTGTGTGTGTGTGTGTGTGTGTGTGTGTGTGTGTGTGTGTGTGTGTGTGTGTGTGTGTGTGTGTGTGTGTGTGTGTGTGTGTGTGTGTGTGTGTGTGTGTGTGTGTGTGTGTACACATATATAATTTTTTTTTTTCTTTTTTTTATAGCTTTACACAAACTGTTGACCACTCAAAGCTGTATCCAATCATGGTAGAATTGTAAGTATTACTTTTTCAGACGTTTCCTACATATTGCATATCAATTAACTTGTATTTTATTTTTTTTTTTTAAGGTTTTTAAATTATTGACAGTAGTAATTTTAAGTTTAGATAGGCAGATAAATTGTTTTTGGACAATCAACTTCTGTTGGTCTTCAATGTCCTGGTTCCTTAATTTATTTATTATAATTTTTCGAAAAATTATACTGTTTAAGAAATGTGATGATTTTATCAATACTAGATTTGTTATCACTAAGCATTGCCGAAAGTTTTCATTTCATCCATTCGTGTTGAATAAAACATTCGTACAGCGGGAATCCTTCGAGAATATGTCTAATTGTTAGTTGTCATTTACAAGACAAACATTTTGGTGAGGCTTCTCTTATTATAAGGTAGCCATGTGTAAGGCGAGTATGGCCAATCCTCAACCTTGAGATCATCAATTCTTCTCTTCTGTTTTTTTGATTCCATTGTTTTATTTCACTTTAGATAAAATAAAAAGTCAAGTAAATTATCACTACATTTGATAATACTATTTAGCAGGAGAATGAATCCTAAAAACACATCCCTACTGTCTTATCTTTACAGAAGAGAGAAAAAACGTATTCTTTTATTTTGTCTTTAAATTACTCTATCCTCTTCTAAATTTAATTACAGTCTACCAATTTACATTATTATACAATACATATGGTTTGTGGCAGGCAGAGTTTGTCTCCAAATAGAATACAGAGCTTCATTGGCTTCAGTCTGGATATGTGGATGAACCTTAACACTAAAACTACCGACATTTCATGTATACTTTTTTCTACCACAATTTCTCGGTAAACAGCAACAATAAGAGATGAGTGGATATTGAAAAAACACTTTTGATACATTTTTTGAGAACAGTAGTAAAGTCAAAAAGCAAAAAAAAGTCAAGCCATTTGCTTAAAAACTGTATATGGTTATGGTTGGTTGGTAGGTTGAAAGTTTATGATTAAAAGAGGTCGAGGAATAGGATGAAGTGTATAAGGGGAGATATATCAAATGAGTAGAAATACAAATGATGGTTGCAATTTACAATGTTCATTACTTTGAATTAATGTTGTCTAGAATGCAATTGTTTCCAACCTTTCTGTTTCCCTACCCCCTTGTTTTTTTTTTTTTTTAATACAATTGTCTCTCCTCCCCCTCTCTATTTTTGTTAAATCTAATTACACAGATATTCCCCTGATATTGTATTTGTTAAATGAGCTACATAATAAAAACAATAGACCATATTGTATATAAATATACATAAAAAAATATTTATTTTACTTGAAAGGGTATTTTGAAAACCAATAATATAATATTTTTTTTTTATTTATGTATTTGAAAATAATATTTTTGTTAAAGTTGTGAAACCCCAGATTGGAAACTACTGCTATAAAATGTTTTATTGTTGTTCATCAAGTTTTTTTTTTTTTTTTTTTTTTTTTTTTTTTTTCCATTTTGATATTTATTCGCTTTTTTATTTGAATTTATATAAACTCAAAATAATAGAAGAATAGTCTTAAATTCAATTGTTAATTAAAATTGTTATTGTTACAATATCAAGTCTAGTGCAAATGATAATCCGTAGTGTATGTAACCTATTAGGAGACACATTTTATTATTCTCTATGTTTTTTATTTCTTTTCAGGCGTGTTATTAAAACCCCTCTTGAGGTTAGTGTAATAAGATATGCTTGTGCAATTTCTTCTAAAGCCCATAAATATGTGATGAGATCTCTCAAACCTGGGATGTACGAATATCAAGCTGAAGCTGCTTTTATGTATTATGTCTACAAAGTAGGTGGATGCAGAGCAACTGCATATACCTGTATTTGTGCATCTGGCAACAATGGATCTGTTCTCCATTATGGGCACGCTGCTGCACCAAATAATAAACAGATTAATAATGGCGATTTATGGTTTGTATTGTATTAAATTTGAATATTTACTTGGATTACATAGTATTATTCATAAAAAAAATTAGAAAAAAGGGTTAAATAAACATATTTCCCAAAATTATTTATTTTATGAATAACACCAATAGAACTTTAAATGATGTAGTGAAAAAAAAATATATCAAAGGAAAAAATAAATATTTGTTGAAATTCTAATGAAATTCATATTTGCTGTTATAAATGTCCTCTCCCATCTTGAATGCAGAGTTCAGCCTTTCTAATCCATGACCCTCTACATTGTCTAATCATTGAGGGATGTAAAAACTGGAATTATGCGAGTTTTTAACCTGTTAACTGAGCAGGACTGTCAGTCGAACATATGTCGAACATAAATAATATCTGGAATGGGTAGGACATATGAATACATCCTTGAAATCCTTTTTTTATGTTTGAAGTATTTATATGTCCCACCCGGTTATCAGGTTAATTCATATGCATTGTTAATTCTTGATTAATACACAATCGATTTAATGTAACCCCCAAACAAAAAGGTATAAGGTTTAAAGGTGACCAAGTCTGCCTATTTATATGACCATTTTAGGATGATTCAATTAAATGCACTGTCAATTGTAAGGTAAAGCTGGTTTATTCAAATTATTACCATCTTACTGGTAATTTCAGCTGTAGCTAGCACCTAATGGGTTTGCCACTGCAGGGTATAAAAATGAAAACTACAAAATACTGATGTAAAAAAATAATTATAAACTTAAAAGTACCTAATTGAAATAAAAAATGGTAAAATAAAATGCAGTGGCAAATCCTTTTTGCATTGTCTTTCTGGACTCAGTGTTGTCCTGCTTATCACATTCAATACCCAATTTCACCCCACTACAATGTCTCCTACAACCATTATGGCCTATCCACTTGCAATTGTATTTAGTATTCAAATAAGCAATTGCAGGCCATGAAGAAATGTGCTGGTGCTCCATCTTGTATAAACCACAAATCTCATCTAACCTGAACAAGAATATCTTCCAAAAGATGAAATAATATATTTTGAAGGAAATCAAGATAGATTTTGCCTCAGGAAGTATAAAATAGGAGGCAATAAGATATTCACTAATCAATCCACACCAAACATATGAGGAGAATCTTTGTTGATATAGGGCAGTTACAACAGAATGCGGATTGTCAAGTGCATGAGTATAATGAAAATTTAATGTACCATTTCTTGTAAAACACAATTTATCTGTGATGAAAATGTTTTCAATAAATCCAGGGTCACTTGTTGATTTTCTTACTAACTATCGGGGAACAATGTCACGGGTATTACTTTTGTACCCATCATGACCATAATTCTCTGTAGCTTCTTGACAGTCAAATTGAACCATCTTGACAGTCTTATAACCAACTCAATTTTCTATTCTACAATTTTATATCCATGAAATAATTGATTTTAGGACATACCAGGTATGCAAGTTTAAAATGTCGTTTTAATTCCAATAGAATGCGCTCTTAGCCTATTGAAGGATTTGCTTATCTCTAAACGCTATTTTGTTTGTTAGTCATTTGTTTACAAAAGTCAGTTGTTTTTAAGTCGTTTACGTGGACGTATCATACCTTTCTTTGGTGTTAAAAATGTCTAATTTTAAGCCAAATAAAGAGCATTTGCGGCATTTCATGATTTTCTTATTTAATCAAAAGAAAAAGGCATCTGAATGTCATCGAATTCTTGTTGAGACTTATGGTGATGTTGCTCCAACCGTCAGGACATGTGAACGTTGGTTTCAATGTTTCAAACGTGGTGATTTTGATGTTACTGATCAAAAACGAGAAAATCGACCAAAAAAAGTTTGAGGACTTCGAATTGCAATCTTTATTAGACGAAGACAATACCCAAACCCAACAAATGATGGCAGAACAGTTGAATGTCACTAGGCAAGCCATTTCCGATCGCCTGAGAGCTATGGGAAAGATTCAAAAGGTTGGAAAATGGGTTCCACATGAATTGGACGAACGACAGATGGAAAAACGAAAAACTGTGTGCGAAATGCTGCTTTTACGCCACGAAAGAAAGGGATTTTTGCATCGAGTTGTAACTGGCGATGAAAAATGGATTTATTTTCAGAATCCCAAACGAAAAAAATCATGGGTAACGCCAGGACAACCATCCACATCGAGTGCAAGACCGGATCGTTTTGGGAAGAAGACAATGCTGTGTGTGTGGTGGGATCAGAAGGGAGTAGTCTACTACGAGCTTCTCAAACCCGGCAAAACAGTCAATACCGAGCGCTACCGACAACAAATGATCAATTTGAGTCACGCATTGATCGAAAAAAACGCCTAGAATGGGCTCACAGGCACACCCAAAGTCATTCTTCAGCATGATAACGCTCCTGCACATTCAGCCAGATTGACTAAGGAAACGATTTCTTCGCTTGGTTGGGAACTCCTATCCCACCCGCCGTATTCACCTGACCTGGCGCCTTCTGATTATCACCTCTTCTCATCGATGGGACACTCATTGGCGGAGCAACACTTCAACAATTTCGAAAACGTACGAAAATGGCTCGATGAATGGATTTCAAATAAAGATGAAGCATTCTTTTGGAATGGTATCCATATATTGCCCGAGAGATGGACAAAATGTGTAGAAAGCGAGGGTCAGTACTTTGAATAAAATATATTATACTTTTTTTTAAATTACTGTGTATATATTTTAAGAAATAAACGACATTTTAAACTTGCATACCTGGTATGTATGTTTACATAACTTTTTTTTTTTTTTTTTTGAAGAATAATGGCCATACATTTGTTCTATGCAATGCTGAAACATATAAATAATAATTTTAAGTAAGAAGCTATATATTTTTTTAAATGTTTTACAAAAGAATTATTATTATCATCTGAGTTTTCTTGAGTTAGCAGGAAATTATTATAATTATTATTTTATGATTTCAGTTTATTTGATATGGGTGCTTCATACTATGGGTATGCTTCTGATATCACTGTAACCTTTCCAGTTAATGGGAAATTTACCGATAAGCAAAAGCTAGTATATACAATTGTGCTTCAAGCAAGAGATGCCGTTTTTAAGCACTTAGTTCCAGGTATTATTACTTTGTTTTTTGTTTTTTTTCACGGAGTTCGGTTGGTTGGTTACCATTAGGATAATCCATTCTTTCTATCATAGTTGGTGTTTATAAGGACATAAGCTCCAACAAACAAATGCCCAGTAGTTTTTGAAAAATGTTAATATTTATTAGTGTGACAATACTTTTCAAATGTAAAGCTTTCATGGAGTTGATAAATGGCATTTAGACATACATTTCTGCATCAACTCCTTTAAACATAACAGAACTTGAATCAGTGATCTTAATCCATAGCATAAATATTTGTGTTAGATTAACAACTATACAGGGTGAGTACCTCTTAATGTAAAAAAAAAAAATTGGGTGAAACTAGATCAAAAATGAAGAAAAATGTCGCAGATCTTACCTTTCTATTCCAATCCGTTGCAGATATACGATAATTCAAAGACTTTTAGGAGGAAACTTCGTTTTGTATCTAAAAAACTGCAATATCTCCACTTAGTTTAAATATTTTTCAAATTTCAACCACATTTTTGGAATTAGCATTAAATTTTCTATAAGAGCTGAGTATATGTTTTTACAGGGGAAGGTATTTCTACCCATTCATGTATATTGGTGGGTTATTTTTGTATTGCTTTCGAATAATGTGGAGAAGCACCATGGTGTTGGAAAATCATATTTTGAACTTCAGGTGGAATATCGTGATATTCTGTAACAAATCTTAGTCATTCAATCTGTTGGGCAAACTATGATTTTTCAACACTATTCGACAGCAATATAAAGATGAATAAACCAAAGATACCCCTCATGGAAAGGTAGAAATGCCTTCCCCTGTAAAAACACTCATCAATCCATAAAATTCACCTTAAAAAGTGGTAATCTTCAATATCATCTGCATTCAGAGGCTAACTTCAAAATTGAGGTCTATGTTCATTATCATTGCTGTTTAATCTTTACATTGAAAATCTAATAAAATAAATCCTGAATAATAATAATAAATAAATAAATGTAACAACATAAGATCCTTTGATCTGGTGTTGCTTTATTGACAGTTTTCCTTTATTTTCTATTAAACAACAAATGTTTTCTTCGCTTTTTATTCCAATGAAGAGTTTATTATGTTTAAAATGCACATTTCCATTAAGGGATTATCATGTTTCATTTACACAAGTAACTGATTTGTATGCCAAATGAGAACACCATGTTTTTTTCGGTTTTAAAAGTAAATTTCTCTATGAAATCGAAACAGAATCATTACTTTTAACATATCATTCGAAAGTTGATTAAATTTGCAAGTTTTGGTGAGATTTGCAGTTTTGTAGATAGTTTTTTCGAAAAACAGTGAGCGTTGCAGTAATGTAAGACATTGTAACTTCCCTATATAAGGTGAAGATCAAGCTGTTCATTAGGCCATAATTTTGTAAAATTCAAGGTTACATATACTCAGCTATTATAGAAAATTTAATGCTAAATCCAAAAATGTGGTCAAAATTTGAAAAATATTTAAACAAAGTGGAGATATTACAGCTTTTCAGATACAAAATGTTGTTTCCTCAAAAACGTCTTTGAATTGTCGTATATCTGCAATAGATTGGAATAGAAAGGTAAAATCTGCAGCATTTTTCTTCATTTTTGATCTAGTTTCTCCCACTCATAAATACCAGTACTCACCCTGTACATAAATACCGATATATTCAGAATTTCTGTAGATTGCCTAAAGGAAGTGTGGTGATTAAATAGCTCAGAATGCATACTAATCACATCACCAGGGTTGCATGATTTTTGGAGATGCAAAGCCTGAGCAAACTGAAATATCACAATAACAAAAATAAATGCAATATTAATATCGATAAAATTGTAATACTAATGCTTACCAGGTATGCAAGTTTAAAATGTCGTTTTAATTCCAATAGAATGCGCTCTTAGCCTATTGAAGGATTTGCTTTTTCTCTAAACGCTATTCTGTTTGTTAGTCATTTGTTTACAAAAGTCAGTTGTTTTTAAGTCGTTTAGGTGGACTTATCATACCTTTCTTTGGTGTTAAAAATGTCTAATTTTAAGCCAAATAAAGAGCATTTGCGGCATGTCATGATTTTCTTATTTAATCAAAAGAAAAAGGCATCTGAATGTCATCGAATTCTTGTTGAGACTTATGGCGATGTTGCTCCAACCGTCAGGACATGTGAACGTTGGTTTCAAAGTTTCAAACGTGGTGATTTTGATGTTACTGATCAAAAACGAGAAAATCGACCAAAAAAGTTTGAGGACTTCGAATTGCAATCTTTATTAGACGAAGACAATACCCAAACCCAACAAATGATGGCAGAACAGTTGAATGTCACTAGGCAAGCCATTTCCGATCGCCTGAGAGCTATGGGAAAGATTCAAAAGGTTGGAAAATGGGTTCCACATGAATTGGACGAACGACAGATGGAAAAAAAAAAAAACTGTGTGCGAAATGCTGCTTTTACGCCACGAAAGAAAGGGTTTTTTGCATCGAGTTGTAACTGGCGATGAAAAATGGATTTATTTTCAGAATCACAAACGAAAAAAAAATCATGGGTAACGCCAGGACAACCATCCACATCGAGTGCAAGACCGGATCGTTTTGGGAAGAAGACAATGCTGTGTGTGTGGTGGGATCAGAAGGGAGTAGTCTACTACGAGCTTCTCAAACCCGACGAAACAGTCAATACCGAGCGCTACCCACAACAAAATGATCAATTTGAGTCACGCATTGATCGAAAAAACGCCTAGAATGGGCTCACAGGCACACCAAAGTCATTCTTCAGCATGATAACGCTCCTGCACATTCAGCCAGATTGACTAAGGAAACGATTTCTTCGCTTGGTTGGGAACTCCTACCCCACCCGCCGTATTCACCTGACCTGGCGCCTTCTGATTATCACCTCTTCTCATCAATGGGACACTCATTGGCGGAGCAACACTTCAACAATTTCGAAAACGTACGAAAATGGCTCGATGAATGGATTTCAAATAAAGATGAAGCATTCTTTTGGAATGGTATCCATATATTGCCCGAGAGATGGACAAAATGTGTAGAAAGCGAGGGTCAGTACTTTGAATAAAATATATTATACTTTTTTTTTTAAATTACTGTGTATATATTTTAAGAAATAAACGACATTTTAAACTTGCATACCTGGTATATTCTATTATTTGTTCTATAAGAACTGTATTTATTCACTCCAAAAGCAGTAGTACACATATGGAATTCTGATTTACTATATGTGGTATTTCATTACAACATATAGTAAATCAGAATATAAAGAAGTATAAGGCAGATATTCATTATTCCTGAACTTAATAAAGGTACATTAATACATACATTAAATACATAACATCGAGGAGTGTCCTCAGTACAGGAGAGATATGGATAAAAGTGGTGTACCTCGTCAGCTCTGTATGGCCTTGGGCGATAGTGAACAGTACATTTCTAGTACCATAGAATTTATAAAGAAAATTATAAAGAATTTATAATTGTATTTAATGTTCGTTACTTTATTCATTACTATTTTTTTTTCTCTTTATTTATTTTATTTTTTATTTTATCTTTTTTTTTTTTTTTTTTTGTAAATCGTATTTATGGTTCTTTAATTATTATTGGTTCTTTAATTTTATTAGAAATTTATTATTGTTATTGTCATTGTTGCAATGCAGGTGGTGTAGTAAAGTTCGGGTATATGGGCAATAATAACCATAGCAGTTTTTTGCCCTTAAAAACAAACAACAACAATACATAACATCAGTTTTTTTGATAGGTTTCATTTTGGGGAATGATTTCAATAAATGTGAGTGCTTATATCTTATTTCAGCCCTCTAAATTTTCCCTGAGTTGTTGTAATATCTTTTAACAAATGCCAACCCACCAGACTGAATTCATACTGGCTCCCACACGTTTTAAGAATGCTTAACAATTTGACATGCTACTACTGCCTCAATGATTATTGTTTATGGTGTTGTATGTGCTTAGGAAACATTGTCTATGGATGTGGGGTTGATGAGACATTAAAATTGTTTATTTGTAATTTGATTTTTTTTTTACTTTTAATTTTATGTTCAAACTGATTGTTTAAGTGAATCGATACAAAGTGTTTGCTCTATAATGATATAAATATATATTTTATTTGTTTTTATATGTTATCGTTCTGTTAACTTAACAAATTTTATTTATTTTTTTTTTTTTATTGTATTTTTGATTAGTGTTTATATTCATTCATTCATTCACAAATAAAGAGGTCCCTGGCAAGCTCAACCACTCTTTTCCAGTTCCCTCTGTAGGTAGTCCACCAGAGGGATATTCCTTATCTTTTTAGATCCTCGGTGATGCTGTTCTCCATCTTCTCTTTGGTCTTCCACAAGGCCTTACTTTATCAGGGTTTCCATATTAAAATCTTCTGACCATTCTCTGCACACCTATTGTGATAAAATGCCTCAGGCACCTGATTTGTAGTGCTCTTACAAATTGGGAAATACTCATGTCATTATAAAGTTAGTTCAGTCCTTGATTATTTCTGGGTGGAGACATACCTTTCTCTTCTATATGTCTATAAATTTGTCTCAAGATATTCCTTTCAAACCTATCAATACTTACAGCTGCTGCTTCACACAATGTCCAGGTTTCAGATTCATTGGTCTGTACGGTTAAGATGAGTATTTTATGCTGTCTGAACTTGGTTGTGCAACTAAGCAGTCTACTTCTGAAGAGTTTAGATAGACTGAAGTAAGCTCTCTTAACTGCCATTATTCTACACTTTATTTCTTCTCCCTTGTCTAAGGAGTGTTTGACTGCCGATCCCAAGGACTTAAAACTTTTAACATAGTCTAAGTGCAATTTCCAACTATGTTGTGCCTCTGGGTGAACTCGATTCTTCTTCTTCTAAGTGAGGAACTTGGTCTTATCCTCATTGACTTGGAGCCCTTTCTCCTAATGTCTATCTCAAGCACCACAAAAGCTTTGATGTTTTGTCGAGTCATCCCTACAATAGCAACATCATCTGTTTACATAATAACTTGAGTCATCTTGTTAAAAATCTTTCTGTGAGATATCAGTCCTGCTCTTTTTATGATTGCAAGCAGTACTATGTTGAACACCAGTCAACCATTTCCTTCATTGAACAAATTGTAAGTCGAAGGGATGCCTATTTCTCTTATGACCCAGTATTATTCCTGTCTTGATGACTAAATCATATGGAGCTTTGGAGTCAATAAATAGTAGCCATGTGCTATTAATGAATTCATGTTGTTTTTTTTATTGTCTGCCTAAGTGAGAATGTTTGATCAATGGTTGAGCAATTAGTCCTTAATCCATCTTGATACTCTTGATTTGTGATTCCATGTATGGAGCAGGGCAATTTTACTGTACAATTGAAGATACTTTTTATCACGTATTTAGTAAACTGATTCCCCTGTAATTGTTGCATTGAATAGAGTTGCAACTTCTTATATTTTTATTCCATTCTTGATAGAATTTGTCTCTTTCACCTTTTTTCTTGTGTTTTTCTATTTTTTACTCAACGGCTCTAAGTTGTAGGATCCATTGCAATCAAAACACCATTAATGAAAATTGTGTTCCTAATCAGATAAATGTTGTCCCTTTTTTGAAATTTTGGAAATCTGTAACAAGGACAGGAGTGATGGGACAGAAGGCCAAGACTCATTCTGTGGCACAACCACAAAATTAAATCAACCAACCCAGGTGGGAATTGAACCCATGACCTTCTGTACAGAGTAATCTGAAACCCACACCCTCGTGCTTGTCCATTGTGGTCCCCTTTTTTACAAGTTCTCATTAATCATTAATCGGATCTGGAAAAAAAAAGTCAATTTTAGCTGTTCATTATCTCGAGAAAAAAAAAAAATCTAGATATGAAACAAATTAACATAACAATTATTGTAGGGAATATAATGAGGTAAAAAAACAAAAAAAAAAAAAACAGAACAAGTGACATAAAAACGGCCCCCCTCCTTTAGCTCAATGCTACTCTCTGGGTCTTACATTATTTTATTGAGGACAGTTTCATGTACAACTGTACAACTGTACCAAATTTTTCACCTTTTTTTTTTTAGCAAACATCATTTTTGACCTTCTTTGTCTGGATTATATAATCTCTTTTAAACTGCATATCCAAAAAAAATAATGTATACAATAATTGTTTACAAAGAGGTTACATTTAAAAAATTATGTTTAATTTTTTTTTTTTAATTGAGTGTTTGTTTTGTTATTTTAGGCATATCCTGGATTAGTCTTCATGAATATGCTATTAGAGAGATGTTGCGTACCATGAAATATGATCTTAATTTGTTAAACTTGGAAATCGATGACATGATTGAGGTATTTTATTTGTTACTGATTAGTGCTTTGTAAATTATTGTTTATATATTCAAATAGAATAGTATGTTCTCTTAATATATCACAGAATAATTTTAATTTCTGCTAAGCTGTTTAATATTAAAAAAGGCCTAGTCATTAATTTGAAAAAAATAATTTTTACCAATTAAATACCCAGACCAGAATACCAAATAGACCAGAAATATCCAATATAGTTCTTATACTGTCACTCAAAGAGAATAATAATGTTCATAATATAGAAAATTCATTTTGAAGTAGTTTGAGTTATGTGAAGATGCAGGTAAGAAGATTGCAGCAACAAGCATATTATAATAGAAATAGAAATATGCTGTGTTCAGAAATAAAGAATATTCATAAATTAAAAAAAAAAAAAAATCTGTACCATTACAATCCATGAAGGATTCATTCCCATTCATTCACAAGGTATAAAAGTACTGCTTCTTGAACAATGGTGGTCACCCAAAGAAGTAATTTGATTAGCATCTATTCTCTGTAGTCAGGCTTTGCTAAGCCTGTATAAGAGCTGTATGTGTCCCTTGGCGATCTCCTCATCTACAACTAATATAAGTGAAAAGTAATGTTCTTATTTTAATTCCTGTTGTTTTGGTAATTCTATTTTTATGAAAAGAGGAAACATATTCAGTTTATTACCCAAAGTGTCCTAGCATCTGGAGAAAGAAAAAAGCTGATTTATTTAAATCTCAAGATTTACATCAGGCTTTAACTAAAACATGTCTTTTTCATATTATATCTGGGGGAAATATAGAATAAAAAAAAAAAAAATTAAAAATGATTAAGAGTTAGCTAGCATTAAAGATTTTTTTAACCAAAAAAGATTGTAGCATTTAAAAATTTATGCATTGTCATTTTAAGTTTCTAAGTTGAAAAAGTATATCTTGAACTGAATAGGTGACTTCTCAAAATAGTATCCTTAAGTTACTTTTGGCCATTAAAGGATTAATGACCCAAAGCCACTTAAAGATACTAGTTTCAGATCTGCTTGGATATAACTATTTTTGATGGCTTCAGGATACTCTGCCACCATTGTCCTTTCATTTAATTCATTTGTATTCATTTATAACCTAGTTCCCAAGGATGAGGACTATTTCCGATCTTCATAGGAAATGGTAAAGAGATGAAATTTGGAAATAGAATTTTTGCTAACATTGAAATTTGGAAAATATTTGATAACAAAAGCTAAATGGAGTCCCCTTTCCTTTCTTGGAACTGCTCAATGAACAGGCGAAAAACAAATAGGTTTTCGATCCATCGATTCATTTATTGAACCTCCTCTGCTATTTATCAATCAACCTCTTGTGCCATTGTGATCATCACAATATATATGTTTAGTAAGGTTCTTGAGGTTCAGTCAATTAATAAAAACAACTATTTTGGTGACATATCGAGACTATATTGTTCTCATAATCATGCCCTACAGTGAAAAAACAGGTTGCTATAAAATTATATAAGTTATACAAGTTATTTCAAAACATAAAGGTAGCTATATATAATATAAGCATATAACAACATGTGTTATAAAAATAAAAAAATATATATAGGAGTATGAAACTCTTACAATGTTACTGGTGGATATGGTATTGACTAACTAAATTCTAACAGTTCTAGTACACAACTGACCTGGGGAAATTTGAAAAACATTTACAAAGGTTTATGGGGCCCAGTATAGGACTTCAATAGAAGTCTTAGGCAAAAAAAAAATAAATAAATAAAAAAAAAAGGTTTATGGGGGATTCCTTTGGAAAAATTAAGTTAAAAGGACTGGTGGTATTCCCAAGATGCAGGTACAAAAATATTTTGGTGTAATATACTAATAAATGGATGAATGATTTATATGATGTATGTTCGCGCCAATCGGCGCTCTTGTGAGAGGGGAAAGGAGAAAAGTGGAGTTTGTCGTTCATAGACACACTCTATAAAATTTCCTAGGTAACTAGCCCTTATCTAGCACTAATCCCAGCTTGACCAGACCTACTCACTCTGTCGCTGTCTTCTGAGCCAGTACGAGCGCCTAACCCTTTGCCCAAGGCCCTATGGTCTTCCCGTCTATTTATGCCAAGGCTAAGATTAGCCTTCCAAAAGTTTGTTCTCAAAGTTTTTTTTTTATGTTATTTAATAAAGACATAGTGCCCCATGCTAATGAGTGGTGATTAGAGAGGAAGATATCTTGACCGAGTGTTTCAGCCTGCAGGCATCATTCATCTGCCCGCGATTCTCTTGGAGGCCTCTGAGAAGTCACGGAGGTACATCGGCGGCTCAACCGAGGTGAGTGATTTTCTCTGTAATATTTGGTTCAGTTATCTTCTGAGTAAGGTTTCCCCAAAATTGCGAACACTCGTTTTTATAGCTTTACATACAATCCATTATCTAAAGGCTCTTAACCTGTAACCTTCTTGTGTCTTCCTAGGACCATAGATCCTTTTTAGGATCTTTCTTTAGGCTTTCAGCAGCTTTTCTAGGCTGGGAAGGTTCATGGTTTCTGTCCCATACAGTATCACCGGTTTTACCACAGTGTTGTAATGCCTAATTTTCAGTTTTATGGACTGATTCCTTTTGTTGTATATGTTTCTGGTTGCAAAACTCAGTCTTTCTAGCTTGGTAATCCTCTCCTTCATGCTCTACCCCTCCGATCCCCTGTTGCAAATGGTTTCTCCCAGGTATTTAAACTTTTGTGTCACTTTTATCAATCCATATTTTGTTTTTACAGTTTTTTTCTTGAAGTTCGGATTTGTAGTCCTAAGCTCTGTTTTTTCAAAAGAGATCTGTATACCTGGTTTTTCGGCCATTTCTTTAAGCGTGTTAATCTGATCAACTACCTCCTACTCTGATTCTGCCAGTAAAGCCAGATCATCAGCATAGGCGAGGCACCTGACTTTGACGTGGTTGTATTTGGTCGCTATTTGTGCGCCTACATTATTGAATTTCCAGAGTTCTTTCATGATTTTGTCCAATACTTCGTTGAACAATATTGGTGATAGTCCGTCCCCTTGTATCAGTCCTGTTTTTATCAGAAAGGATTTACTTATGGCTCCTTGGAATTTCACTTTAGATATTGTATCTGTAAGGGTTAGTTCTATTAGTTTTCTGTTTTTTCTGTCCACCCCATATTCCTTCAGAATCTTTAGTAGCGTCTCCCTGTCAACCGAGTCATACGCCTTTCCGAAATCCACAAACGAGATGTAGAGATCCCTTTTGGGGTTTTTTCTGTAATGTTTTATTAGCAGCTTTAGGCTGAGGATTTGTTCTGGGCACAACCTTCCTTTCCTAAAACCTCCCTGATACTCTCCGATGATTTTTTGTTTATTGCGAGATTTTTTAATTTTTCTGTGGTTGTAATTTCTTTAATATTTCTTTTAAAATTATTTTGCTCATGGTGAATAATTTTGGGGAAATCAAATTTAAAAGAATGTTTTGTTTGCCTGTAATGTGTGGTTGGTTGCCTGTAAAAGAAATATTAAAGAAATGATAACCATAGAAAATTTAAAAATCAGATGTTCTAAATCTCAACACCTGCTATTCCAATTTAATACATTCAGATCAATAATATATATTTACATTAATATACATCATATAAATCATTCATTCATTTATTAGTATATTTTACGCCGAAATATTTTTGTACCTGCATCTTGGGAATACCACCAGTCCTTTTAAGGCCCCTTTCAATCAAGCGTTGAAAACAGTAGAATTTATTTCTGGAATTTCTCCGGAATGGAATGTCCGATTTTCAATCTGTAAAATTCTTTGTGTATTTTGTAAACACAGAATTCACGCTACGAAGCGTTTTTTTTTTCTATAAATTCAATAATTAAGAAAACAGAAAGTTAAAATGGGTGTTAAATATATATTTTTTTAAATATGAGGTTATAGCCAGTTGTAGAAACGTTTTCTGAAACGAATGACACATTCCAACTGATCATAGCATGCATATTGCGATCGTAATGTCAAAAATACGAGCTTTGTTTATAACCGGATGGAATAGGGTCACCGGCTGAAACGGTCTCTTCCTTACCGAAATGACTCTCACATAGGTATTCCTCAATTTGTGAAGAGCCAAAGAAAAATTGTATGATTTTGTTTTCTTGTTATTATTATTTTTTATGTGTCGTTAGATTCAGTCTATTAACAATTTCTCATTTTTTTAGATAAGAATAAGGCAATTAAAATAAATTTTTTGAATTGACAAAAGCTGAATTAAAGTTTTAATATATATTTTGATATATTTATCAAATGTTTTATTTGTTTATTTTTTACCAAATAAAAAAAATGACATTTTACTTATGCGATCCTTATTTTATTGCGGTATCTATAGCAAACATTGGCCCTTTTCACTGACTAATTATTAGGAACAAACAGACTTAGCTGCTATAATTTGTTAATTTTTATTTTCACTTGAAGCGTTTGACGGTCCAACAAGTTGAATGTCAACCATAGTAATTAAAATATATTAAAAAAACAAACAAAAAACTTTTACTATAATGTGTTTTACACTACTTCGAAGATCCAAAAATCTGAAAAATCATGAATTGATAATAGCTGCATAGTTAACTTATAGTTGTGATAAATATGTCTTTTTATAAAGTCAACAAAGGAGTTATCATCTATTTATTTTCATATAGAGAAAAAGTTTTGTTTATTTACTGCAGGAAATCTAACACTATCTGACCCTTTTCACCGGTAATGTATTAGGGACAAATTATATAAAATATTCCAAATAAATTCCATAAGTTACCTAGCCGATAGGTACCTATGTAATTATAGATAAATCTACATTTGTAAATTTATTACCTTGTACCTAATATAAATTTAGGTAGCATGTCTGTATATGAAGTCAAACCCATAGTACAGAAACCAGGTAAAAGATATTCGGGAAAACCCAATAACAATTGAAAATATTTCCTGTTCAGAACAAATTGTATTTTCGTTCAATATCTATCGTTGTAAAGATAGAGCATAACAAAGAAGAACAATCTATTGGACATAGAGATTTATATATAAATAGTTCTAAATCCAAAAAGAATCTCAGCGTATCTGCTAGACAAAGAAAACCTGAACTAAAAAGAAGATCTGATAATGAAAAAGAATACGTACCCATATAATATTTATTATGATGTAATTTGAAAACATAGTGTTGTTTCGGTGAGTTGTTCAAATTCAACTTTGAAAATCAATAATTTTACAATAGTTGACTGTAAAAATTGTAAATAAAATTAAACAATGACAGGTAACTACTGTAATAATTACTGTAATATAAGGTAATTTCATTGTCCCTAAGTCTCGTGGATATGTAATTTTTCCATAGCTTATACCATTACAATTAAAACATATTTAAAAAAAAAATAACCGGGAAAAGTAATTTTAAAATGTAATTTCCTACTATTGGTTGGATATAGGTACCTACAAAACAGTTTATCCTTTTATATTTGTGTGATTTGATTTATTTGGTTGTGAATACAAGTAGTGGAAATCAATTGAAGAACGTGATTTTTTCTGATTTCTCACGGCCACATCACATTGTGGGGTTCGTTATTAGCAAAATATAAAAAATATATCAATAATTTCTATGAAATCGGGTAAAAAAGCTCATGAGTTGACATTATTATAGATGCCGGGACTATAGCGTTAGTCAACATGAATCAGAGTCAAACAATAATAATCCCCATACAATTATTGTTTTTAGGGCATTTATGAAAGGGTTGAACATCGTATGTTCTTAGCTGTTTGATCAAATAACTCGGAAACCACTACTCTTAGCACATTTTATGGAACAATTAAATGAAAATATTTTAGAGGCGGCTCATTATGTAATTGAGTGCGTGGATAATATAGAATAAAATGGGGAGCGATCTGGTGAGGGATTGCCAATGCAAGATAAATCTTGTAATTCAAATATGGGTCCTGCCAGCACAGTGGGTAATGACGTAAAATTATTAGCAATAGAAAAATTGGGATGAGAAATGGGAAATATGAAACAATGTATGGGCCAAAAATTGGGAAATAAAATAGATAATAATAATGAAGGATTGGATATAATGCGGGAAAGATTAGATAAATGCAAAAAGAAAATTGAGGGTAGTAATGAGGAAATAAAAGGGGAAGTGGAAATAAAAAATAAAAATTTGGAAGAAAAAATAAATTAGTCGATTTGGAAGAAAAATTAGTACTAGATTTGGGTAGAAATAGAAGGGAGGTACAGTTGTTGAGGGAACAGCAAGTCAAAGGAACTAGTGCAATATTGATGAGATAACAAAGTTAAATGGAAAACTGGAAGTAGTGGAAAATTTTAATTTGTCACAGAAAACATCAATAATGGATAGACCTATAATATCATTGGAAGAGAGCCAAATCAATTTTAAATATCTAAATTTTGAAAACTATATTGCAAATGATCCATACAAATTTATAGACAAGGTAAAAAGAGAAACAAAAGGTTATAAATTTGAAAATTTTATAAAAGATATTGGACAAATCTTAGTCGGAGAGGCCTATAGCTAGTATCTAAAAAATAAGAATAAAATAATAAATTATGAAAATTTTGAACAATTTTTTAAAGCATAATATTGTGAGGGGGGAATATATTGCTTATCTTTTGGACATCATATCAGGAAATAATATAAATTTTATTCACCTAAACCCAAGACCGTATCTTTCGGAATACGCCAATCGCATTATTAATGCAAAATTATTAACAGAAGAGGAAGTTTAGAAAACAATTTGGAATGACAATCTATTATTTATGTTTAAATAGATGAATTAAAAGAATATCTGATTTATTTTTAATGTTAAATTTAATACTTGTTAAAGATATAATTTTTTAATTAAGAAATCAAAATATAGCAAGAGTACAACCAATAGTCCCAAACCAACAATTTGTAAATTATTCTAGATACCAACAATTTAATGATTATAGTATTAAACAAAATTTTCAAGAACAGTATACAGGGTGTCTACCAGTCGGAAATTTCGGGAATATGTCGGGAATTTACCAAAAAAATTGCGAAAGTCGGGAAAAAGTCGTCGTTAATGCCAAAATTTTCAGATTTTTTTTTTAAATTTTTTTTTCAATATGTCAGTTAAGGAAGCGTCTAATCGCAGGGTGTCTACTATTCGGGAATTTCGTGTGGTCGGGAAAAATTCGGGAATAAGTCGGGAATTTACAGAAAATTTGTGAAAGTCGGGAAAAAGTCGTCGTTAATGCTAAAATATTCAGATTTTTTTCAGTTTTTGCTCAATATATCAGTTAAGGAAGCGTCTGATTGGTATAGTCACTATACATACCTTTAAAGTAAACTAAATTTGCTACAATCCCAAACAACAATTTTGTTGAAAACTGTAAAACGTCACATTAAACTTACTTTTTAATATTACATTAAAATCGGTTCAGCGGTTTGGCCACCACCAACGCCTAAAGATTGGCTAAGTTGCGGTAACACATCGCGAAAACACGGTGGTCGGTACTCTTTTGGCTATAAATCTATAATTATTTGTCTGATGCAAATTTCTTTATTTCATCTGAAAGCTGGTCAAATTTGCAATGAGATCTCTTATATGAAATGTGTTTTAAATCCCATGAAATACCCACTCCAGCACGCTGAGAATCCCATTCCGTTGTGAAAAACCCTTTTTTTCAGTACAATTCGTAAATATTTTCGGAGTTATAGCGAGAAATATACTGAAAAAAAAGTGGATTTCACAAGAGTATGGAGTTCTCAGCGTGATGGCGTGAGTATATCATAAGACTTGATCAAAATTTCATATATGAAGTCTCATAGTAAATTTAACCAGCTTTCTGAAGGAAAAAAAAAGAATATTCTGATCGTACATATAATGAAATAAATATAATGAAAATGCCATGTGTATTATGAAATGTACAATGACATATGACATAACATATTATTTTTGGAGTTATTTTATCCGACAACCCCGTGTAACCTCGCAACTATTTTCAAACCGAATGGCAATACTCGACATTGATGCGTTTCTTGAAATTTATCTAGAGTAATCTGAAATATAAAAAAAAATTGTTTTTTTTTTTTGTTTTTTTAAATATATTGTTTAACTGTGATATGTTAAGTAGCAAAGTATGCATAGATTGATTTGTTTAGATTGTTATTGAAATACCATTAAAATATTGATTGAATAGAATTTCTAAAAATTTTTTTTAAAAAGTCGGGAATTTCTAGAAAAATTCTTGAAAAAGTCGGGAATATGTCGGGAATTTTGATAGCTGAAATTGGTAGACACCATGAATCGGTTTTTTTATTATTACTCCCTGACTTTCCATACTTTTAAAGTAAACTAAATTTTCTACAATTTGAGTCCAGGTTGATCTCTACATAGCTATTGGTTCCCAAGGTCGTGTTCTTCGAAAGTAGGCCATTTTTTTTTTTTTTCTAAAAAATGATGTTCTCTCAATGTGGTCACTTATTTTGTGAAATATCTCCTAAAATACGAAACCCATTTCAGATATTATGAAGTTGTAAGAAATTTAATTAGCTTTCATTTGAGACCATACTGGTACCTGTGGGCTGAGCGGTTCTCTCAAATACGGCAGATGACAAAAATCAGTCATAAGTAGGTTCTGGAGGGAAACGCTGTTCTCAAATAAACTGTTCTCGCGTTTTTTATGGTTTATTTATCAAACAATCAAAATTTCTTTATTTTTGTGAAACATTTTTGTCGGTATTCTTTTTGCTATAACTTCAAAACTATTTGTCCGATCTAAAATTTCTTCGTTTCATCTGAAAGTTGGTAAAATTTGCTATGACACCTCATATATAAAATGTTTTTTAAATCCCATGAAATACCCACCACGCTGAGAATCCCACACTGTTGTGAAAATCAATTTTTTTCACAGTTCTCGTAAATAGTTTCGGTGTTATAGCGAGAAGTAGACTGAAACATAAATGGATTTCACAAGAGTATGGGGTTCTCAGCGTAATGACGTGAGTATATCATGCTTCTTGAACAAAATTTCATACATAAGGTCTCATTGTAAATTTAACCAGCTTTCAGATTGAAAAATGAAATTTGGGATCGAACTTATATTTTTTTAGTTATTTGATCCGACAACCTCGTGTAACTAATCTAGATTAATGTGAAATTTAAAAAAAATGTTTTTTTTTACTTTATAGTTTAACTGTGATATGTTAAGTAGCAGAGTATGCATTGATTCGTTTGTTTGGATTATTATTGCAACAGCATTAAAATATCGTTTGTCGAGTATTTCAAGAAATATTTTTGAAAAAGTCGGGAATTTCCTAAAAAAATCTTGAAAAGTCGGGAATATGTCGGAAATTTTGATAACTGAAATTGGTGGACACCATGGTATAATAAGCAGGTGAGAAATAATAATTTTAATAATGAAAGATATAATGGCCAAAACCCAGAAAATGAAAATAATTTCAATTTTAGGAGAAGTGAAGGCAATAATAATTATCAAAACAATAGAAATTTTAAAGAAAATACAAATTATAATTATAGGAATTCTTCAGAACTGACCAATATCAACCAAATTTTCAAAATTAGTATAGACAGTACAACAGTTCAAGAAATGATCAGCAGGAAGATTAATCAGGTACAAACGACTTCAGCACAAGTTCATTAGGAAGATGAAATGGTCCAACAAGAACCCCCTAGAAATCAAAGCCCACCAGAAGAGAGATGACTAAAAACTAATAAGACAAAAGTAATTTGGAGTGTGGATGAAAAAATAATAATGGAAGATGATATATTAAGGAATTGTGAAGAAAATATTACTAATAAAACAGAAGTGACTTTTAATGTGGATGAAAAAATAATAATGGAAGATGATATATTAAAGAATTGTGAAGAAAATATTAATGATGAGGTTGAATCGTTTAGAAGTGGAATTGTTAATAAATTGAATAAAAATGAAGAAGAAAGGATGAAAGAGGAATTTGATGAAAATATAAACAATGATTTGGTGAGAAGTGGACAAGTGCAGAACTGTGAAATAATAATATGGGGACATTGCAATATTGTTGAACTTCAAGGGACTGATTATGATTTTGTCATATATAATTATGAATTGGAATTTACAGTAATTAAGGATGTGACAGTTCGAAACTCCACTTCACTGGAGTAAATATGACATGGAATGGTTTTGGTGGTTACATAAATTAAAAGTTAATATCAACCACAAAACTTATAGAAGAAAATTCATGTATTCATTAAAGAAAAAAAAAAATTGTTAATGATGTATGTTTGTATGGGTATGATTAAGGATAGGAATTGGAAAATATGCGTTTTAATTGAAAAATAAAGAAAAACACATAAGGAGAGTTTTTCACAATAATTTGTTAAAGAAGTTTTTTGAATTATTTGAACATTAGAATATATATATATTTTTTTTTATTTTGTCTTGGCGGGAGTAATTAATAGTTTTATATGTGATTTTGTATATTGTTAATTTAATAATTTCATATGTTTTAATGGTGAATTATGCCATAACCAGGGAATAGATAAAAAATAGTGTCTCAATTGTTTAAATATGCCAGTCTCCACTTGCTATGCTGGCCCTGACCCAGTAAGGGAATGATTAGTTTAATTATTGTCAAATGTAAAATTTGGTGCAAATTAGAAATGGAACTAAATTATTTTATTTATATAATATACAACATCTTGTGATGTTGAGATTTTGAAGATTGTGTAAGTATTGGATATAACTTTAATATTGTATATGATAATTTTGTAATAAATAATAATGTAAGTTACAATAAACATTACTATAAAGTAATGAAAATTTATAAAATGTCCATATATGGTGTCGTTGTCTTATTTTTTTTTTTTAAATTTTATAAAGGTACTATTGGAATAATTGTATAAAATAATTAATTTTGTATAGAAGGTGGAGTTGAAGGGCATATATGTTTGTATTGATTGATAAACATTCTGAATTAAAAAAAAAAAAAAAAAAAAAATTATTAAATTTTTTTTTCACTGGAGAGGAGGCGAATTATGGTGATCACTATGGTTCGTGGATTAATAAATAAAAAAGGGTCGATTGAATGATCGATGAATTGATCAATAAGCCATCGAAGGCACGCCATGGGCATCCCCACCACTTGCCGATATCAAAGGGCTTCCTGGAATTTCTCGATCACTTGATCTTCAGAGCTGACCGACTACGCACTTGCTCCCCGGTTTGATCCCAGGAAACCAATGAAACTATCAAGATAGGAAGAAGTATGGGTAGAGCTTGAGACTATGCAGTACAATAAAATTGGTGAAATCAGCTTAATTATTTTTATTTTGGCAATAAGTAAATGAAAGAATGTATACCAATTTTAAATTAGTATATAAAGTATAAAGATTGAGAACACCCTCCGTGAACCCACCTGAGGTTGATAATATTAGTAATGATTGGAATTGAAATATAATTGTTTAAGAGGCATTATTGAATTTTCTATTGAACCCATGCTCGTAAATTTTTTGTCTCAATTAAAATTAAATTAATATTTTTAAAATTATTATTAAAACCGTAATAATATATATATATATATATATATATATATATATATATATATATATATATATTTTTTTTTTATTTTTTTTTTATTTTTGAAGAGAAAACATTTGACCCACTATTTTATCCACTAGGCCACCGGGCTCGTATCCTAACCAGGGAAATCTTTTCTCTTCACCGATCCATACTCGGCACTCTCTAGCGTGGCGCCTTGTCCACTCGGTGAAGAGAAAAGATTTCCTTGGTTAGGATACGAGCCCGGTGGCCTAGTGGATAAGGTGCCACGCTAGAGAGGTGGAGACTTGGGTTCGAATCCCAACTGGGGTCAAATGTTTTCTCTTCAAAAATAAAAAATATATTTAAAAAATATTTATTAAAACAAGAATCATTTTATAATTTAATATATATATATAGGGCAGTTTAATTTATAGATAGAGTTAAAACAGAATTAAAAGAGCATAAATTTGGAAACTTTATTAGAAATATTGGACAAATGTTAGCAGGAGAGGCCTATTGCTGGTACATAATAAATAATAATAAAATCAATATTTTTGAAAGTTTTGAACAGTCCTTTAAAAAACAATATTGTGGGGAAGAATACAGAGCTTATCTTTTGGACATTATATCTGGAAACTATTTAAGTTTTACTCATTTAATTCCTAGAGAATACATGTCAGAATATTCCAATCGTGTTATTAGTGCAAATTTGTTAACAGAAGAGTAAAATGTTTATAAAACAATTTGGGATAACAATTTATAATTTATGTTTAAATAGAGGGGTGAAGAGGATATCTGAGTTATTTTTTATGTTAAATTTAATAAATGTTAAACATAATTTTTGAATTAAAAAATCCAAATATAGCAAAAGTACAGCCATTAGTCCCAAACCAACAATTTGTAAATTATTCTAGATACCAACAATATTATAATTATAATAATAGACAACCAAATTTTCCAGAGCAATATAATAAACAAGTAAGAGATAATAATTTTAGTAATGAAAGATATAATGGCCAAAACCAAGAAAGTGAAAATCATTTTAATTATCAAAACAGAAATTTTAGAAATAATCAAAATTATAATCATAGGCAATTTCACAACTATAGACAAAACCAACAAATTCAAAATAACAATAGACAGTATAACAGTTCAAGGAATGATCAGCAGGAAGATAGAAGAATTAATCAGGTACAGACTACTTCAGCACAAGTTCATCGGGAAGATGAAATGGTCCAACAAGAACCCTATAGAAATCAAAAGCTCACCAGAAAAGAGATGACTAGAAACTAGTTAAAACAGAAGTGACTTTTAGAGTAGTTGAACAAATAATAATGGAGCATGATATATTGAGAAATTGTGAAGAAAGTGTTACTGATAAAACAAAAGTGGTTTGTAATGTGGATGAGGAAATAATAATGGAGGATGGTATATTATGGAAGTGTGAAGAAAATATTACTAATGAGGTTGAATTGTTTGTAAGTGGAATTGTTGATAAGTTGAAGAGAAGTGAGGAAGAAAAGATGATAAGGGAAGAAATTGATGAAACTATAGGCGGTGATTTGATGGAAAATGAAGAGATGCAGAACTGTGAAATAATAATATGGGGACTCTGCAATATTATTCAACTTCAAAATATTGATTACGATTTTGTCAAATATAATTGTGAATTGGAATGGTTTTGGTGGCTACACAAATTAAAAGTTAATATCAACCACAAAACTTATAGAAGAAAATTCATCTATGTTAAATAAAAAAAAAAATAATAAAAAAAAAAAAAAAAAAAAAATAAAAAATATGATATATGTTTTTATATTATATGACTAAGAATAGGAATCAGAAAGTATACTTTTTTTTATTAGAAAACAAAGAAGAACACATTGGGGAGTGTTCCACACTTGTTAAAAAAGTTTTTTGAATAATTTGAATATGATAATATTTAATTGTATTGTTTTGTCGGGAGTAATTTTTTTAATATATAAGATTTTGTATGTTGTTGATGTAATCATTTTATAATGTTTAAATGTTTTCATAGTGAATTTATGCCTTGATGTCATTATAGACAAAGTAGCATTTCAATTGTGAATTGTCGGTCCCCACTGGCTGTGCTAGCCCTAACCCAATTTGGAAAATTCTCATTTGAAGGATTTTAGCAATAATTTAAAATTATAAGAAATACCCATTGCTGCCAAAATTAGAATAAGTAGATGTTCTATTTCAGTATTAACCTGAGTTTTAGGTAAACATATATATTCTTTATCTTTTTACCCAAGCATGTTATTTCTATGCTATGTTGTTATATTATTTATATACATGTATACTATTTTTTATTAAGATTTTAAATGTAGAAGCATGATTTTTTTGTGATTTTGCTTGGAGAGTCAAGTGAATAAATTTAACCAAATATGAATCTTTACCATTAGTCAATCTTAGATAGTAATAAATAACTGTAGAATTGGCCACCTGTTTATAATAAATATACTATAGTTTTATATCATTATTATTTATATTATGTTGTTTTGACAAAACAGCCATAATTGTTAGATTATTCATTGCATGTTTTGTTTTATATTCCCTTATTTATTGAATTGTATTTGTGATATTTTATAAAGGTACTGTTTGAATAGATGTATAAAATAATGATTATTGTATAAAAAGGTGGAGTCGAAGTGCACATATAGGTGTATAATATTATAATGTTGAAATTTTTAGTATTGTATAATGGTTATATAACTTTAAAATAGATATATATATATATATATATATATATATATATATATATATATATATTTGTTATGTTAATATCTTTGTTGATAAAGGTTATTTTACTAAAATTTCTAATATTTGAAGTTAATTTTCTTTATAATAAAATTTTAATTATTTGTCCCCATTTGGGCTGCAGTTTGTTATGTTTCAGCTTTTTATTAGTTAATGTAAAATTATTTTCATTTATATAAAGTTAATTTAATTTGTTAAATAAAATTTTGAGGAAATATCAAGGGTTCAGCTTTTCAAAGATAATGATTTTGACTCAAGAATATATTTTTTCAAATAAAATAAATAAAAACAATTTACAATTATATTACATTTTTTAATTAACGTAGTTATAATTAAAATACCTTCTATCTTCTCAATGACTGTAGGTTCTCACAACCCAAATGTTCCCCAATTTGTCCTTCTTGCATGAAACTTCCTTCTTTTTCTTCCTTCGCCAGTTTATTCAAAACTCCTCTCATCCAGACTGCTAGTTTAATTTATTATTTCTTCACACATGTGACTTGTTAAATCTCAGAGAGATGTGATGTTTCAAAATGCGAGAGATGAGAGCGAGAGGTGTTATTGCCTCGAAGTTCCAAATCAGAGAGAGCACGGTGTTAACGTCTCGGGATCCATAAGCAGAGAGAACGATGTTAACGTCTCGGGATCCATAAGCTGAGAGAACGATGTTAACGTCTCGGGATCCATAAGCTGAGAGCACGGTGTTGACGCCTCGGCATCCATAAGCATAGAGCTAAAAAGACGCCAGCCCCAAGCGTCCTTTCAAAAAAACCGTTAACGGCCAAATCTGCTTCATCATGGCCTTCATATTTATTACGTCTTAACCTACAATAACTATATAAAATTCAAATTATACAATAAAAAACATTTTAAAAATCCTAATCATTTAAAAAAAAAAACCTGTACCACTTACAACCCATGAAGGGTCTCGGGTTCAGTACTTAGGTAGGCTGTACTGTTTCTAAGCCAACGGTTGTGAAAGGAGGTGATTTGGCCAGAATTCACGCTCAACCGCCAGGTTTTTCCCCAATTAAGGGTACCCACTTTTTAAGAGTCTGGGTGGGCCCCAGGAGGGTCTCCCGACCTCGAATTCGATCCACGACCGAATTAACAGAATATAAATATTCTGCCTTCAGTCGGCGCCAAATTCAAACTTGAATTCTTTTAAATTACAATTTATCTCGACTCCGAAATATCATTACATTATATATATATATATATATATATATATATATATATATATATATATATATATATATATATATATATATATATATATATATATATATATATATATATATATATATATATATATATATATATATATATATATATATAATAAATATATATAATATATAATTTAGATATAATTTTTGATAATTTGTTTGATATGAATGATGTCATTGTCTTGTTTTGTTTTATAATGCCATATTGTGTTAAATTGTGTATTGTGAAATTTTATAAAGGTACTATTGGAATAATTGTATAAAATAATTAATTTTGTATAGAAGGTGGAGTTGAAGGGCATATATGTTTGTATTGATTGATAAACATTCTGAATTAAAAAAAAAAAAAAAAAAAAATTATTAAATTTTTTTTTCACTGGAGAGGAGGCGAATTATGGTGATCACTATGGTTCGTGGATTAATAAATAAAAAAGGGTCGATTGAATGATCGATGAATTGATCAATAAGCCATCGAAGGCACGCCATGGGCATCCCCACCACTTGCCGATATCAAAGGGCTTCCTGGAATTTCTCGATCACTTGATCTTCAGAGCTGACCGACTACGCACTTGCTCCCCGGTTTGATCCCAGGAAACCAATGAAACTATCAAGATAGGAAGAAGTATGGGTAGAGCTTGAGACTATGCAGTACAATAAAATTGGTGAAATCAGCTTAATTATTTTTATTTTGGCAATAAGTAAATGAAAGAATGTATACCAATTTTAAATTAGTATATAAAGTATAAAGATTGAGAACACCCTCCGTGAACCCACCTGAGGTTGATAATATTAGTAATGATTGGAATTGAAACATAATTGTTTAAGAGGCATTATTGAATTTTCTATTGAACCCATGCTCGTAAATTTTTTGTCTCAATTAAAATTAAATTAATATTTTTAAAATTATTATTAAAACCGTAATAATATATATATATATATATATATATATATATATATATATATATATATATATAGATTAAAAAATCTATACTTCCACAACCCTTTAAGGGGTTCAGTACTTAGGTCAGTATTTACTGTTACTAGGCCAATGGTTGTAAAAGGAGGAGATTAGACCCAGAAATCATGCTTAACCGCCAGGCTTTTTCCCCATTGAAGGGTACCCACTTTACCCAGAAAGGTATCCCGATCTCAAAGTCGATCCATGGCTGAAATGATAATAAATAAATTTTTTGCCCTCGCTCAGACTCGTACTCGTGAGCTTGGAGGCTTAGTACCTTACACTCTGAGCTACCACACCTCCTTTTAAATTTTAAACATTTGAAATAATTGGGTAGCTATTTACGTTTTGATATAAATTAAGGTAGTGAAAATATCAATAGCTATCAAAATGGAAGTTTACAGGTATAGTCAAGAAAGAGCTATCGACAAATGTGAACTCAAAGTGAAGAATCGGAATCGATCTACAAGAGTGATGCGGGTTTGTCATAATTGGTGGAGCAGTGGTTCAATGTCATTAAAAATTGATTAAAATGATAAAATAAACAGGAATATTATTTTAATGGTATTAGAATACAGTAAGACCTTCATAATCTGGCATGCTCGGATCCACGATGCCTGATTATCGAGGTCTTCCTTTAAAATCATTTAAACAGGGAATAAACTATAAATAAAAGCACATAAACTCTCTCTCTCTCTCTCTCTCTCTCTCTCTATATATATATATATATATATATATATATATATATATATATATATATATATTGTTGAATATTCGCGATCTTTTGCCTTTTCACTTCAAATTTCCCGGGTTTTGCTATTCCTTCGATGGGGGCGCTCCTGGTGGCAGGATTCGCGAACCCCCACTTCTTCTTCCGCCACCGACTTGAACACTTGTTGGAACTTCGGCTCTGCAATTTATTTCATGTACCTTTCCTATCCTATTCGCAATTACCCTCAACCTCTTTCATTTCACCTTGCAGTCAGCCGGTAAGTTTCTCTCTTCATGCCCACAGTTCTCGGCACCAAGGTAAGCCAAACTTTAATTATTTTCGTCCCATCACGGCTCTCCCTCATGAACCAGACCCCAATTTCAAAATACAGTCCACTATTCTCAACCCAATACATGGTCCTCCGGCCGAACCTAAATTAAATTCCCGTTTTTTGGTCGAAAAGATCGCTAAAATTATCGTTTTCCGTTATCGCTCGCTGCTTCATTCTTGTTTTTTACATTTCTCATTTCGTGGGTGGGAGAAGGAGTCATTTGTTGGTGCTCAAAGCTATTATTTGCTCTTATTTTTGCCGTGTGCCAATTATTTTGGTTTGCATAATAATAAATGCGTTTCTCGGGTTAGGGGGTCAGAACCTGCACGCGCTTGCCGGTTCATTCCTGCTCCAGCATACTTTGACCTATTGCGCATTTCTCGTGTTCTTTTGCTTAAATTTATTGCTTATATTAATTTCTTCGCCTATATTAACTCGTTTAATATTATTTGCTCCTTTTGTATTTTTTTTTTAATTTTTCTCTCTCGTATCTCCTTGGAGGTATAACGTGTGCTTGCTCGCTGGAAATTTTTCGCTTTTATCGTTGTTTTCTCCTGGAACTGTTATCTTTTGGCATTTTATAATTTCCCAGTTATGGATATTCACGTTCAAAGTCATATTTGCTCTCTTAAGGATTTCCTTAGCTTATTGAAAGAAAAAGCCAAACCTGGTGTATCGGCTACCGCCTTATCAGTCATTAAAGAACGACTTAATTTGCTTGAAGCTGAAGCAAAATCCTTTTTTCAATCTGCCTTGGATAGTGCTGAGGATAAAAGTGTTATTGGTGAACTCCAGTCTGAATTCATGGACTTCACTTCTCAGTGCTTAGAGTTGAGCTTAATTATGTCTCATTTGACTCCTTTAAATGACAACTGTGGTAATATCAGTCACGATTCCCAGCTCAATAGTGCAGCAGGTAATTCTTTATTGCATTCTCTTCCAAAGATTCAAATTGACAATTTTAATGGTAAGGGTGATTTTGATCTATTCAATTCCAAATTTCAAACTTTAATTCATCAGAATATAAGCTTATCTGTGGTTTCTAAGTTTCATTTTTTGATATCTCTGCTTTGAAGGGGAACCTCTAAGGTTGATTAGGGCATATCCTATTACATCTGAGGGGTACGATGCTGCCTTAAATCTTTTAATCTCTAAATATCAAAATAAAAGGGCTTCAATTAATGAGTGCTTGGACAGGATATTGGATATTTCTTCCATTGCTGCCAATGTAGCTTCCCTCCAGAGTTTTCTTGATACTTATCTTATAAGTGTTCAAACTTTAAAGTGCTATCAAGTGGATATAGAGTCGGGGAATGCTGAGTTGCTAGTTAGATTACTTCTTCGGAAATTAGATAAAACTCTTCGCTTGAGATTTGAGCAAAATTTGGGTGGAACCTTTCCTAAACTGGATAAATTAATTAGTTTCATAGAAGATCAATTAAATGTTTATAAAAATTCAGAGCTTTCTAAACCTGCTACTGTTAGCTTGGTCCCAAAAAGGAATATGTCTTCCTTTCATACTACTTTGGCGGACACTAAGCTTGTGTGTATATTTTGCAAAGGCGATCACAAAAAATATGCTTGTCCTCTTTTCTTAAGCTTAGATGTTAAGCAGCGCCATGAGAAGGTAAAATCACTTAAGCTTTGTTTTAATTGCTTGTCTAAACATTTTAATCATAAGTGTAATTCTGTAAATACTTGTGCCAAGTGCCATAAACGTCACCATTCTCTTTTACATTTTGATGAACCCAATTCTAATTCTTCATTTAATGCCCATAAAGCATCTCAAAGTTTTAAGCCTGATGGGCATTCCACTCTTCATGCTTCTGATTCTGTTGGAGTACCTTCTCTTAATACCTCGCCTGCCATGCCTATAAGTCCTGTTTCTCTTTCTCATAAGTCTCAAAGTTTGTCTTCTAAACCAAATGTTTCGCTTGCTTGTGAACAGTTCACTTCAACTGTTCTACTCGCAACAGTTAAAGTTAGGATTTTTTCTTCGCCTCATAATTACATTATTGTGCGTGGCCTGCTGGACCCAGCAAGTCAGGCTAGTTTTATTACTGAGAGATGTGCTAAGCTTCTTAATGTTTTCTCCCCTCAACCTTGTGACCAATTAAATGGTGTTTCTGTTGTTCCTGTGAAACCTCTTGGATATGCCAAGCTAGGCGTTGGTGATACTGATGGAAATACTATTAAGGATGAACATTTATTTATGGTTCTCCATAAAATTACAAATGATTTACCTAGTTCTCCTATTGCACCTTCAGTTAAGGAGTTAGTAGCCCAGTATCCCTTAGCCGATATGGAATTTGATGTCCCGTCCAGGGTAGATGTGTTGCTTGGCGCCGACGTATCTGCTTCTATTTTGGAAACCAGAGTTGCGTCTCTTGGGGAGGGTATGCCATTTCTTTACAAGACTTGTTTAGGGTATGTTCTTATGGGTTCAGCTCCTGCACTTGCTTCCACTCCTGAGGGGGTGACGGGTCTTATCACTTGCCATGTTTCTGATAACAAACAGGTCTCCAATCTCATCAAAAAATTTTCTGAAATTGATCAACCGCCTCTTCTCCCTCCTAGAAAAGATGACCTTCTCTGCGAGCAAATTTATTCCGAAACCACGACGAGAGATTCTGAAGGTCGTTATATGGTGCACTTACCTTTTCGCCCTACTGCATTGCCCCTAGGGGATTCAGCCGGTACTGCTCGTGAATGTTTTGTTTCGCTGGAGAAACGTTTTTCCAAAAATCCCGAGTATTTCATGAAGTACAGGGAATGCATCAATGAGTATATACGTGCGGGCCATTTAGTGCCTGTTGATAATCCAGATGTCTTAAAAGGTCCACATTATGTATTGCCACATCATGGAGTCTTCAAGCGCCACGGAGATACTGGGAGTATTCGGGTGGTTTTTAATGCCAGTCAGCCCACCTCAAATGGTTTATCCCTAAATGATGTCCTGCTTCCTGGACCTAAGTTGCAGAATTCTATTCCTGATTTGATTGTTAATTTTCGGATTTTTCCTTACGTTTTCTCTTGCGATATTCGCCAAATGTATCGTCAAATAAGCTTGTATCCACCTCATCGCCATTTTCATTTGGTTTATTGGCGTGAGAACCCTTTGGAGTCTCTTCGTTTATACCAGCTCACCACAGTTACTTTTGGTGTCGGCCCTTCAGCCTTTCAGGCCATTCGAACCCTCCAGCAGTTAGCTTTGGGTGAAGGTTGGAGGTGCCCTCGTGTTGCTCCCATGAAAGTTTTAACTTTGCCTAAGCTAGAGCTTTGCGCAGCATATTTGCTTGCTCAAAATTTTGATTATGTCTTTAATTTACTTTCTAAAGAAATCATCATTTCAGAAAGACTTTGCTTTTCAGACGCTACAGTTGTATTGGCCTGGCTTCGTGGCTCTCCTCATATGTTTAAAACTTTTGTGGCAAATCGTGTGGCTCATATTCAGGATCTTACCCTCATGAATTCCTGGTTTTATGTTCGCTCCTCGTCTAATCCTGCCGATGTGGCTTCCCGCAGTGCTCTACCTTTAGAGTTATTGAGTCATAAACTTTGGTTTAATGGGCCCGAGTGGCTTTCTGGTCCTCGTATAGTTTGGCCTGTTGAGTGTTCTGACCCTAAGTGTTCGGAGTCAGATTTTAGCCAGGAGTTAAAGGCCGTGGAACTCGAAAGCTTGGCCATTACCTCTGTTCCTACGCCTTTTTACAACAAATTTTCATCCTGGATCCTCCTGTCCAGAGTGGTGGCATGGATATTGCGTTTTACTCATAACTTAAGAAAGCCTATATCGAAAAGAGATTTGTCTCGAACCTTGAATATTTCTGAAATTACCTTTGCTCGTAACCAAATTTGCAAAATTGTTCAAAAGGAATCCTTTCCCAATATTTTTGATTTGCTTTATTCTGGAAAAAATATTCCTAAGCAATATGCTGTGCTCAGTCCTTTTATTGATAATGAGGGATTGATTCGGGTGGGTGGTCGTTTGGCTAGCTCAGCTTTGTCCCTTAGTGCCAAGAATTCCATTTTATTGCCCAAGAGGCATCACATTGTAACATTAATTATTATTAATTATTATCACCTGAAATATTTTCACGCTCGTGCCCATCTGTTGTAATCACTTATTGCTTCATCCTTTTGGATACTTTTCTTTCGTCAATCCTTGCGTTCTACCCTCTCCAAATGTGTTACGTGCTTTAGAGTTGAGCCTCGCAATAAGCCTCCTTTTATGGGTGACCTCCCTGAAGGCCGAGTTATCCCCTCTCCGCCTTTTTCACGCTCTGGATGCGATTTTGCTGGACCCTTTATAATTCGCTCTTCTACTTTACGCCAAGCTAAAAGAACAAAGTGTTACTTTGTGGTGTTTGTGTGCTTTGCTACAAAGGCTATGCACGTAGAAGCTGTCACTGAAATTACCACGGCTGCCTTTTTAGCCGCCTTGTCAAGGTTTATTGCGCGCCGCGGTATCGTATCTCACCTTCATTGCGATTGTGGAACCAATCTGGTCGGGGCTGCCAATTCTTTGAACCGCACTTTTCGAGAGCTTTTGAAGGCCGATTCTATGCGACTACCGCATTTTGGTGAGGAGCACAAAGTTACCTTTCATTTTAATAGCCCTTTGCATCCTTCTAGTGGTGGCCTTTGGGAGGCAGCTGTTAAGAGTATTAAGCGACATTTAACCATTTCTTTACAAAATCATGTCCCTACTTTTGAAGAATTCAATACATTGTTGATCAGAGTGGAATCTATGCTAAACTCACGTCCTCTTACTCCGCTTTCCAATGATCCTTCCGATGTTAATGTAATCACACCTGCTCATTTCTTGATTGGGCGTTCCTTGTGTGTTCCCCCTGATGATGCACAATTATATAAGCAACCATCTCTCAAGTGTCGATGGTTATATATTCAACACATTTTTAATGGTATTTGGAAGAGGTGGAGTAGGGAGTACTTGCACACCTTGCAACTGAGACAAAAGTGGTTTGCTCATTCGCCTAATTTAAGTGTTGGTGACGTGGTGTTTATAAAGGATTTGAATTTACCTCCGCTTCAGTGGCCTATCGGGCGCGTTGTCGAGGTTTTTCCAGGGTCTGATAATGTTGTGCGAATTGCCAGGGTCAGGACTTCTCGTGGAGAATACACTCGTCCGGTTTTGCGACTTTTTCCTCTTCCTTTGGATGTCAGGGATGCCTGCAGTGTATGCGTGGTCTGACCCCTTGATTTCGTTAGTTTGTTTATTTTTGCTAATTAACCCTTGTTTGAGTTTTACTAATCTTTGTTATCCAACATTTATCTTCTAATTGCATGAGTACTAACAAATTAATTAAAAAAAAAAAAAAAAAAAAAAAAAAAGAAAAGAGTTTTGCTTATTGAAGCTTATACGCTTCAAGGGGGGGATTATGTTGAATATTCGCGATCTTTTGCCTTTTCACTTCAAATTTCCCGGGTTTTGCTATTCCTTCGATGGGGGCGCTCCTGGTGGCAGGATTCGCGAACCCCCACTTCTTCTTCCGCCACCGACTTGAACACTTGTTGGAACTTCGGCTCTGCAATTTATTTCATGTACCTTTCCTATCCTATTCGCAATTACCCTCAACCTCTTTCATTTCACCTTGCAGTCAGCCGGTAAGTTTCTCTCTTCATGCCCACAGTTCTCGGCACCAAGGTAAGCCAAACTTTAATTATTTTCGTCCCATCACGGCTCTCCCTCATGAACCAGACCCCAATTTCAAAATACAGTCCACTATTCTCAACCCAATACATATATATATATATATATATATATATATATATATATATATATATATATATATATATTTTTTTTTTTTTTTTTTTTTTTGGGTTGTTAAAAAGTTGTTACACTACACAAACGAAAATGTTGCTATACATAAAATATAAACTGAATTATAAATTGTTTCTTAAAAAAAGTACATACATAAACGCACTATATTTTTATATATATTTACATATCATGATTGGGTTGTACAACATTGTTAAAGAGTTAAACATTTCACTTGTCTGACATTACAAAAAAACAACAAATTATTACATACAAACTTTAACACGATAAACAAACATTACAACACATAAAACAAAAACAGAACCAAAAGTTATGTTTCATCAATAAAAGACGTACAGTATTGTAGAATTCAATCAGATTCACTGCCTGCTGCTGGCACCGATGCTGGTCCAGTAGCCCCAGATGCCATTTGCTACTCGGCAATGTTGCTGTACTTGCATCTAGCATCGTCTTTTTCTGAGCTTTTTGGAACATTGAAGGAATATCAACCTGCTTTTTTTGATTGGTTGCGTTTTTTATAAAAATTGTTTAGAATGATGTGCAGATTCATTACTTCAGTAGCATCATAATGTTTGCACATTTCAGCAAACTTCACAAATTTATTCAATGCCTCCGAAGTATCAGCCCATGTGATGTTGGTTGGTGACGCTTCCTCCTCATCACTCTCGGTTTCTTGTGAATCCTGTGGGCTTAACACATTTTTTATGATTGCCTCATCACTAAGCTCCTAATCTGTGGGTTCATCTTTATCAATATCGATCCATTCGTAGAGTTCTTCTTCTGGAAGACCGCTCAGTGGATTTTTAGGAACAGACAAAATGACATTTACAACCTGTGATTCCCCGGTTGATGGGTCATCAACATTTTCATCTTCCAAAGACTTTTTTTCAAAATGTTTTGACCATAGCTTGCGCCATGCAAAGTGCAATGTTGAGCAGTAGATTTGTACACACTGTTTTAGACGATGTGGAGCCAACAGATAGCCTAAATCACTCAATAATTACAAAAACACTAATTTTTATTTTTCAAGATGATGGGTGCCGGACTGTAGAGAGCCGGATTATGGAGGTCTACCGTATTTAAAGTGACATTTCATATTAAAAAAAAAAATCATAATGTATTAATATTTTTTGAAACTAATATATCATGTATCATTCAGATTATTAAATCTAAATTTAATTCTCATTAAATTGTCAATATGGAATATCAGTATTATATTTTTTTCAACCTTACCTACATTTTCAATAATATGAGTATACTTTAAAAACTTTTGATACAGTAAGATAAAAGTTATTAACCCAAATTTTCAGGCTGGCTTGGGTGCTGTTTTTCAACCACATGGACTTGGTCATTTATTAGGAATCGATGTTCATGACGTTGGTGGCTATACAGAAAATACTCCGCAACGTCCATCTAAACGTGGTTTTAATACTTTGAGGACTGTCAGGAGATTAGAACCTGGCATGGTTGTAACAGTTGAACCAGGATGCTATTTTATTGATGAGGTAAGTTAATTTTAAAACTTACGTTAAAATTATTTTAAAATTTATGTTTATTTTAAAACTTATGTTTATTTTAAAACTTATGTTTATTTTAAAACATTTGTTACCAGTGATAATATTATCAAAAGAACTCGCATTTTTTTTTCTCCCTTCCCTTGCTTTTTGGGAATAAAGGTCCAGGATTTAGAGGAGCATGATGGAATGGGAAAGACCATTGATTTATATACCGCCATTTTTATCTGCTTGGAAAGGTCAAGGTCTCTGTGTTTGACTGACAGCCCCGAACATTAACCCTCCTGTTTCTATTCGATTTGTCTACTCTTCTTCCATATATCCAGACTCATTGAAATGAGCACCCAAATACTTTAAATTTGTTATTTGCTCATTATTTACCTTTAACACCCTCATAAATCTGTGTAGCTTCTTTCCAATACGTGTGCATTTTGTCTTTGTAGGATTAATTGCTATGTTGAGAGAGCATATACTGTATGAGGGTATTAATGTTTTTCTGGAGGTCTTAGTCATTGGGGGCTAACAGAACAAGTCTTCAGCAAATTCAAGTTTAGAATACATAGTGAGCTGCATATTTCAATGTCCTAGTTGAAAATTTTACAATCTCTCCTTGGCTCTACTCAGCACAAGGTCCAGAACCAATTTGAATGAGAGAGGGCTCAGGCTGCATCCTTGCCTTGTCCTCAGATTTGTCTCGAATTCTCAGAAGATATGGTTATTTGTCCCTACAACATTTCTGGTTTTGTGTTTGAGACTGCTCACTGCCAGAATAAGACCATTATTCACCTTTTTCTCATTTAAGGCCTTAACTGTATCCAACTTTACTTACTCTGTCAAAGGCAATTTATTACTAGCATAAATCAATAAAACACACAGAGAGCTCTTTTCCCTTTTTGCCTTCCTCAGTGATTTGTTTCATGGTGAAAATCAGATCTTATGTGCCACTCTGACTCATAAATCTTTACTGTTTGTCTCCAATCTGATAGTTGATGACTCTCCAGATTCTCGCCTCCAAGATTTTTGATTATATCTTACTAGGCACACTGAGGAGTGTTTCTCTGTGATTGTTGCAATCTCCTTTTTTATGGATAGGAACAATGGCTGTGACTTCCCAACTATTCATAACCCTGCTTTTTTTTCCAAAAAAGTTTTAGAAAATGGAGAAACATCTTGCTATCCGTATATTTTATAAATTCCAGAGTGATTTCATCCAGTACTGCTGACTGAGTTTCATCTTGGAGATAGCTTCCTATAGCTCCTCTTCACTGATTTTATCATTCTCTTCCCAGGAAGAAACCTCTTTTTGGGCTCCATTTCAACATACTTCTTTGCCTTCTTGCAAGTCATTAAAATACTCCCTCCATATTTCCTCTATGACTTCATTAGTTACTCATCAATTAAATTACCCATCAATATTTTGTAATTAAATTGTTATATGTACTTCTACTACTACTACTAGCTGGCTCTACAGGTCGGTGTGACCCTTGGTCTTCCAAATTATCTCCTTCCATTTCTCCTGGTCATCCGCAGCGAGTCTCCAGTTCCGAACTCCCAACATCACAGTATCTCTCGCCACTTCATCCTTCCCCTCCAATATTACCATATCTAGCATTTTTCTGTGAGTTTTTTCATCCCTCATTCTCTCAATATGGCCGGCCCATCACAGTCTATTTGCTTTTATATCATTGACTATATCCTTATTTTTTGGTATATCTGTGATTTCAGCATTACTTTTTACTCTCCACCTAACATCACACCTTATTGAACCATATATTATTTTTATTATTTTTCGGAGAAGTAGATAGTTGGGGTATGCAGTCATAAAGATACACAATAATTAAAAAATAAGTTTTTTTTATTATTATTATTATTTTTATTTTTCCTTATTCCTTATTATTTTTCTTTCAAAAACCTTTAATCGCTAAGAATTTTTTATTTGAACAGTATGCTATTCGCATAGTATGCTCTGTTTCCAGCCATTATTCTATTTTGTATTTCTGGGCTAATTTTATTCTCACTGTTTTGAGAGGAAGGCAAATACACGAAATTCCATACACTTTCAAAGGTTGTATCAAGAAGCGATATATTTGATTTTGTTTTATTTGCATCTGGTGACACCAACATATATTTAGCTTTGTCCTGGTTCAGGATAATACCTAACCTCTTGCCATTTTTTATAATCAATTCAAGGGCTTCTTTCAGAGCTGCTTCACTTCTGGCCGTTATCATCAAATCATCTGCGTACACGCATGCCTGCCAAGTTTTATTAGCCAATGTTCCAGTTTTTACTGAAGGTATCAAATGGTTCACCAATCTTTCCATCTATCATTACTTTAGCCATTTTGTTGTCATCGATATTAAAGGAATGAGTTTTGAAAGAATACCATATTCCTTTATTATGTTTATCAGCGTTGTTTGTTTGACACTATCAAATGCTTGTTTATAATTTATGAAGAGGAGGTGCAAATCAATGTTATATTCATAGAATAATTCCATAGTCCAACATAAGACTTAATATTTGATCAGTTGTGCCTTTGCCATACTGATATTCACCAAGGATCTTTTCAGTAAAAAGTTTTTTTTCATGATAATATTAGCCAACACTGTATATACAATATTTAGCAAATTAATACCTCTGTAATTAGCACAAACATCTTTCCGACCTTATTTTAAAATGTTACATAATAGTCCCGAATTCCATTTGTTAATTATTTTTTCTGTTTCCCATAGTTTTAATTAAGTCACATAACACTTCTTTCATTTTTGTGTTTATTAGCTCAGACACAATACCGTCTTTACCAGGTGCTTTACAGTTTTTTAGTGCTCTAATCTCTTCCTCTATTTCGGCTTTTGTTGGCTTTTCGACTGGTTCTGGCGATTGTTTTTCATTATTTATGGTAGTGATTTGTTCATTCATGCCATCATTATTATCTTCATCAGTTATATTCAGCAATTCTGAAAAATGTTCTGTCCATCTCTTGATCTCATTCCACTATCCCTCCATTAGTTTTCCCTCTTTATCTCTACAGCCATTAAACTTCGTTTGGTAACCCCTCCTGAACTAATTTACCTCCTTTTAAAACTTTCTGCATCATGTTTCAGGTTTAGCTCCTCAATATTCTCCACCTTACCCTTCATAATGTTCTTGTCTACATGTAGTCTTAGCTTTTCTCCTCAATGTGCAATAGTCATAATTATGTCTGTTGTGCCGCTGCAGCAGTTTTTGTTGTGCCCGATTTCGCTCTTCTACCACTCCTTTACATTTATCACTAAACCATTCTGCATTTCTTTCATATCTCACCTCACCCAACTTATCTCCGGCAGCCCTAGTCAGCACTCCCCTCACTGCCCTCCATATCTCGTCCGCATTCATCTCCTCATTAAATATTTCATAGTCCCTCATCCTATTGTCCATAGCTTCCTGATATGCTTTACACTGCACTTCATCTTTCAGCCACTCCGTACATCACTTCATTCTTTTCATATTTTCAGGTTTATCCATGTTACATAATCTATGCCTCAGTGGTGCTTTTACAAGATAATGTTCTGAGTCACAGTTTGGACCTCTCATTGTTTTTACATCAATTATGTTTGAAGAGTGTCTATTATTAACTAGTTCATGGTCAATCTGATTGACCATGTTACTTCCTGGTACTGGTACTTTCCGTGTTCCCTTATGTATCTTCTTATGTGGAAAATAGGTACTCTTTATTATCAGTTTATTCATCTCTGCACATTGTGCTAGTAGGATCCCATTTTCATTAGATATTTGTGTAATGTATATTTTTCAGCTACAGGGTCCAATGCTTCCTCTTTTCCAATCATAGCGTTGAAGTCACCCAGAAGAATAATTGCATCATATTTGTGTACTTTTTCTATATATTTTCCCAGATTTGATAAAACTCTTCACTATTTTCTACATCATCTGTAGGTGTGCATATGCAGAAAAAATTGTAATGTTTCTAAATTTTCCTTTTTGTCTGATCTTACACAGTCTTTCACTTATCGATTCTAAATTTATAAGTACTATTTTTCTATTAATGAAAAATGCAGTTCCTGCTTGTCCAGCTCTTCTTTCTGATCCGCTGTACAATATTGAGAAATTCTTATCAACTCTACCACTCTTACTCCATCACACTTCCTGTAGATCTGTCAAATCACTTCGATATTTTTCAAGTTCGTCAGCAATTTTCATCATTTTGCCCGGTCCCATCATAGATCTTACCATCATGTTGCCAGTGAAGTGTCAGATTTTCTGTTTTTTCCATTTAGCTCGCCTTGATCTGTAACTTTTTTGACGATCATTATTTTCATATTCGGATTTCTGAATGATAACTTTTTTTACAAGGTGGGGTTGGTTGTTAGCCCTACCCTCTGGAGGACCAGGTCATTTTGTTTCGAGGTTTTCCTCCACGAGATCATCTGCTTTCACCACTGCTGTAGAGCACAATCTATCCTTGGTTTGTCATAAGAGTGTCCTTCTCCTATCCTTTATTGTTGTATATAGTTTATGCTAACTTTCTTATCCTCATAATTTACAACATTAGCCTCTTTTTTTTTTTCTTTTTCACTATGTACTTTTAAATTCACAATACAATTTATACTTTAATATTAACTATTCTTTTATTTCAATGTACTACCACATTGTCATACTTTATTTATTTATTTGATCATTAACTATATTATCTATTGTCGTAATCTTTTTATCTGTATAAAAACAAAAAAAAATTGTTTTCAAGCTTATTTTTTTAATTTTCATACTGTTTTTCCTTTTTTATCTTTTTTAATTCACTTTTTTTTTGTCATATTGTTTTTCTTCTACCCTGTTGAAGGCTTTCATAGTAATTTGAAACGTCGGCACAATAAGTTAATAGTTTCAATTGTGTTTCCTTGACTGCACACAAGTATCTATATCATCATTAAAAAAACAATGTCATTTGGTTCCTGTATTTTTTTTTTTTTGGGCCTAATGAGGACCACAGGGATAATATCTACTGTATTTTTATTTTTAATATTTATCACAATATTTGTTGTTGGCCAGTTGTAAACTTTTTTGTTGTTCTAGAAGTTATTCTTAGTGTTTATTTTGTTCCAGAATATATATTTTTTCTATTCTTTATGAGGACCATCCAGATATAATTATCTTTAAATTTTGATATCTTGGAACCTTGTTCTATTTGTAATTGTAAATTACCAAGCTCAAACTTTATTCATATTCAAAAAAGAAATCTGTTGTATTACTTTAATCATCTTGTTAGAAATTATAAAAATAGCATAATTTTTGTTGTATTATACCCTTAATAGAAACTACATCATTGCTTCTGGTTTATAATAGGTGTTAGATGATGCATTTAATGATCCTCAATTGAAAGTATTCCTCACTGAAGAAATAAATACGTTTAGAGGCATAGGAGGAGTACGAATTGAAGATGTTGTATTAGTAACTGAGACTGGCTATGAACTTTTATCAGATTTACCAAGAACGTAAGCATTCTTAATCTCAAATTATTTTAGTTTCTATGTTCTGATTTAATTCTGTTTAATATTATTATTAGTGGTATTTTTTTTTTTTAGAAAACAAATTTAAAATTTGTTCATTTTTAGGAATGTGTACATGTATATGGTTTTCATTCCTATAAATATATGATTCACCATATATTCAAAGACATATCTTAATAAAAAATGAATACCTTCAGCATGAAATTTATGCAGGGATTTACACTAGATTAGAATTGTAATCTGCTTTGTGGGTTTACGCATAAAACAATATAGTAATCCAGAAAAATTTACCTAGAATACCTGAGCATGGAGAACCTCTATAATCAATACCACAAAAAAAAAAAAAAAAAAAAAAAAAAAAAAGTTTTACTACCCAATGCAGGAGATACCATTGACAAAATCAATAATTTGATTGACTAATAAATATAATCTAAGACTTTTGTAACACCACCGGTCGCTAGCTTTATACTAAAAATTTTTCAAATTAGTTAATCCAGGGCTGCAAATTTATTGCTGGGGGGTATTGTGATTATTGATTGGTATATTTTTGTGGTTGCAGTAGTTTTACTACATGTTGTAGGAGGTGATACCAGTTTGCTTTGTTTTTTTTTTGTTTGGTGAATTTCTGGCAGAGCTGGGGGCAGCCTTTCGTTGTATTTGTAAATAAAATTGAGATAGCTACTTGGGTTAGAGAGCGCTAAATCAAAGCGAACTAAATGTGCAATAACACAGAAATCCGGTCTCTACCTATAAGTAATGCCTTCAGAGAATCCAGCAGGGGGATCCTGTCTGCTATCTAGTATATCCTGGTAGCCCTTAGCTAATACTTCATGTAAGGAACGGAATCTTTTAATCCAGTGAGCTTGAATTCCATCAGGACCAGGTGCCCTCCAATTTTTCATGCTCTTGATTGATTGCTTGCGTGACATTGTTTATAGTTATTTTTGTATCTGTCATTTCAGAAGCATTTTGGAGCGTTTGTATTTCTTACTCTATCCAAGGGGGTTCACATTGTGTCTCGTCGGCTGTTCCCATTTATTTCTCCAGTAATCCTCAATGTCATCTGGGTATTTAGTCGATCTTTTAACTTTTTGGCCAAGGTTTCTGTAGAATTGGCGTTCATTCTGCCTGAATAGTTGATTTTGTTGCCTACGCAGATCTTCGTAATCGGTTTGCATAAACTGCTAGCTTTTGTTTCAAGCTGTCCAGGTACATAATAAGCTTATCAGTCAATTCTTTTTCCATTACTGTACCTAGATTTTGTACCACGATTCCATCAATTTTTCTTTTTGTTTTGGCTTTCGCTGCTTGAGGGTTACGTATATAATTTGAAATCACGCCAATTTTTGCTCTTATCGTGTTCACTTTTATTTCGAGTCGCTTTTTCCAGGGGGGGTGCTTCCCTGTCTCTTCTTGATGTTTTGCTGTTGCATCATTCATTTTAATGCCAAGCTCTACTATAACTGTCTTGGCAGCTATATATAGCCAATGAGGCACATCTTGAAGGCCATTTATCAGATAAAGATGTTCCTTAAGAACCTATTCATCGTGTTGGTAACCTTAAGCGTGGTCTTATTGTACACTACTCCTGGTAGCAGCGGACGCTCTCTGACTGGTATCCCACCTTATTATTAATATTATTATTATGGCCCTCGCGCGGATCTTATTGCCGCGTAGGGGGTGTCCCACGGGTGGCGAATATGGGAATGGTCGGTTCCTCCCGGCTAAGTTCGACGGACTCGCTGACCGACAAATGAGGGCGGCCTCCCAGGCTTGCTGGAGGGTGTGGCGTAGGTATGTACACCGTACTCATATATTCTTTTGTTCAAAAACACCCCCAAACAGTCATGGATCTCTCTAAGGTAAAACGCTCACTATCCGGAGTTAAACTAGTCTCCCGTTCGGGTCTCCGGGTGAGGACTGCTTCAAAGGATTCATGGTGCAAGTTCGTGGGGAAGAATGTTGGTCAGATCACGAACTCGTCATCGCGAAAGTACGTCAAAAGCTTATAATTAAAGCCCGGAGTTTCGTGCAACGAAAATTCTGAAATGTGCAATAAAAACTTGAAATTGTGCAAAATCGTGCAATAAAACTTAAAATCGTGCAAAATAAAATGCAAATGATAAAAAAGGTTGAACAAATAATTCGCTAGATACAATTCTTTCCAAAAAGTTGTTTTTATCTTAAAATTTATTGATCCAGTCCTTAGTAAGGGAGTAGTTAAATAATCATTGTCTAAAAAACAATAAGAACAAATCGCATATCTTTATTTCTTAGAAGTTGGGAATCCGAGTTCCCTAGCTAAAGTCAATCTAAAGTTGTTCTTAAAATTGTTACTTTTCCAAAAACACGAAAGTGTTGTGCATTCAGGATTTGAATGCAGGAATTTTGTGTATTCAAACTGCAGAATGTGCAATTTTATGCATTCAAACTGCAGAATGTGTAATTTTATGCATTCAAACTGTATTATGTGCAATTTTATGCATTAAAACTGCAGAATGTGCAATTTTATGCAGTAACCCCCAAAACGTGCAATTGTGTGCAATATTAAACTAAGGTAAATTTGGCCTAAACGTCCTTATTCGTATAAATAATTTGTCTCTGGCTGATTACGAGCTTGCAACAAAAAGATACAATTGCACGTGAATCCGGGCTCTACTTATAATAAACAAGAAAAATAAAAATATATTTCTTCCGATAAATTCAATCTAGCGATATTAAAAGATCCTTTTTAAAAGCGATTTCGCTTTAGAAGTCAAAAATAGGTTCCAAGTTCTAGGAGCTTTAGATAAAGATAGTGAGGATATCGACAATTTATGGTTAGGTATCAGGGTTAATATTACAGCTGTGGGCGATTCTTATCTAGGCTGTATCGAAAATAAAAAGAATAAACCTTGGTTCGATGACGAATGTAAAACGCGTGTGTGAAACACATAGATGCTCAATTAGAAACTCAATAATCCGAGTGAGAACAATGCATCCTACTTCCAAAGCTTAAAAAACGAAACCTCTAGATTCCTCAAAAATAAAAAAGACATTATCTTAAAAACAAAATATGCGAAATAGGATCTAATAATATCGGAAACAACCTAAGGGATATAACAGAGAGATTCTCTTTCTCCGGTATTATTTAACTTAGCACTAAAATACGTTAATAGGCAGGTAATGCTTACTTGAAAAGGATCAGAGATGGGTGATAAATTTCCTGTTCTTGGTAATGCTGATGATTTGGTACTTTTGGGTGAAAACGAAGAAACTATTAAATTAATAGTCCAGGCAACGAATACCAAAAAAGGCCAAATAGGAGAAATAAATCATGTAGAAGCCAATTTTGGCACAGTTGTAGGGGGAGGTGACCTTAACAGCATACTAAAAGTCCTGTACTTACAAGTGGTTGGGGTGGAGCTAAGGGTTGGGGGGGGGGGGGGCGCTCTAAAGGATTTTTTTTTTTCAGTTTTTCGTTAATTACTCCAAGATTCTTGCCTCTAGCGAAAATGTGTTTCAGTACTAAATTAATAAACATAAAATTCTTTACAAAAAAGACTCTATACATTGTTTTGCTGGGATCAATGCTTAAGGAGATATTGTAGGGGGAATAAGGAAAATTAAAGAAACAAAAGATTTTATTGTTAAAAATTATATGTTTATTGTTAAAATTGAAATGTTTATTGTTACAAATGAAAAGTTTATTATTATTAATTAAATGGTTATTGCTATTAAATATGTTATTAAAAATAAAATATTTGTTGTTAAAGCTAATATGTTAATTATAATACAGGGTAATTAGCATTCGAACCTTGTAATCGAACCAAAAATAAAAAGGTCTAACTATTGGAAATTGTTCACCAACCTTAGCTCTAAATGTGGTAAAATATTTTCTCGAACTAGCATCCGGTTTGGGCAGGGGAGGGGGAACGTGTTGAAAATTGTATGTTTTTAGCAGTTAGATGCAATAACTCGGGAACCGTTACTTTCAGCACATTTTGTGTTATATACATTATTAAAGCTATGGAAATTTGCAATAAATTTGGATCTATTCATTTTTTTACTCCAATCAATATTTTTAGAGCTGTGAAGGACGAAAAATTGGCTAAAGCAGAGCGCACACTAAGACAGGCATGCCATGACGGAAACATGACAGGACGTTTATACTCTCTGTCTATGCCTCTTCCGCACACTAAGACAGGACGGGATGCACGTCCCGTCCCCCCACCACTCCATAGTTTTCACAGGTCTCTAGGTTTCCCTAAGGCCCTAGCTCAAAGGATGAATGGGTGAGAGCATGCGCATCTTCGAGGAGGACGTGGTGAGATAGCCAGGCACAGGAAGTTTTCGCTCCAAAAGCGATATCGGTACGGCATGGAGTTTTCTCAGAAGTGCCTGCCTGTCCGTTGCCTGGCTTAGTGTGCGCCTTTCCTATAAATACAACTGAAAGCGAAAATAAACGTCCCGTCATGGCATGCCTGTCTTAGTGTGCGCTCTCCTTAAGTCGCCCTTTTCCGAGAAAACACGTTTGTCGGTACTCTTTTGGCTATAATTCCGAAAATATTTGTCTGGTACCGAATTAATTTTTTCATCTCAAAGTTGGTTAAATTTACTATAATATCCCATATCAAATTTTAGTTAAATTCCGTGAAATATCTATTTCACTGCATGAAATTCCGCTTACTGTTGTGAAATGATTTTTTTTTTTTTTGGCAAATTTTTTGTTTTAACTCGAAAACAATTTGTTCTATCCTGAATTTCGGTTTTAAATTTTAAAGCTGATTAATTTTGCTGTAAGATCTTTTATGTCAAACTTTGATTAAATTCCGTGAAATACCCATACCAGCCCACTCAACATATCAGAACTGTCATGTTTTTTCCAAAACCTACACATTTAGCGTGTTAGTATGGATATTTCACGGAATTTAATCACAATTTCATGTACAGGACCTGATAGATAATTTTAGTAGCTCTGAGATGGAAAAAAGAAATTTAGGATCTGACACATTGTTTAGCAGTTATAGAGAAAATGAGCCAAACAAAACTTGGATTTTATAAACGTTCGCAGTTTGTAGTGTGCTGGCAAGGTTATTACACGAAATTTTATTAAAATTTGATATAGGGGATCTGATAGTAAATTTAATCCGCTTTGAGATGAAAAAAAAAATTCCGGATCGGTCGGACAAATATTTTTGGAGTTAAAACGAGAAATGTGCCGAGAAAATAAGGGTTTCATAATAATACGGGGTTCTCAGCGTGCTGGCATGAATGTTTCACGGGTCTTGATAAAAACTTCACACATAAAGTCTGACAGTAACTTTAACTAGCTTTCAGATGAAAAAACGAATCTTAGATCGAACAAATAGTTTTGGAGTTATAACCAAAAGAGTACCGACAAACGTGTTTTCGTGGAAAAGTGCAACTTACCGCAAGTTAGCCTATTTTTCGTCATCCACAGTTCTAAAACTATTGATCTGAAGAAAAAATGAATAGATTCAAATTTATTGAAAATTTGCTTAGCTTTAATAATGTATAGAACACAAAAAGTTACGGTTTACGAGTTATTGCATCATACTGCTAAAAACATACAATTTTCAACATTTTCCCCCCTCCTTTGCCCAAGCCCGATGCTATTTCGAAGAAACCTTTATACCAAATTCAGAGCTAAGGTTAGCGAACGATTTCCAGTAGTGAGGCCTTTTTATTTTTGGTTCGATTACAAGGTTCGAATTACCCTGTATTATAATAAACATTTTAGGTTTAACAACAAACATTTTATTTTTAGCAATAACCATTTGATTAATAATAATAAACTATTCATTCATAACAATAAATATTTCAATTTCAACAATAACCGTATCATTTTGAACTATAAAAACGTTTGTTTTTTAAATTTTCCATACCCCCCACTATATCTCCTTAAGCATTGGTCCCAGCAAAAAAATGTATAGAATCTTTTTTGTAAAGAATTTTTTGTTAATTAATTTAGTAAATTAACACATTTTCGCTAGAGGCAAGAGTCTTCGAGTTATTAACGAAAAACTGAAAACAACGACCTTTAGAGCGCCCGCACCCTTAGCTCCACCCCCCCCCCCAGTACTTTTAGTGTGTTGTTAAAGACATCTCCCCCTACAACTGTGCCAAAATTTGCTTCTACATGAAGTAATTCCTCAAAATTTTCTTCGCTGCCTGGATTATACACGCAACTACGCTTATTATTAAAACCGGTAACGAAATTGGTCTAGTAATTAATACCAATAAAACGAAATATATGGTTAGTAGTAGAAACGATGAACATTTAAGTGATGTAGATATTTCTGGGGTACAGTTTGAACACGCTGAGCAATTCAAATATCTAGGGTACATTATATCAAGAAAAAATGAAATTCATGAGGAAATAAGGGCTAGGTTAAAAGCCGGTATTGCTTGTTATTTCTAGTTCACAAGATTACTCAGCTCGCGCTTTCTCCCCACAAATTTAAAAATTAGGATTTGTAAGACTATTATACTACAACAGTTCTCTACGGATGCGAAAAAAGGAAGCAACAACGGCTTAAAGTTTTCGAAAATATAGTACTACGTAGAATATTTGGCCCAAAGAGGTTGAAAAAAACCGGAGAATTTGGAAGGCTTCACAATACGGAACTGCGCGAGTTATATCCGGTAAATATTTTTCAGGTAATAGCAGCGCGACGGTTAAAATAGGCATGTTAACTCGTTGGGTTTAGTAATGATTGAATTCCGAAAAAAGTAGCTAGTTTTGAGCCGTTGGGTAAACAACCAAGGGGTAGACCAAGACGTCGATGGGAAGATTAAGTCAGGGCCGACCTTCGGTTTCGGGTTTTTGGGGGAGTAGATTGGAGGAAGGTGTGTGGTCAACGGTTGGTGGTGTCGGCATCGAACCTTCGGGTTCGCTAAGCCTTGGTTTATAATTATTATTATTATCATCTCTCTCTTATTCTCGATTTTCACCGGAAAAATAGCACCTACCCTGACGAAATCAAGGATTAGGCACTGAAATTATTTTTTTACGTTAAAAAATTTTCTGATGATACTGGCTGTTCCCAGAAGGACTGCTTTCTGCGATTCTTGGAGAATTTTATTTGTAAGATGCAGTTCTTTGATTGAATTGACCATAGTTTCTCGGGGTCAAGCCATTACTAGAAATGATCAATGGAAACACCCTCACATTTTCAAGATAATATGGGTGTTTCAGCTCTTCGCCAAGGTCCAAATAAACATCCAAATATTTCCTCATTTTCTCAGCAGCCATGCAATGTACATTATCATCCATCGGCACTCCTATTTCGATTATAGCTGCTGATTTCATTTCTTTGTTAATATGTAAAATATTGGGTCTGTTGTGAGGGATAGTGTGATCGTTCAAAATAGCGTCTCAGTATGTTTTTATAAGTTTTGTTCAATTATAGACCTTGGGTTATACTTGTAATGAGGTACTTCCGATTTTTCCAAAATCCCGTATTTATTGGCCAGAGCTTGGTGAACTATTTTGGCAAAGCTGTTATGCCTCAGCAAATATTCTTTACCCGCCAGAGCCTGACGCCCACAGAATATGTGCTGGATCGATTCCGCTGCAGCTTTGCATAACCGGCATAGTGCATTAATTTCTTCTCCACATATACGATGTCTTTAAACGTTTGTAGCAATCACTTTGTCCTGTATCGCTAATAGGAAGGAATCCTTCAGTCTCTGGAAATTGGGTGCCCTTACGCAGCCGCATAAGAGAGGCATCAATGTTAGTTCCAGTGGTTGTAATGGAGTGGTAGAACTTTCCATATATAATAGTGGAACGGAACGTAAAATCTCATTCCACTTTTAAGTCGGAACAGCCCTTCACTAGCTAAGTTATCTCATAGTTAGTGAGGTACATGGTACAAAGGTAAGAAAAGAATATTAAATACAAAAAGATGGAATGTAAATGACAGATCAGCCTCCTGACTTCACAGTGAAGGAATTTGAATTAAGGGATCGGCTTCCATTCTTAACATATTGGTAGTCGTCAGCTACAGCATTTAAAAAGTGAACAGGAAGCAAGCCAAGGGATGAATCTTGAAATATTATCGAGGGTAGGAGAGGAAGAGAGAGTGAGATGAAGAAATAACAAAACAACAATTAGGAATAATTTGGTGGGAGATATCAGCTCAGCTGACGTTGCTAGAGGAATGGATGCTGCCAAAGGCAAAAACAGGAGAGAACTGAATAAAAGTGCCTCTGACTAATGCTGACTTATGTGAGTTATGCAAAAGTCAAACCTTGAGAGGTAACTGAAATTATTTTTTTGGGGCTTAGGTACATCCCTTCTCTTTTCATTTAGTTACTTAATATAAATAAATAAATAAAAAAGTTCTTTATTTATTCTGGGACCTTAAGTCCCTTAAGAATAAAAAATAATGTACAATCAGGGGGCCTGCAGAGCCTCAAGATGGTTATGAAATATTATTAAATATAATAAAATAGTAATTAATAATGATAACAAATAAAGATTAAACTTAGAAATATTGACAAAAACAAAAACAGAAATATTATGATTCATTGTGTGAATCATTTGTGTAGAAACAATAAAAATTTCTTGTACATAAACTTTTATATTTTATAAGACTATTAAGTGGCTAATGACAGTTTTCATGGATCTGGATGGACAGTAGGTGGTTAAATAAGTGATATTTGAAAGTGGAAAGGGTGTTCGAGTGGCGAATGGTGTAAGGGATGGAGTTCCATAGGGACGAGGATCGGATTAGGAATGATCTGTTGAAGGCAGCGGAGCAATGAGCAGGAGTGTACAAATCTGATGGGCGGGAACGGGTTTGGCGGGTAAGAACAGAGGACGGGAAATTTCGGATACATGGTTTTTCCAGGATAGGTTTTGATCGAAAATGACTCCGAGATTTTTGACTGAGGGGTAGAATTTGATAGGATCACTGCTCAGGAAAATGGTGGGAATAGGAGGCATGGTTTCCAGGAGGCAACTCGAACCTATTACAAGCGCTTTGGTCTTTTCAGTATTTAAATTCAACTTGTTCGTATCTGCCCAGTTATAGATTCGATCCAAGTCTTCCTGAATTTTTCTAGTAGCTTGCAGTAGGTCAGAATTAGGAAAGGATAAATAAATTTGGAGATCATCTGCGTAAAGGTGATATCGGCAGTGATGGATGGAAAAAGGAAGGTCATTAATGTAAACAGAAAAAAGTGTGCGTGAAAGTGAAGATCTCTGAGGAACACCACAGGAGAGAGGCAGGGTCTTGGACGGAGGTTTATTTGGAATGACTACATACTGTGATCGGTCGGAATGGAAGGATTTAAACCAAAGTAAGGCATAATATATGCCAAAATATACTGACATATGTTTCAAGACATAGTTTTGAGATAAATAAAATAATAAATTACAACTTTATATAATATTTAAAGATAATGATTTGCTATGTCCGTCTCTGTGTGAGTCCGGATCAGCATTAATCTAATTATAGGGATGCCAGTAAGGACTTAATCTCCTGACAAATGATAAATAAGTATTTTAAATCTTTAATTAATTTAATTTAGTCTTCTCCAGAAGGTGATCGTGGGGTCGATAATCATGTGTGTTAATTATAAATAAGGGTAAACCAAATATATTAATTAATGAGTGGCATGCAAATTGTAAATAAATTCGACGGTTCAATAAAAACAATATATATTCCATTATGGGTTGACATTTAAAAATTACAGTTAGGAAAAGGAATCATTCTTAAGTTTAAACTTATATTGTAACAAATAACTTAACCTAGACTTATCTTCTTAATACGAGGGTGTTGCTATGTTGTGGGTTCATGGTGGTAAGTTCCGAAGACAGGAACCAAGCACGGACCAAAGACAGACTCTAGACACATCAAGACTCAAGCCTCCTCTATCTCCAAGCCTCTCTCAAAGACTGATCCAAGACCCCTTCCAAAATAATTTTCCGGCCTTTGTTAAGGTATAGGCTCCGCCCCTTGTACTTGGACACGCCCACCGACTTCCCCGTTTTATGAAATTTTAAGAAACTCAAAATACCGTGTTCACCCCAATATTACCCGGTAAGGGACAGGCGGGTAGAGAAAGGGTCTCAACAAAGGGCGCGGACTCCCCGGACCACCCGCGAGGGGCCACCCCTTTTGCAACACGCTAATGGCATGTCTATCAAACTAAACCCTATAGATTTGATACATAGCATTACCCACCTCTTACAAGAAAAGAAAAATTAATAAGCAGGCAAAACTTATTGATTTTTCTTTAAAACAATCTACAATTATTAACAGAAATAATATATAGCTAGCCCTTAGGTAAATTCAATAAACAAAATCTAGAATATAACAAAATTGAATATCACACTATTGAATAACATAAAAATAAACGCCATTTTACCCTCATGATATCAACAAAATATTGCAGTAAGACGATTTTTAAATTCTATGAATAACATGATTTTAGGACTTATCTGCTAAACCATTGATTTAGAATATAATATAAACTTGTTTACAAATTTGAGTTTAAAAAATGAATTTTATGGCTACCTAAAATTTATCAGTATTATTTTTTCAGAGAAGTCTATATTGACAACAAATAGCCATACATAATTTACATAAAGTTAGGATAATATCAAAAATAAATAAGCCTTATCAATATTACAAATTTAAATCCAGAAAAATAACTCTAGAACCATTTTTAACTAGAATAATAAAATGAACAAAATATACTATGTATAATCATACTTTCTTGAACAATTTAATAATAAAAAACATTATAGTTAAGTCAATATTTACGAATACTAATACTAAGAAATGATAGTAAATAAGTAACGTTGTATGTAAAAATTTTAAGTTTAACAAAACACTAAAACAACCGTATTTCTAATGTAGATGTATGTACTTCATGATTTTTCAATGTTACACTATATCAACATCATCTTTTTACCAAATAAAACAATAAATTTACAGTTTTCACCTCTTCATTAGTCAGTGATTAAACCCACGAAATAAAATATATGGAACAAATAGTTAGGGAGCTTCTGGTTTGACGGCACTAGCACTGTAGAGCAACGCTCTGCTGGGTTTGACCACTTTTAATTGATGTCTAACCACTTGTCATCACACAAAACTACTCTTCTTCGTAAGGATCTTCTTTGAGTTGGCAAGAGGCAATTCAGACTAAATCATTATGAGTAGATTCAGTCATCAACGTCTGTTTCTAATTTCTGTTGAGCCATTTGAAGAATAGTTTCTGATTGCGTCTGCTGAACGGGATTTTGATGTTGTTGCCAGTGATGTTGTGCCATATTTTGATGTCTTGCCAGTGATAGGAATATTCCTCATACTCCTTTTACGTGTTGACCTGTTTTTCCAAGCCTAAGTGATTCTTACTTCAGATAATTGTTATGACTATTTTGGACTATTATGTCACCTTCACTTCTTCACACCAGATGTTATTGCTCTTGTGAACCCTATTTAAAAGGGTTCGCTACTTGAGGGTTGAGGGTGTCCTTTACACCTACCATTTGCAAGCTATTACCGTGGTACGGAGATATACCTGGAACTGCAGGTAGTCGCATATCCGTTCTCCTTAATGAAGTTATACAATGCAAAATATAAAATAATGATCTTATTTCTATTTTCTATATGTCAACCAGAACTTTACAATGATTCTACTTTAAAAGAAATAAAAAATGAAATATGACCTGTGTGACTTTTTACTTTATGAAATAGTCTGTAATATAATTGACTTCAGAATGACTAATTATTTATTTAGTTACCTTTCGCTAGTGAACTTTAACTTAAACATTCCAAAAATCACGCTACAACTTTTAAAAAACAACACTAATTATGTGCTAATTTACCTCCATCGTAAATTAATTTAAATCTTTAAAAATCTTAAAATTACGATTTAATTTTCTAAAACCTTATCTTAAAAATTGACCTCAACCATTTATAATAAAACTATAAAATAAATTTTTATACTAAACAGATATTTAATACAAGTGAGAATGTATATTCTACTTCAAAATTTTCTATTATTTTAAATATGACCATTTATAAAATTAAATAAGCCTACCAAGGTGTCATATGCACAGTAAGTAAATAATAATTGAGCCCCATTAACTTAATAAAATATTTTAATTCTTCTTCAATTTGGATCCTTACAAATTATAATTCCCCTCACTCTGGGTATCAACAGAAGTTTCTTTTGGCTTCTTTAACTTTTGAGTTCTTTCCTTATAACAGGATGACAGGAGGACAATGTCTACTCCAGAAATTTCGAGTAATGTTCCTAATTACTTCGACAAAAATATATCATGAAATAAATTAATCTATTCATGATCCAAACTTGTAGATGTTTCCATCGGGATGCTTCTTTTGTATTTTAACTGATCACTCTTGGCAATTTTAGGCTATTTATTACTGTTAGCTATTTTTTGTATACAACTTTGGCCACTACAAAATTTCTCTTGACTCAAGATCTTTTAATTTTTATTCACAATTATTCATTCTATAACTTGTTTTATTTTCTAAGTATAGTTGTTAAAACTATAATTGTTACAAACTTGATAAAAACTGTGATTATTTAAAACTTATTAAAATTTCGTTTAGGTCTCCTGCTTTAACAATATATTTAATAAAACCCAATGCCTTACTATTTACATTATTTATTATACCTATATTTCTACCCTAAAAAATAGTCTTTTTCCTTAAACATTAACCGGATTGGTACCAAATTTGCAATAGGCGTTTTCAAAGATTATAATTTTTTCTTAACCTTCCCCCGTAGATAATTGTGTACATCAACGGGATTCGGGTTTTTTCCAGCAGTACAATAGTCCTTCCTTTTAATTTCTTCAATTTGTATCTTAGATATTTTCTTATGTTTCTTTTCCATAATTTTCCAAAGATCTTTGTCACAGTCTGTCTTATATTTGTCCTTTTCACATGTTATTTTACTGTTTGTTTCGCCTTTATCTCCACTAGTCTTATTTAAATTTCTTTTTAATGTATTAAAGCACTGAACAATTTTTGTTTTCGAGCTTTTTTGAAATTTAACACTTATCTGCTCTTAATGTTCTTTGCCTAGGTCCTTTTCTTTTTCTATATTTGAGCTTCTTTGCTTTATGATTTTTCTTTTTCTTTGATAACAATTTACTTTTCTTTTTCTTTTTCTTTTTGTTTTTCTTAATTGTTTCTAGTATGTCTTCTTTAATTGTTTTAACTGCTTTTTCAACAGTGTTAAGAGGACTAGTAAATTTATCCTCATTTTCATCCTTTTTATCTTCTGAAGGTCTACTTCATAAAATTCTTCGACAAAGGTTGGAGGACTGGAATTTTCATCTTCAGTTTCCTCAGCTATTTCTTTCACTTCTTGCGCTGGGATGTTTTCTTTAAAATTTTGTACCACTTTGATAATAGTAGAAAAATCATTAGGTGATTCACATTTAGGTCCTTCTTTATCAATTTGGAAAGCTTTGTTACACTCTTTCACTTCCACCTTTAAATCATCTACTTTTGATAATATTTCCGTTTGTGTATCGCTAAACTCCTTTTTTAAACTTTCAAACATCATCATGATTGTTCTCCGATCATTTTCATTACGTTTCTGCGACACCTTGCTTATGATGATAAAAAAAATTAAAACCCTCAAAAATATTCTAATAGCACTTATAATCAATAACCTTTACGGTAATCAAACCCCACAATTAAGAAAGTCTTATAATAAATCGTTAATGATGAATTGATTCAAAACACACTTATCCTGTTATAATTAAATTGAAAAAATAAAAATAAAAATTGTCACTCATTAATTAATTACTAATTAAAATAATTAACACTAATTAACAATGTTAATAATTATCTGACAAATCGGTTCCACGCAAGGGATGCCATTCTTAATGCTATGTCCGTCTCTGTGTGAGTCCGGATCAGCATTAATCTAATTATAGGGATGCCAGTCAGGACTTGCAAATGATAAATAACTTTTTTTAAATCTTTAATTAATTTAATTGAGTCTTCTCCAGAAGGTGATCGTGGGGTCGATAATTATGTGTGTTAATTATAAATAAGGGTAAACCAAATATATTAATTAATGAGTGGCATGTAAATTGCAAATAAATTCGACGGTTCAATAAAAACAATATATATTCCATTATGGGTTGACATATAAAAACTACAGTTAGGAAAAGGAATCATTCTTAAGCTCTCAAGCTCCGAAGACAGGAACCAAGCCCGGACCAAAGACAGACTCTAGACTCCTCCATCTCCAAGCCTCTCTCAAAGACCGCTCGACCAAGACTCATCAAGACTCAAGCCTCCTCCATCTCCAAGCCTCTCTCAAAGACTGATCCAAGACCCCTTCCAAAATAATTTTCCGGCCTTAGTTAAGGTATAGGCTCTGCCCCTTGTAATTGGACACGCCCACCGACTTCCCCGTTTTATGAAATTTTAAGAAACTCAAAATACCGTGTTCACCCCAATATTACCCGGTAAGGGACAGGCAGGTAGAGAAAGGGTCTCAACAAAGGGCGCGGACTCCCCGGACCACCCGCGAGGGGCCACCCCTTTTGCAACACGCTAATGTCATGTCTATCAAACTAAACCCTATAGGTTTGATACATACCAGATTATGAAGTTTTTTGTGAAGGTTTCCTTGTAGTTCTAGCAATTGATTTTCTACATAGCTTATCACAACTATATCATATTGATATATAGAAGGTATTGCCATTAGGAGTGGTTACTGAATGTCGTAAGTAATATGAATAAGTAGAGTTATAGTAAAGAATAAATGTATTTACTTTGTCATAATTTGTTTTGTTTTTTTAATTTATTTATATATTTTTTTAATTAATAAATTTGTTCCAGCATTGAGGAGATTGAGTGTTTTATGTCTACTGGAAAATCGGAAGAACTGGGGGAAGGTATTATTAATAATGGTGTAGTTTAAAAACTAAGTCAGTTTTACACTGCTTTGATATTCTGTTTTACTCTAAAGCCCCTCTAAACAAAAAATAAATATTGATTATGAAGCCACATAATTGATATAAATATTTTATTATATTTAATCTTTTGACCAAATAAATATTTTTTTTTAAATGTATATTTTTATCAACTAAACCCTATCAATAAATAAGTGTGGTCAGATTCCGGCTAAGGACTAATTTGCTTAAAGTGAAATAGTAATAGCAAGCTAATTTGTTCTGTAATCTATTAATGAAAAGTTTGGTCCAACCAAAGAATGCGCAGGTAGACTGGACTGGTTTTTCGATTATGTCTCGAAAGCGCTGGATTCTACAAAAATATGTTATAATGAAAAATTAAAGCTAATTTAATTAATTAATTCCTATAAAATGTTTCTACATATTTGTCGAACTTCCAACGGTTTTCGAGATATACGTCATTGAAAATCAATAATGTTGGCAAAAAAATATGTATTACCTCACTTTTTGTCAAACATTTGCTTCTAGTGCTTCCACTATTGTTTCCGAGAACAAATGTCAGAATGAAAGTTGTAGAGCATTAAATTTACTTTAATTCCATTTATGCGTTTCTTGCACTTGAAGCAAATGTTTGACAAAAAGTGAGGTAAACATTATTGTTTTGAGAAAATTATCGATTTTCAATAACATATATCTCGAAAACCGTTTTAAGTTCGAAAAATATGTATATAAACATTTTTATAGGAAATTTAATTTTTAATTGGAACATATGTTTCTGGAGTCCACCGTTTTCAAGATATAATCGAAAAACCCAAACATTGGACCTTCTCTCCTCCCCCCACCGTAACTCATCCCCAGGAGTGGGGACTTTTAGTAGGTTTATCTTCTAACTACTTCTAACGAAGCCCAGAGGTAAAAAATAATCGTGTATTTCATGCATTTTACAATATCTTTGTTGACTGGATTATAATCGCTATTGATGTCATCTTCCTCGCCAGTTTCTATTACATTTAACTTCAATATTACGATTTCAGGTTCAAAATAATTTTTCTTCCGACTTGGGAGTTTTCTACCTTCCTATTTTTATTTTTATTTTTTTTATCTCTGTTTCAAATTTCCTAATGTTAGACGCATTTATGTTTTCCTGTTGTTCTTACTACCTTATTGGTTATATGATAATTATTGTACCTATAAACTCCAATTCAAAGTTTCCATTATCTCTCGAAGTAACATTGCCCTTCCCACTTCCCTATGTCTAATGTAATACTGACCTGTCACGTTAACTCCCAATCCCTCCCAGTGCACTTCAATGAATTTTATGACTACTTTATCCATAACACCTACCATATCATTGCCGTTTCTGAGACTTGGCTGAAACCATATATTCCCTCCTCTTCCATATCTATTCCTTATTACACCCTTATTCGCCATGATCGGACGGATCGAACTGGTTGAGGTCCTCTGAATCATTTTTCCTCCTTACCTCATAGTTTATAGCCCTCCTCAGGTTAAATTCGACCCATCATTCGAATCATCCCTTTTTACTTACATTCCTCTGTATTATAATGTCATCATAGCTGGTGACTTTAATACTAACCTTCTCTCAGATTCTTCTGATAAAATGTATCTTATGGACTTGGAGTATTCTCTACTCTTTTTGCAGTACCTTTTCAACCCACCCATCACACCCAGTTCACAGATACGTTTATTGACCTTATGATTGTTGATTCTCCGAAAAATCTATCATCCTTCTGTCAAAATCCAGTACCTTTCCTCTCATGCCACGATCTCATCCAAATCTCTTATGACATATCTGTTCCTATCCTTATTCTTAAGAAAATATCTTGGCGAAACCTGGAACACATAACCCCAGATAGAATAGAACCCCTACTTGACTCACTATCCCATTCCATTGAACCCATCTATTCTTCCCCCTCAATTGGCGAAATGGTTAAATGCCTCATATTGAATCTTTACACTTTCCTTTATGATCTTGCTCCTCTCAAAACCTCAACTATCCGACGACTACCAGCTCCATGGATTAACTCTGACATTAGGAATCTAATGAAGTGAAGAGATGCTGCCAGGAGATGCTTTGGACGTACTAGACATTCAGAACATTATTCATCGTTTAAGCTTCTCAGAAACCTCACCCAGTACTCTTTACGCCGTGCTAAAGCACAGTATTCTCAAAATATCCTATCCCAAGCTCCTGACCTTAAATCTAAATGGAAAATTTTGAGAAAATTTGCAGTACCCAGTTCCACATCTGATAACAATTATCGAGATGAACTTAATTCCTATTTTGCTGACCCCCACCCTAATGAACTCCTTGTAAACACCTTATCCTATTCTATTCCTCAAACCAATTTTAATTCTAATAACTTTTATTTTCGATATACTCCAGCAAGATGGCCGAAAATATGGTTGACTTCAAATTTGTTATTGAAACAATGGAAGATGTTATGACGAAGGGCTTGAAGAAAGAGTTAAAACCTAAACTTCAGGACTCACTAACGTTTTTAAAAGAGTACGTAAGTAATCTTTGTACTCAATCTAATGATTTAGGTAATAAATCTGGGGTCACTATAGATAACCTATCCCCAAACAAAAAAATTAGTTATTCCTCAATTACAAAAAAAGTGGTAACGAAAGTACAACATAGACCTGTTTTTAAAGCTATTATTAAACCTAAACAGACATTACAACCCAATCAGATGACGAAAGAATTCAAAACCATAATAAACCCAAAAGAATTAAGAATTCCTTTTCAAAAGGTTATGGAAACTAAAAAAGGGTCTTTGGTAATCCAAACTGACCATGAAAGAGATTTAAATAAAATTGAAGAGAAAATTAAAGATTCAAACACAATGTCGTACCGTAAATTATCGAAAAGAAATCCGCGGGTTTTAGTTAAATTTATCGAGGAGGACATAACCTTGGATAACATAATAGAGTACATGGTGGCTCAAAATGAAGAAATACCCCTTCAAGAAGATAAAATAAGGCCGGTAGTTATACTAAATAACAGAAATAATACTCGACACGCAGTATTAGAAGTTGATGCAGGGACCAGAGAACTACTGCTCTATAATAGGATTAGCCTGGGCCATCAAAAAGTTATCATTCAAGATTATTTTAGAATAAGAAGATGCGGGCAGTGCTTGAAGTTTCACCACAGCACTAGAGATTGCAGAGGGACTGTGGCATGTTCAAGATGTGGAGGAGGACATTCGGCGAATGACTGCACGTCTCAAGAAATCAAATGCATAAGCTGCGAAAATTTCAATAAAGTTACAAGAAGTCAGCAGAAGCGCTCTACTTGCCATTCTGTATTCGACCGAAACTGCCCTTCATACTTAACTGAAATACAGAAATTGGCATCCAACACTGACTATAACATCCCTCTCCAGTAAGTCTCAGAATACATTATTTCAACTACATATATAGACTGTACACAATACATTTTATTTATTTATGACGTATAGACACTTAAATATCATACAGCTCAACACACATCATTCAAAATACACTTCAAACATGCTACAACAATATATAAAACATCAAAAAACATAGATATTTTGTTGCTTCAAGAACCTTACACAAGGTTAAACAAAATAGTAGGTTATAGTAAATCGTATGTTTTTCAAATTATAGATAAAAAACCCAGGGCTGGCATTGTAATAACTAATAAACATATCGATGCTTGCATGATAATGCAATATTCTGATTCCGATTTTATTTGCTTAGAATTAACATATGGAAAATTGAAACGGATTTTGATTAGCGCATATTTCGACATAACCCATTGTATAAATTCAGACTTACAAAAATTAGAAAAAGTATTAAACTATTACAGCAATTATAATATTATTATAGGTATTGATTCAAATGCCAGGTCTAAATATTGGTTTGATAAACGCACAAATGCAAGGGGTAAACTAATGGAAACCTTTATTGTGGAAACGATCTGTTTTTATTAAATACTGACTCAGAACTAACAACTTTTCAAGGTGCGAGAGGTAACAGTAAAATCGATCTTACTTTAATAAATACAAACGCAACTCGACATAACCTTGTATAAAACTGGACGATTTCAAGAGAAACTAATTTTTCGGACCACAATATGTTAACATACCAACTACACGTATACGGGAATGACTGGACAGCAGAGAAAATCAAAAACTTTGTATATTTGACAGAAAATGGTGACTGGGAAAAATTCATGACTAACTTGAGACATCAATTTATGAAACAATTTTTACCGCAACACATTCATACCAACTGGGAATGGACAGAAAATGAGACAGAAGACCTGATAATTAATGAAATACTCCACCTTTCGACTGACAGCATAGTTAATAAAATTACAAAATCTATTACGAAATCTTGCAATGTTGCATTCAAAAGATCCGGAAACTTCAAACGTCGAACTGAACACCGTTCCGTACCTTGGTGGAACCCTGAACTGACTAACTTACGAAGACATACTAATCATCTTAGGAAAATATATCAACGGACAAAACATGACGGAATACTAAGGGAAATCAAAAAAATTGAATATCTAAAAAGTAAGCATGCATATCAAAAACATCTTAAGAATTCTAAATTAAATTCTTGGAAAACATATTCTACTGCGTGGCAATGGCCTTATAAATTTGCAACAAACAAAATTAAATTTCACAGTTTACTCTCAACAATAATGACCCGACTAGGAACATTCACAACAGACACTCAGCAAACATTATATCACGTACTGGATAAAATAATTAAAGATGGCACTACAAATAATGACAATAATGAACATAGACAAATGAGACTAGACGTACTTACCCCACCCAATAACGAAGATGACGAAGGCATCCGAGATTACGAAGTATTAGATACAATTAAACAATTAAATGATAAAAAAGCCTGTGGAATAGACAAAATAGACTCTCGAATAATTAAGAAAATTGCTGAAACTTTTCCAAAATTGATTACAGCTATTTATAAAATTCTATTTAAAAGAAAGGAATTTCCAAAGAACTGGAAAGTGGGTAAACTAGTTCTAATTCCTAAATCAAATTCATATTCACTTAGACCTTTGAGTATGCTTCCTGTGATGGGTAGGGTTTTTGAAAAAATATTAAAAAATAGACTAATGTACCACCTAACGACTAACGAAATACTTGACAGACATCAATTTGGATTTAGACCACAATCTGGAACTGACCAAGCCCTCAACGAACTGACTGAACAAATCAATAACACGCTCCACCAAAAAAGTAACTTATTAGTAGTTTATTTAGACATTGCTGGAGCTTTTGACAATGCTTGGTGGCCTGCGGTTCTACATAATCTTAAAAAATATGACTGCCCAAAAAACTTATACACAATTATTCAGAATTATTTCACTGACCGAAAACTTACTGCTCAGACAAACTATCACTCAATAGAAAAGAAACTGACTTTAGGAACTCCTCAAGGATCAGCATTATCACCAATATTATGGAATGTATTAATTAATACAGTTTTCGGGACATAAGTTCTGATATGGTTAAAAAGTGGGACCAATTGTGGGTGACCTCATCAAAGTCACCAAGCTTACACAGATTTATACCTCACATTACACACAACAATTACAAACACATACAAAGTAACAACTACAAACTAACACAACTAATGACAGAACACGGAAACTCTAAACAATATCTCAAACGATTCAACATAATACGATCTGACATATGTAATGAAGACGGACAGACTCAAAATTTCAAACATGTACTTTATGAATGTAAAGCATTTGAAAGACACGGGTTTAATCTAGTAAAAAATATTATTCTCAAACATGGAACATGGCCAGAGACAGAACAAAATTTGTTCTCTAAATTTAAGACTGACTTACGTTTATACGAAAGATCGACTTTGACAAACTGACAAATGATGGGCAGCGAAGGTAGTTTCTTGTTGGCTTTTGTTTTATTTTGTTTTTGTTATTTCTTTTCTTTTTTTTTTTTTGTGATTTTGTTTAAATATTTTTGTTATATTACTACGTTATGTACGTTATGCTAAACTAATCGGTTAACTTTTAATAACATTGTAAAACATGTAGTATGCCTGTAAGGCATGGAACATGTTAATATACAAATAAACGGTCCTTATATGGGGATACTATATAAGGAAAAGAAGGAAAAAAAAAAAAAACTTTTATTTTCTTAATATTTCCCCTAATAACCTAATTGATTCAGTCTTAAAATCTCGTACCAACGACTACGGCTTGGATCAAATACCTTTAAAAATAATAAAACTCTGCCTTCCTGTCATCTTACCTGCCCTGCTCCACATATATAACTTCTCCTTACAAAGCTCCATTTTCCTTACAGCTTGAAAAAAAGTCCTTGTCCGTCCATGGAATAAAGTTTCCTCCTTTTTCACTTTCCCACTTTAAACTTTAAACCTATATCAATCCTATCAAATTTATCTAAACCATTAGAAAGATCAGCACATTCCCAACTCACCTCCTTTCTTGACTATAAAACCCTCCTTAAACCTTTCCAATGAGGCTACTCCATGCAATCTGCTTTGGTAAAAATTACTCAAGACCTTTATTCCTCCTTGGACCAACAGAATATTACGATCCTGATCCTTTTTGATTTTTCAAAAGCGTTTGACCATACAATCCTCCTCTCCAAACTCCATAACCTCTCAATATCTAATAGTGCGTTAAGCTGGCTTCATTCCTTTTTATCTCACCGTTCCCAAACAGTGATTATACCTGTAAAACCTCACTCATATTCACTACCACTCTTGGGAGGAGTCCCCCAGGGATCTTCTCTTTCACCTACCGTATTTTCTATTTATGTTAATGACTTGCCGAATTGCATCCACCACTCCCAATATCATCTTTATGCTTACGTTCTCACATATCTCACAGGTATTCTGAAATTGGTTGGCTTTACCCCAGTTTCCGACGTCAATACTTCCTAGGTGCACTCATATTCAAACCTTGAAAAACAACAAATCCACCTATATTCACGAACTCCTCCATTCACCCCCTAAATACTAGAACCCAACCCATCAACCTGTACACTCCGGCACATTGAACTGCATCCTTCGAGAAATCCTTTATTATCCGTGCTTCCTCTTTATGGAATTCATTGCCTCCATGATTCTCAATTCTCCACTCTTACTTCCTTTAAACATCATTTATCTCTTTGCCTCCTTAATTTTCAATCTTCCGAGCAAATGTGAAACACGAGTATTTATGTAATACTAAGGTATATGTAATTTATAATAGTAAACATAAAATGTGTCCTCTTACAAGATTTCTTATTTATTTTGTAACTCTATAATTATAATAAATTTAATTATTAATCAATTTTTATTATTATTAATTATAATTAATTATCATAGCCAGAGGATTGTCCTATGTACTGTAATCATATTGTAATAAATATTGTTTAGAACACAAGATTTATTAAAAAAGAAATAGTACGGAATAACAATTACATACACACAGAATAGAATAACTAACAGTGGAACTAACTAGAACACATACTACATTATTTTATTAGTACACACGCAACACGACTTTTTGTACGAAGTTTCACACTCTAACAAACAACCAACTCATATAATTCCAGTTGTTATTACTCTCTCCATTGCAACCAGTAAATACTCCTTACCAACGGGGTAAGTTATCCTTATTATGTTACACTGCCCCCTCCTCAGATGCATTCCTCATGGAATGCTTCTTCTTTCTCCAGAAACTGTACGTCTTTTCCTTGGAAAACTTTTGCTTCTGATTTCTTCTGGAAAGTGTTGGCTTCCTCCAGGAGCTGCGGCTTCCATCTCAGACTCCTCTGATTCCTCCAGGAGCTGCGGCTTGCATCCGAGACTCCTATGATTCCTCCAGTACCGCTGAAATTTCTCCTAGGAAAGCTTCTGCTTCCTTCTATAACGCTGCGAAATTCTCCAGGAACGCTGCGAATTCCTCCATGATCGCCGTAGCATAAATAAGAAAGCTGCGGCTTCCACCCGAAACGCCTTGGGTTCCTCCAGGATCGCTACATCTTCCCCCTGGAATTTCACTGATTTCTTCAATATTATCTCTTCCTCTTGGTCTTCCTTTTTAGATCGTATCTCTTTGGGCTCTCCATTTTTAAGGCGACCAAATTTTTTATGCGTTTTACTTTTCATTTCATCTTTGTCTGTCCATATACGCTGTAACTCTTTTCTGATAAAATTAAATTTGCTTCTTCTAATTACAAACATCTCAGTTATTAAGTCAAGTTTAGATCTATAGCGCCTTTTAAGGAACGTTTTGCGTTTTCTTTTTCTTTTCCGTTACCAAATTACTCTTACCATTCTCTGCAGTCCAGTCAAGATGGCCGCAACTGCACTACATGTCTAGTAGCGCTCCGTTTTTCTGACTATTTCTAGTGCGTAAAAGCCGAAGTATCGCTTCAATATTTGGCATATAGTGATATTACAGACAGTAAAACATTATGACATTTTATTAAGTGAGGTGAGTGGGAACTATATTAAATTAACTGTGAAATAATACAGGTGAAGGAGCCCTGTATTAGACTAGCCCGCTGTCTAATCCTACTAGGTGTATACAGCCATTATCTAACAAGGTCAAGGGCTGGCTGGCATCATATGTTTCTGAAGCCTCTCGTACGAGTAGATCTTATTATTATTTTTTTCCTTTGTAATTTATATTATTATTTTATGAATAATGTCTACTCTCAATATAAATATTGTCAGTTTAGATATTTAAGAATTCATTTAACTTTTTTTATCTATTTATATATATATATATATATATATATATATATATATATATATATATATATATATATATATATATATATATATATATATATATATATAGTTATGGAAACTCAATGGTATTAGGGATAATAAACAAATGTACACTATCCCCTCTCCTAGATAACTGTATAAAAGGCCACCTTTACCGGGGCTCGAGGACACTCTGCCCGTCAAAGCGTTGTGACGTCAGATGTTCAACACGAAGTTCTTGTATTAAGTTGTAAATTGTGCTTTTTCTTGTATAATGTATGTCATTCAATAAAAATCTCTTTTTTAAAAACTCAGTCCCGCGAACCTTTTATTTAGCTATATATATATATATATATATATTTTTTTTAATTTAACAGCTTCAGTATAATTATTATATTCTATTTTTTGTTTAATATTTCATTATAATGGATATAGTTCAAACATCTTGTGACGAATCGGAGGAAGAGGCCCCTTATTCAGAAATAAGCGAGACCGATTCTCAATCACGAAGAACACTTCAAAAGCACCACAGAAACCCCGCCCCTGGTTCAGCGGGCAATTCACCCAATAAAAAAAAAAATAAGTCAGCCAAACCAAAAAATCCTGTGAAAAACAAGCCATCAAACCCGCAGTAAAACATCTGCAGCCAGAACATTTAAACCAATGCCACCTACTAATTCAACTATCAATGAGCCTACCCCATCAACCAGCAATATTAATCAAAATAATAATAACTCTAATCCATAAAATGCTACTGATCCAGAAACACCACCAATCTATGTGACTAAAATAGAGAATTTTTTGTCCTTCTGCCAAGAAATTTCTCAATTGATTGGAGAAACCAATTTCCATTGTTTTTCTAGGGTGAAAGACATAAAAATTAAAACTTCGAACAAAGAAAGTTATAAAAAAAACTCACGAACCACTTAGCCAGCCAAAATTATGACTTCCACTGTTACCAACTAAGAGAAGAAAAATCATATAGAGTGGTACTACGGGGTCTACATTCCTCTACCTTAACCAGCGCCGTCAAACATGACCTGGAAGCTATTGGTCACAACGTGAGACATGTTTCGCCTGTACTTCACCCAAAAGAAAAATATCCCTTACCACTATTCTTTGTAGACCTAGAGCCAGCTCGCAACAACGAAAAAATCTTTGAGGTAACAAGACTGGTCTATTCCTGCATTAGGTTTGAAGAACCAAGAAGAAGGCCAACAATAATTCAATGTACTCGGTGCCAAAGTCTTGGATATACCAAGACGTATTGTCACCACCAGGAAAGGTGTGTAAAATGTGATAGCCCGCATGCAACGGAAACCTGCCAGAAATCGAGCGAAACTCCTGCGATATGTGCACTGTGTGGTCAAGACCACCCTGCAAGTTATAGAGGCTGCACAGTGTACAAAAATCTTCAAAGTCAAAGAAATTTGAATTCAGCCCCTAAACAAAATCATAGAAACCAATCACCTGACATCACTAACCAGCAATTATTTCCGGGAATTAAAGGAGCTCAATCCCACAGAATTGGACATCAGCAGTCTACATCTCAAGAACACCCACCACGACAGCCAGCCTTCTGCTTTGAAAAGATTAGACATCAAACGCAACCTCAGGCGCCTCAGATTTCCCAATCCCAGACCCAGACCTCACATTTTCAACCTGAACCCCCACAACAGCAAATTCCTCCACATATTTTACCTTTAAAAGTAAAATTACCACCCCCAAAGCAACCAACACTGCCTGTCCAACATCATGTACCGATCAATCCTACAACTCAAGCTCCAATACAACTTGAATCTGCACCTTGTATCTCTCGAATACCGCAGCCCCCAACCAACAATCCAATTGTAATAAATAATCAATCCCAGGCCTCTTATTCCTTCTACTCCAACTGACACCATTCAATCCACCTCAGTATCCATTTCTACCCGCCCTTTTCACATAACATTTTCAGCTGTATACTGCCCTCCTGGCAATTCCCTTTCATGCAACCATCTTGACTCCTTATTCCGATCCCTCGGACCGCGTTTTATTGCTGGAGGAGACTACAACGCCAAACACCAGCGATGGGGTTGTCGAACATCCAACTAACGTGGCAGCATCTTATCCCGCATTACAACATCCAACTGTTATTCTGTCCTCTCACCCTTAAATCCTACTTATTGGCCTACAGCCCTCAAAAAACGTCCTGATATCCTCAATATCTTCATTTCTTCCCAAATTTCCACTTCTCAAACCATCATCAAATCTCTGGACGACCTTTCTTCAGATCACAGCCCTGTTCTGCTTCTCTTGCATTCGAATCCCGTTCTTAAACCCTCCCTTCCTAGACTGATTAGAGGACGTGTAGACTGGGACGGATTTCGATTCGATCTAGAAAATAAATTGGACCTGAAAGTTCCCCTTAAAACAAAAGAAGATATTAACACAGCAATTGACAAACTGACATAGTATAACTGAAAATACCTTACCTCCAAAATATCCTCATAGTCAACAGTATACCTTACCACAGCATATTCGCTCCTTAATGACAGAAAAACGCAGAGCGAGGGCGAAGTGGCATCGTACAAGATACTCATCAGACAAACATAAGTACAATAATTTAACGAACAAACTAAAGACAGAAATCAGAAAGTTTAAAATCCAAAACGTACATAACCATACTCAAAATCTCAATACTTTAGACAAGTCATTATGGATAACGACGAAAAAACTCCTTGGTTACAAAAATTTTAATCACCCACTCCTAACAGACTCTTAAACCTGGACAAATCCCAAATTTTCGGTCTTCACCTCTTTAAAACGTTTAACCCCCATCCTGACGTCATCAATCCTGCTCACGTTGAATGTATTGCAGCAGAGCTAAACATTCCGCTTCAAATGACTCCTCCTCCTAAAGCTTTCCATCCTTCAAAAGTATCGAACATTATCCTCAGATTACCTTCCAACAAAGCTCCTGGACATGACCTTATTACAGCCCATATCCTAAAACTCCTTCCTCAGAAAGCAATCCTATTTCTCACATATATAATGCTGTTCTCCACACCACTTATTTCCCTGATCCTTGGAAATTGTCAATAGTGAAGATGATTCCTAAACCCAAAAAGCCACTTGAACTCCCATCTGCATATCGTCCAATATCACTCTTGCCCATTATGGGCAAAATCCTGGAAAAACTCATTCTGAAACGCTTGTATCCCATCCTAGATTCCAATCATATTATCCCAGACCACCAGTTTGGTTTCCAAACGTCACACTCCACTATCCAGCAATGCCATCGTGTGGTGGACGTTGTCTCGTCTGCATTGGAGCGCGGAATGTACTGCACTGGAACCTTTCTCGACGTAGAACAAGCTTTTGACCGAGTCTGGCACCAGGGACTGCTTTACAAACTCCGTAAATTTCTTCCTCCTACATACTTCCTTATTATCCGTTCCTATCTCAGTGACAGACTTCCTGTCCAAACGTATCCTTTCATAATATCCCACTGATCCCTGTTGAACAGATCCGCTATCTAGGACTCCAACTAGACAAACGTCTGTCTTGGAATCCACATAGAAGACTAAAACGACAGGAAACCGCTCGTCGTTTTCGACTTATACAACATTTATTAGACAAACGTTCAAACCTTCCGATTTACTACAAAAGACTCATTTACATGGCAGTTATCAGACCTATTTGGGCATATGGAGTTGAGCTTTGGGGCTCAACTAAACCTTCTTATTCTTCCCGTATCCAATCCTTACAATCCAAAATTCTTCGAAAAATCCTTAATGCTCCCTACTTTGTTAAAAACAAACTTATCCATAAAGATCTTAATGTCCCATTTGTTGCTGATTTAGCCCAGACCAGATACGTATCCTTCGATAGTAAGCTTCATAACCACTCAAATCCACTAGTCTCTCAACTTGCTTCCCGCTCCATTCCTGATAATCCTCCGAGGCGTCTGAAAAGAAGATGGCCTAGAGACCTTCTAGTGTAGATTTATATTGAAGTGCTACTGATGAGTAGTTCTTTTCAAGTTTAGGCATGTTGTTGTAATCATAACCAACCTATTTACTAGATGTATATATTGTACAGTTGTAAATTTCAATAAAATGAGAAAAAAAAACCATTCTCTGCATCTAGTTCTTTAACTTCCCTAGTGGATACTTTATCATTTGTTTTCTCCGCAATTAACTTTCTCAGTTTTCTTTCTCTTTCAATTGCAAATTCTTTCTTAAAGAAGCCTTCCCTTTCTTCTACATTACCATATTCCCTAATATCTCTGATTAAGACAGTCTGTTCATCAGCTGTCACTGGGTTCAGCAATTCATTCGCATCACATTCTTCTTTTATTTCTCCTTCACATCTTCCTAGATTTGTTAATTGAGGCACCATTTCTTCTTCCTTCGCAGTTACATACCTTCTTTCTTCCAAATCCTGCACAAATCTCATAGGAACCCTTTCCATTTGTTCATTAACCAGACCATCTTGGTACCTCAGATCGATCGATATGAACCTTTCTTCTTCCACATCAATATCCTTTTGTATTTGTTCTTCAAATCGTTCCTCAATAACCTGAAATTTATTTTGAAGATCCGTAATCTCACCTCCAACTCGATAAATATCTCCTTCAACATCTTTCCTTAGTTCAGCCACTTTTCGAGAGAACACTTCGAGGCGCCGCACAGTGGGGCCATTCGTGAATCTAGCGGGACAAAATTCCAAAAATGAAGTTTGATTTTTTGATGCAGAAAGTGGTTGATCTAACAGGCTTAATGTTGGAAGACGTGAAACGAAGTGAATCAGGCTGAGGAAATGTCATTAAAGCGATTTAATAAATCACAAACTTATACCACTTTCATTCTGTACGATTTAAGAATTAAGTTACTATTCTTTCAAGCTCTCAACAGTGAACATCGTAATCATCATCTTATGGCGCTTATGGTCCTTGTAGAACCCTGGCCTCCTCAACAATTCTCAACAATAGACGTGCCAACGTTGATTCAGATCACTATCTCATCGTGGCAAAAATAAAAGCAAGACTGTCCATGATTCGATCCAATAGGAGTACACGACTTAACGACGAATCCAGATACTCAGACCCGATTTGCTGATGTCATGGATGAGAAATTTCGTCAGATCACTCCAGCAGATGTGAACCAGCAATGGGAAGTTTGCAAATCGGCTATGAAGGATGTAACCAGCGAAGTACTGGGATATAACCCTACAACCAGGAAACTTTGGTTTGATGGGGAATGTCAAGAGGTTACCAAGCAAAAGAATGAGATATATTGCCTGATGTTACAAAGGAGGCACGCCCGGAGATCTGTTGAGGAATACAGGATTAAAAGACGCCAGGAAAAACGCTCTCATCGGAGAAAGAAGAGGAAATGGGAAGCAGATCAACTGGTGAACCTGGAAGATCTAAGGAGAAGTAATGAGATACGCAGGTTCTACCAGGAAGTGAACGCCAGCAGAAAACCTTTCAATCCTTACTTGACTACTTGCAGAGGTACAGATGGCACTCTCCTGAACGTAAAGCAGCGTATACTTCATCGATGGCGGAATCACTTTGTGGGCCTACCAAATGAGGGATTCTTCCTTCATATATACAAATTGGCGGTTGTACATTTGAGAGAGTCTAGGAGTTTTTATATCTTGGTTCCTTGATTACGCACGACAACAACGTTGGAAAAAAAATGCAAACAAGAATCTTGACAGCCAATAGATGCTATTTCGGGCTGGTGCGACAGTTCAAGAGCTGTACATTCTTCTCGCGCTACCAAATTGCGTCTATACAAAACCCTAATTAGACCGGTGCTTACATATGGGTCAGAGAGATGGACGCTTACCAGGGAACAGGGAAATCAACTCCTCCGATTTGAAAGGAAAGTGCTGAGAAGAATTTTCGGAGCGATTTTTGATACTAACGAGCAAGCCTGGCGAATAACAAATTCGGAAATCTCTGAGCTGTTCAATGATTGTGACATTGTGCGTTTTATCAGAGATGGTCGGCTCAGGTGGGCTGGTCATGTGATCAGGATGAGCACTGACTCTGTGCCAAGAAGGATCCTTGAGAAGGAAATTCATTCCACCAGAAGACGTGGGCGTCCCAGACTTCGCTGGGTGGGCGGTGTGATAAGTGATGCACGCACCATTCTGGGAATCCGGGACTGGAGAGCGGCTGCGTGGGACCGGGGTGAATAGCAGAGATTGCTTAGGGCGGCCTTTACCCCTCGCGGGTTGTAGAGCCAAGAAAGAAGAAGAAGAAGGATAGATACGCCGCGTAGAAGGCAATGTCTAGACATCGTGCCCGGCGCAATATATACCGGACACTCATATATACTAAATTAGTGTGTCTGTTTTCAGCGTTTTACGTCGAGCGTGAAGGGGCGACTCATCTCAGAGGAGTCAGTCAGTTCTACGCCGCCAGTTTTATTGCAAAATATTGTTTATTTTAAATTGTTTTTCTATCTTCCAATAAAAATGCCATCCCGCTTCCATGTAGAGGAGGATAAAACATTAATTGAAGCTGTGTGTGCGACATGAAGAGGTTCTATTTCAAGAATGTATTGAAGAAAGACTTGATTTGGACTACAATCGGAGGAAAAATCAACAAAACAAATAACTACCTATGAAAACTAAGAATCATCAATCAATGAATTTTTCAATGATTCTTGTCTCAATTTCCTCCTCATCTCATAACGGAAGCCAAAATGTAAGTTTTTCAAATAGTGACGAATATGGAAATTTCGAATCACCAATCCCAGGGCAGTGTTTCATATTCAAATTTTAATTTACATGAAAATAAGACATTCTCCTATCATTAATCAGAGTCTTCAAATTGGTCCATCCCTCCGGATTTACCTCAACATCACGTTTCTTGACCCAGGCGGTTCATGAAGAACCAAACACTTTCTTATACGTTTCTACCGGCGTAATAGGCTGTCCTACGTTCTACGCGGCTTATCTATCCTGCCGCGGTGAAAACCCGCCTTTACGACGCATGCGTCCAAGCGCTCATTTAGTGAACCCTCACGAGCGCTGCCCTATGGTTGGTCTGTTGCCCTTTCAGCACCACCTGTCACATTCATTTGTATATAATTACGGGTCATTCCGAGATTACAGGCCAATAGGCAGTTCTAGAGGCGTTCATACTTTAATTTTTGGAATAAAAGCGAGATAGGTTGAAAAATGTATTCACTATTGCATAATCTACGTAATTCTACAACTATGTTTCTAATATTATTTATTTCAAATAGTCTTTTTGATACTTTACTAGCTAAAATGTCAGCACCGTCACTGTCCCAAGTCAGACTTTTTGGCTTAATTTATTCAGTCCAAACCGAATAAATCGATTGGGAGTCACAACTGTTCCTGATTATAAGAAAAGAATAACTTATACAGGATATGTCAGGTATTTTAAAGCTTTTATTGAATAAGTTTTGAATATAAAAGGTAAAATGTTCTGTCCCACGTAATTCATCCAGCACCGTAGCCCAAACGAAAAAGTTTCCTGTAACAGGTACAGAGATAAATTTAGGCACTGGTTTAGTTTTTTTATGTACTGACAACCTCGTAAATCTGAAACGAGGCGCCAGTTTCCACCTTTCCTCAGTTTTGTTTCTCTCGTCGACCTCGGTTTATTAATAAGCAGGTTCGTACATTTTTATATGTCAGCACCGTAACACATTGTTTTTATTATTTACAATGAAAATTTTGTATTATACATTTATTGTTCTTAAAGCTGTGTCAGAGACTCTAGAAAACATTCAACGTTTTTAACCCTTTGCACTCCGAAGCCGCGAACCCAATGCCTGGCACATAGCTCATATCCCGGGTATGAGCCGGCAATTCTTTTCGTGGCTTTCACTCAGTTGGCTGGGAGCATGATACTCAATATTTTTTTGAAAGGCATAAATAATACTTATATAAAATGTTTAAACTTTTTTTTATTACATCAAGTACAATAATATAATACAAATACAAGCAATTTTTAAAAAATCAATAAAGTAATATTATACTCAATGCCATAATTGAAATTGCTTTGATATTTTAAGAAACTTATGAATCCTCATTGCAATTTGATTTTTCATGCATTTTCATCTTTAACTCTAGAAGGATAGTCTTGTGAACAAATTACTAATTGCTGGATTTCTGGGATTAATTGTGAAACTGAAGGAGCTAATATGTGTTTTCTGTTATTTTAAGCATAGAATATGGCAAGAACCAAAAAACATAGTTCCAGGAGGAATGAAAGTTAGCCAGAAATGTATCAGCATGAGAAAGCATAAAAGAAAACCAAATCTTGTATCACGTTAAAAAAGAAAATAGGAAACTAAGGCATAAGAAAAGAGTACAAAAAGGAAAAATTAACTTAATCGGCAATTAGCCTGAAAGAGAAAAAAAGGCTAAAACGGAAACACGTGGCGCAAGAAACTGTGTCTCGAGCACTGTGACACGCATTTGTGTTTCTCGCGAGTCGCGCTGCGTAGCGCATTGCCATCAATATGTGCTAACCCATTCATTTATGTTTGTTACAAAATGTCGCGATGAGCCATGTCGCGTCGCGCTGTTCTATTCATATGCGTCTTACCTAACAAGCGTTGTCAGTTGGCATGACGTGTCAGTTAACCTATCAGTATTTATCAAAACAGTCACCCTTAAAAATGTCAACATTTTCATTTTAAAATTTCCCACGAGGAACTTGATTCTGATTCTTTCCAATTATTAAAACATCAAGGAACCCGATAATGTTTTTTTAACAAAATTAAAAAAAATTCGATGAATTCAAATTTTTCGAAGTTTAATTTCCATAAATGGCCTGTAATCTCGGAATGAGCCTCCTAGCTCCTACTTTATTGTTCAGTGTTTACTTTTACTACATTGTTTTGTCAAGTGGTTTCTTAATACTTACAACCACTTTGATGGTGAATGTTTTTAAACGAGTGAATCTGTTTATTGGAATTTCCTTGCTACTGATAATAACTTCAATTTCAGGTAAATATGATACATTTTTTTTTTTTTTTTTTTTTTTTTCCACATTCGACTGCCAAATTTGTTAAATAAATATTTATTTCTTACAATCTTCCAAATGGTGAAAGGATGGTTTATTCTCTAACCAAAAAATGTTTTTTGTTTCTGCTTTAGGCTTTTTTCAACCAACTTCTAAGAATTGAACCTTTCTTCTTTTTCTAAAAAATATTCAGAACGACATTTAACCTCTCTTGAAAAAATGGAAAACACTGGCAGCCCAATTTAAGTGCAAAATTACTGTTGATCGCTTATTTCAACAAGAGAAGGACTTACTGAGAAAAACTTTACGTTTTACGCCGTCTCTTAGATATAACCTTATTTTTGTCAAAACAATATCTCACTTTTCGTGGACTTTTTCGAACTCGTTGATCTTTCTTCCCACTACGACTCAGTTCTAAAGGAACGTTTGGTGACTTATCTGCTAAGACCCAAAATGAGTTTATTAGTATATTAGGGGTACCAGTTAAAAAAAAAAATTGTAGAAGACAAATAATGCTAAATATTTTGGAATTTAGGGTGAGTGACACATTTTTCCTTCATAAGGATATTCACAAGGAGCCTTGGGTATTCCCAGATGGCCGGATCCGTGATTAAATTAATCATGTATCACTGGATAGTAGGCACGCGACAGATATACAAGATATACGTAACTTCAGAGGTGCTTGCTGTGAATCAGATCGTTCTGGTTAAGACTAGGTATAAAATGAAAGTAGCTACATATACAAGAGCCCACGGGGAGAGAAAAATGATCTTTAATCGAGAAAAACTGCAAGATGAGGAGACCCGTGATTTGCTTTCGAGGAAAATTGAGAAGTTAGAGAGTTTGGAGAATACAGAATCAATTGAAGAGAATTGGGATGCATTGAAAAGTGCAGCAACTGAGGTGCTGGGAGATATACACAGAAAATGAGAAATGATTGATTTGACGCAGAATGTGAAGAAGCAATTAGAGAAAGAAATTGTGCTAGAATAAAAGTGCTACAAAGGGAAACAAGAGCTACTACAGAGGAGTATAAAAGAAAGAGATTGGTCTAAAAAAGCTGTTTAGAGAAAAAAAGAGGAAGAGAGGAACTTGAGATGATACAAGAGGAATTCAATATGAAGAACAATAGGAAATTTTATTGGGGTGTTAAAGAAATAGGGACAGAATATGCACAAAGGCTAGCATTTTATAAAGACAAAAAAAAGGAAACCTATTAGGAAATAACAAGGATATTTTAGATAGGTGGGTTAAATATTTTGAAGACTTACTAAATGTATGCTGGATAGAGGGTAACGAATATACAGAAGAGCCGCAGGAAGGATGAAATGAGGAAAGAGTTGATGAGGAGGAGGTATCACCAGATCAGGAGGAAATAATAGAGATAATTGGATCTCTGAAAAATCATAAATCAGGCCTTGTTGAAATTCCGGCTGAATTTCTCTAGTATGGAGGACAGGCAGTAACCATGCATATATACAAATTGATGTGGGATATATGGATTCAAGAAAATGTGCTAAAAGACAGGTGTAAAGCAATACTTTGCCCGGTCTATTAGAAAGGCGATAGAATGGCATGCGAAAACTACCGTGGAATAGCGCTCCTATCAACTGTATATAAGGTGTTGTCCATTGCAATCAACCGGAGATTGGTAAGGTAGGCTGAGAGGGCCTTAGGAGATTATCAGTGCGGTTTTATACAAGGAAGGTCCACAACGGAGTTAATATTCTCTCTAAGGCAGATGTTGGAAAAACGTTATGAGCATAACATAAGTCTACATCACCTTTTTGTAGATTTCAAGCAAGCGTATGACTTAGTAGATAGGGGAAAGGTGGCAAGGGATATTAGATCTCTTGGTGTTCCATCAAAGTTAGTGAGATTGCTAAGTTTCAGGGAAGGGTTGGTGGAACATTATCGAAAGAATTTGAAGTGACTGGCGGCCTAAGACAAGGTGATCCTCTATCGCCCATAATATTCAATCTTTTCCTTGAAAAAGCGATTAGAGCTATAAAGACATATCCCGGGGGAGATATTTATAATAGACTCACCCAACACATGACTTATGCGGATGATGTAGTCATCACAGCACGGTCATTTCCAGCACTTTCAGGAGTGTTGGAAGAGTTTGAAAGGTCGGCTATGAGAAAGGGATTGGCCATCAAGATGCATACAAGGGTATGAAGATAAAGAAATAGAAATAAATGGGCACACATTTAGGCGTTGCAAAACGTTTAAGTACTTAGGGTCTCTAATAGCAGAAAAATATTATATGAAATTAGAGATTGAAAGCAAGAATTGCGGCTGGGAGCAAATGCCCTTTTGCCCTAAGTAAATTTATGAGGTCTCGAGAAGTGTCTCAATCTGCCAAAATTGCGGTTTACAAAACTGTAGTAAGGCCAGTTGTGACTTATGGAAGCGAGTGTTGGGTACTGACCCAAGATAATGAGATTGTTGAGGATTTGGGAAAGAAAGGTCCCCAGAAAAATCTTCGGTCCGTTGAATGGCAACGGGAATTGGAGAATCAGAACCAACCTGTAGATTGAACAATTTTTCGATGAACCCAACATCATTTCGATAGTCATAGTAGGCAGATTAAGGTGGCTCGGTCATGTGCAAAGGATGACGGAAGATAGACTTCCAAAAAAGATGATGAATGGCAGGCCGGAAGGAAAAAGATTGAGAGGAAGACCAAGGCTGAGATGGCTGCACAACGTCCAGGATGACCCGCGAAGACTGGGATTGAATGATTGGAGGAGGAAGGCGGAAGATAGACAGGAATGGCTGTCTTTAGTTTATGAAGCCAAGTGTCCGACAAGGACTGTAGCGCTCAATAATATATAAATAAAGTTTGGAAATATTTATGATTCAACACCTATTTTGTCGCATAGTGGTCAAATGTCTGAAGTTATAAGATATGTGCACATTAAAATGGGTAAAGTTGAAATAAGGGAATCTTTCTTGGGATTTTTCTTTCTTAGCGGAAAAAAAGGCCCAAGATATTATACAAGAAATTTTGGAAACTATCGAACAAGATGGGCTAGATATACAAATGAGACGCAGTCAAGGTTATGACAACGCATAGACAATGGCAGGCGTGCATTCTGGCGTCCAGGCAAGAATTTTAGGAATAAATCCAAGAACTATATTTGTTCCTTGAGCCAATCACTCTCTAAATTTGTGTGGTACTAAAGCATTTGCAACAATTTCTTCTAACATTACATTTTTTGGAACCCTAGGAAGTATTTACAAATTATTTTTAGTCTTTACCCATAGATCAGATGTGTTGCAAGAGGTCGTAGGAACTTCAGTAAAACGATTGTGCGAGACAAGGTGGAACACTACGATGCTGTGAAATGAAATAATGTTGAATTTTCTAAATATTGTACCACCCGTGAAAAGGTTATGCGGCCCATCAGAAAATCTGGATACAAAGAGTGAAGGTGGAATTTTATTGAAGACCGTTGGAGACTTTTCCTTCATATCATACCTATTTCGGTGGGCCCATTTACTATTAGAGACAAATCTTAAACAAAAGTACCTGTAGCCACAATGAATCACCCTTGACAAATCGTTGAAGAAAATGCAAACGTTGAAGTTCTTTCTTGATGAAAGCCGTGGGAAGCTCCCTGATAATGCTTTGATTTTTGCTAAGCAGACCTGTGAAGAACTTAACATTGCTGAGCATAAAAACGGGTGACGGAAATTTAAAAAAGTCAGGCCAATGATGTAGGCCTAACACTTACAGAAGAGGTAAAAAGAAGCATGCTTGAGTCCAGGGACAGGTTCAGTCAGAAACATAAAACGAGAATGAAGTCGGAAACAATGTATATCACATTTTCAATCATTATCCCAATAACTTGATCTTAGCAGCAGATGATACTCTGAGAGCATTAGCCAGAAATCTTGCAGAAAAAACGGATGAGCTTGAAGAAGAAGCCACGCTCCATAAGATAAAACGACTGAGAAGACATCTGCTTGCGGCCAACAAAAAAATAAAGATATATCACAAATTTTCTGATTAGATGAAACTTGAGAGTGGACTGTGGCAAGACTGCTAGTTCCTAATTTATTATCTTCGTTATTTGTTTAGGAATTGATATCTCCTATATTATCAAATTCGTCAAGGAATTCATCAAGGTCGTTTGACGAGACTAAGGGCATATTAGAGGTTTCAGCTAAAACACTATCTAGTTCATCATAATCGACTTCCTCAATGGTATTTACTTCATGTGGATTTCTCGACAATGCATCAGCAACATAGTTGGTCTTTTCTTCTATATGTTTAATTTCAAATTCAAAATCGGAAAGTTGGAATATCCATTTCATGAGCCCCGCATTAGTATTTTTCATTGTGAAAAGCCAAGTTAACGATTTGTGATCTGTATGTATAAAAAATTTCTTTCCATAAAGGTATATATTCTGTAAGTAGAAAGTTATAAGTATATGAGATAATATTTATTAAAATTTAAAATACAAAAATGCACAGGATCCTTATAATATTGTTATTGTGTTTAATATAATCAAACATCATTTAATATAATATATTAGTATAATATATATAATATAATCATTTTTTCAGATCTGACGATTTTTAAGGAAATCCTTAGCCACTCTCCTTTCCCACTTAGAATTAGTTTTCGTCCTTAAGGATACTATTTTTTTTTTTTCAAGATTTAACAATTTTATTAGTTTTCATCCTTAAGGATACTATTTTAAGATGGAGAAAGGACATCTTTGGCCACTATCCTTCCCCGCTTAGAATTAGTTTTTAGAATGAAAGGTTTCTATATGCTGATCTAGTACATTAAAAATTGGTCGTTCAAAATATATAAACTTTTTTCAACCGACTTCAAAAAAGAGGAGGTTCTCAACTCGTCTGTATTTTATTTTTATTTTTTTTTTTTTTGTGTATGTTACGCGATTACTCCGTCAATTCTGAATCAATTTTGATGATTCTTTTTTAGATCGATAGGGAATACTTCAGAAGTGGTCCCATAGAAAATATTTTGAAATCAACGAAGCACTTTTTAAGAAAAATCAAAAAAACAGCTAAGAAAAATCACTGTTATATAACCTTACATTTTAAACATATTTATGATGGAGTTATAGTACTATTGTCTATAACTCCATGATATTTATGATTATGATTATCTAAAATCTCCATGGTAACTAAATCTAAATTATTAACAAAAATAATTTACAAATACAGTCAACTCTCGATGTGTTGTACTTCGATAAGCTAAATTCTTAAATAAGTCGAACAAAATCTGCGGTCTCACCTCAATGAGACGATTTCAGACAAAGAACGTGAAAAATTGTGTCGAAAATAAGTATAACTGAAAATAGGGTTCAAAAGAGAGAACTTCTAGGACCACCTCTATGAAACGAACTATTAGAAGTCATCGCCTCTATAACTCGAACTCAAATTAAAAGAATTTCATGTGTAATTTGTTTTCCTGTTTTCTTTCATTGTTTGTCTTTTCAGTTCATAGTTACACCAGTCACTTATTATTAGTTATTCACTCGAGTGGTTTACAGTGGCTATCAATTAAAATGCTTTCAATTAACGAAAAGTTAAAATTGATTTGCAAAGTGTAGAAAGGAGAAAGAAGTTGGGCGTTTGTTGCTAGTGAATTCCGAATTCCGCGTAGTTCTCTTTCAACCGTCCTAAAGAATAAAGAAAAGATCGCCACTGGTGGAAGGCGGTAAGTCAACTTTTAGGCACCCTCAGAAAAAAGCTCAATTGAGTTGAAAGTTATATGATAAATTGGTACCAAGTATTTAATTTTCTGTATCAATGATTTTATATGTATGTACAAACAGCATACACATACCCATTACTGAAAAATATACGTAATGATTTCAACTCCCATTTTGTGTTCAATTTTCCCAATTACATGAAGGTAAGGGGAATGATAACCTCGATAAGTCTTTGTTCATTAACTCCAACTATTTTTCAGGGTAGCTTGAAGATCGAGAATTGACTATATAAACAAAAATACACTCACCACTAAAAAGTGAAAAATAAAAATAATTTTTAGAGAAAAAACAAAACCGACTTCAAGATTAAACCTACATACACAAACTTAACTAAAAAATAAAAAATAATATTTTAATTGCTTCAAAACAAAAACCATTAAATGAAAATCAATGAAATTATCGATACTTATATACCTATTCACAATTTATGATCAGTTATTTTTGGAGTCGGTGCCAACCAAAACAAACAGAATTTGAAAAGAAATTGCAATCGTAAAGATCCTCCCACTGTTTCATCACCGCCACACCGCTGTCTCCGGCCATTCGAAAATTCATTGTAAAGGCAGGATTAAACTACCCTTCTTGGCTGGCACCGGCTCCAAAGATAACTGATCATAAATTGTGAATAGGTATTGTAATGGTTTTTGAAGCACTTAAAATATTATTTTTTATTTTTTAGTTAAGTTTGTGTATGTAGGTTTAATCTTGAAGTCGGTTTTGTTTTTTCTCTAAAAATTATTTTTATTTATCATTACGAAGAATAATCGATGTCGCAATTAAATAATCAGGTATCACAAAACTTTCGTATATTTTGATCGTTATTATTTTTCAGATTTTTTCTTTGGATATTAGAAATTTTGTTCATTATTTTTATTCACAAAATGTAAGAATACATTGTCATTATTTCAGGACACATGCGTCCCAGAATAAACAATATTTTTTATTACAGTATATTATATCTAGTTATACATAGCTATGATCAGGGCTGTTTATATGCAATAAAGAGTCTCGCTGTTGCAGCGCTGAGTTATGAGTGCAGTTCATAGTCATAGTTACGTTTTCTTTTATTTCAGACATTTTTTTTTTTTTATTATAATGAAGTTAGGCTGTTTTTTATTTTTCTTAATTATTTTACGAAGTTAGCAAAACATTCCAGAGCCCTTGGATCATCATCCTCATCATCAAATAGGAATATTAAAAGAAAAAGAGGTGATGTTTTACATTACAATATTGACGTGGCGAATTGCTACGATATACTTTCAGATATGGATGAAGTTGAAATTTCAGAACTATCTACATTAGTAATTTATTTGACTTAGTGCCCAACAAAATCAGTTATTATTTATATACTCAGTCTCGCTGTAGCAGCCGTAGAGTAAAGAGTGCAGTACAAAGTTAAATAGTTGCGTTTTTTCTTTAAGTTTTATTTTATTTTAGACATTTATTTATCATAGTTAATTTTTCGTCGTTCGTATTAATTTTACGAAGTTAACAACTCATTCCAGAGCCCTTGGAGGAGGGGCCGAAAATACAATGGATGAACCACCGGGAACATCTTCCTCATCATCAAATAGAAATGTTAAAAGAAAAAGAGGAGATATCTTACAGTATAATATTGACGTGGCGAATTACTAGGATATACTTTCAGATATGGATGAAGACGAAATCTCAGAATTATCTGCATCTATAAAAACTAAAGGTAAAAATAATCAATATCCACCTATCATTATAAATAGCCCATTTAATAACATAAAAGGAACAATAAACGAAATTAAACCTCAAGTAAAAGAAATGAAAGTAAAATACAACGGAAATAAAACCATCATTTACACATTCAATAGTCAAGATTTCGCACTAATTAAAAATATTTTTAAAGAAAATAACGTAGACTTCCATTCCTACACTCCAAAAAGTGAAATTAAAACCAAATTAGTCCTGAAAGAATTTCCTCCGGAATTTCCTATGGAGGAAATATCAGAAAATTTAAAAGATCAAGGCCTTCAGGTATATAAAATATACCAAATGGAAAAAAAAATCCGAAACTGGAGTTATTAAACTTCCGTTAGCTATAGTCAATCTAGAAAATAAAGAACAATTAAATAAAATAAGTAAAATTAACTATTGTTGTGATTTAGTTATAAAATGGGAGAAATACCGATCAAATAAAATAATTACTCAATGTTATGTGTGCCAAGAATTTAACCATGTGGCCCGAAATTGTTTTAAAAAACCTAAGTGCCTTAAATGTTCAGGGAATCACTTATCAAAAGACTGCCCCAACGCCCTAGTTGACGGATTTAAACCGAAATGTATTAATTGCTCCGAAGAACATTTTTCGAATTCACCGAACTGTATCAAATACTGTATGAACTTGGAATTACAATTAAGCAAGAAAAATCCCACAATAAAAGCAGCACCGCGAAAAAATTTCAAAACAACCAAAGAAGCATTCCCTACTCTTCCGACCTCAAAATCTCAGTGTCCTCAAAATACCTTCTCATCGAAAGAACATCAGAATCAGGAGCCTTCGTTTTCTGATTGTTTTAAAGAAATAAAACATTTTTTTAGCTCATTTAACATTGGGAAAATCATCTCAAATTTTAAAAATACAATGTTAAAACTAAAAAATGCTGAAGACGGCATGTCAAAAGTTTTTATTTTAATAGAAGGACTTTTATCATTTATTGATTAATGGTAAATTTCACAAATACTAATATATTTTATAATTATATGTTTAAATATGTTATAATCATAAATGTCTTAGACTTACTTACGAACTTCGGCTTCTCTAATTCTAACATTGCATCCCACACTCAAAACAACAACAGTACATCAACTTTCTACAGTTACATACTCGCACATCTAAATAAACATTTTTACTTTACACAACTCACAGAACTTCACCTAACAGATACTAAAGAGATACTGAAGTATGTCTCGCCCAAAACAAACTACTTACAATATCTGCGTACTATAAACATAAATAATAAACAAACTCTTAAGCATTTCTCCTTATTTCTGTTATTATTATCTATTTTTATTTATCTAATTATTTATTCTAGCAATATCAATTCTAAATTTAACATAAATGGCAACTAATTACGAAAAAATCAATTTTTTGATGTGGAATGCCCAAACTATAAAAGGTAATTCAATAGAATTTAATGAATTTCTATCCGAAAATAAACCGGACATCGTTTCTGTGAGTGAGACTCGACTAGCCCCAGGTGACAGATTTTCGATTCCGGGTTACAAAATATATCGGAAAGATCGAAACAGGCAAGGTGGGGGAGTTATGATATTAACCCGCCAAGACATTAGTCACACATATCTGCCGGTAGATGGCCTTACTCACGTCGAAGCTGTCGCCATTCAACTTTAAATTAAATAATAAAATGACCACAATTATTGTTACTTATATACCTCCTAATAAACTACTTACGCTAGACTTAATTAAATTATTTAATATTAGTAACAATTTTATCATCTTTGGGGACTTAAATGCCAAAAATAAACAATGGAACTGTCATAATAACAACAAAAATGGGAAAACACTTTTAAATACAATATCAAGATACAACATAGAATTGCATAGCCCCACAGAACCCACATATATTCCATCTCAAAGCCTTTTTAAACCGAGTATTATAGATTTAGCTCTCTCTAAAAATATCCATAATATCTCTTTTCTTGTCTCGCTACCATGTCTCTCTTCGGATCACAACCCTGTGATTTTCCGGGTAAATTCTAAAGTTAATAAAAACAATTCAGTTCCTAAAATAAATTTTAAAAATGCCAACTGGCCAATTTTCAGAAAAATTCTTGATCAAGAACTAGAAATAAATCCCAAAATTACATCCCCTACCGACTTAGAACGTAGTATAAATAAATTAAATTTAACAATCAAATCAGCTATATCAACCGCCGTTCCTAAAATATCTTACCAATTTAATGATAAATTTCCAACTCATTTAAAAACGCTCATAAAATTAAAAAACAAAATAAGAAAGAAGTATCAAAGCTCCAATAATCCTATACATAAAACAATTATTAATAGACTAAATTCATTCGTAAAAAATAAATTAAATGATTGGAAAAATCACAAATGGACACAAACCCTTAAAGACATAAAACCTGGACACAAATCTCTGTGGAAATTTCACCGCATTTTTACAAATCACTCACAATGCATACCACCCCTTAAAATACCGGATGGCTTTGCCTACTCTGATAAAAGCAAAGCCACTTTACTGGCGGAATATTTTACTTCCACCTCTCAAATCACCAAAGACCTGGGCTCACCACACCACAATCGCTCAGTAAACAAAACAGTAAATAAATATCTTCAACAAAAGGTACCATCTAACTTCCCTTCCGTATCACCTAAAGAAATAATCCATATTATAAAAAAGCTGAAAACTAAAAAAGCTCCGGGTGAAGACAATATTCCTACAATAGTAATTAAAAATCTTAGTAAAAAATCAATAATGTTCCTGACAAAAGTTTTCAATTCTATCTTCCGCCTCCAACATTTCCCTACTTCCTGGAAAACGCGGAAGGTATGGGTGTCGGGGTGGACTACTGTGAAGGGGGTCTTGACTGGCACCCTGCCTGCCGCATTTGTCCGTGTATTGTGCCATAGACTATGTCGGGCATTGAGGTCTCCGATCACCCAGTGGTTGGACTTTGCCCCGCAGGCTCGCAGTAGGCTTTTCAACTCTACAAGAGATCCCTGTGGACGTCGATATACCTCTATGATGAGGGTTGGCTGCCTCATCAACACTTGAACAGTCAAGTGGCTAATAATTTTGTCCGTAATAGCCAGGGGTTCGGGCATTTTCTTCCATGGTATTCCGTGGCGGATAGCGATGAGGACACCTCCATGAGGGTCTTTATAAAGTTATCTGTTGCCACAGTATATCCTTGTAGAAACGGTGGTGGTCCGAGCACTCTGGTGTCCGTGAATACGGCCACTGTGAGTTGTGTCAGTGTCAGCAATGCTCGAACAATGAGGATACAAACGATGTACGTATTAAAGTATTTCTACTAAAGTGTTCCTCTTTGACTGCACCCCTGATCATCTTCTTTTCCATTATTTATGTATATGCAAAAAAGGGTAGGAGAAAGACTGGAACCTTGGGCTACCTCTGATATCAGCGAAAGAGGAGAGGAAAGTGGTTGGTTTGGTATGGATACTATTTGAGTTCTATCATAGAGGAAGAAGTGAAACCAGAGGAGAGTATTTAAGGAAAAAATATAGAGCTTTTAGTTTCGTGATAAGAATAGAATGGTAAATAGTGTCAAAGGCTTTAGAGAAGTCCAGAAGGATAAGGATAGTTACTTTTCGTTGGTTGAAAGCAGTATGTATGACATTAGTAATTTTTGTTAAGTCTGTCTGAGTTAAATAACCAGATCGGAACCCAGATTGGTACGGATTAATGAGATGTGAATTTTCTAGGAAATTAGAGATTTGCGATTGTACTAGTCTTTTAAGGTGTTTGGTCAGATTGGAAAGTATTAATATGGGACGGAAATCGTTGAGTGAAGCTGGGTTAGGTTTCTTTTGTAAAGGTTGTATTTTAGCTTTCTTCCAGGATGAAGGAAAGGTAGAATTTCGCATAGAATAATTATATATATGTATAGGGACTGGAAGGATAGTAGGAAGGCATAGTTTGATTATTTTAGTGGAATGCTATCATGTCCAATAGCTTGTGTAAGATATTGAAAAATAGCATCAATGAGGTTTGAGGGTGTGATATAGGAAAAATAAAAGTTGAAGGAGGTAACAGGAGGACCATTTGGAATGTAAGAGACAGAAAGAGATTAAAAGTTTGATTTTAAGGAAGTGAAAAAGGTATTAATTTTGTTAGGAGTAGAAGAAAATGAAATCGGAAGATTAGAGGATTCAAAAAAGGACAGTTTTGATAGTATTTTCCATTTTGATTTTGGATCAGTGGTGCAGGAGAGCGCTTCATGAAAATACTGAGACTTAGCTCATCGAATGGCAGTTTGTGTCTGATTCCGAAGGGATTTAAAGAAAGCGTAGTCGTCCTAAAGTCTAGTCCGTCAAAAACGTCTTCGGACGGCCTCTCGTCTCTTTTGTAGATTTTTATTTCTTTTGTGACTAGGGTGTTTGTGGACATCGGTTAAAGGTGGCTTTAAGAGAGGCATGGGAGTCAAGGATAGATAAGAGATTGGATTTTAGGATTTTAACCATATTGTCGATGGTGCGGAAGGAATATACAGAATCTCAGTCTAGAGGGTCAATATCATTTTGGGTCGAGGAAAATGTTAAGGATTCAAGATTGCGAAAGGAAATGGTTTTTGGAATGAACGTTGGAGTTTTGATATTGCATATCAGGGATATTAAATCATGATAAGAAAGAAAAGTGATTGGTAGCTGGAAAGAAGAAATAAGGTTTTCAGGAGAATCAACTATTAGGAGATCAAGCCATGTATTAGACGTAAAGGTATAGTGGGTAGAGGAGAAAGGTACCACATGTGGTTTGAGAGAAAAAAAAGGTTTTCAAGATAGGATTTATCCAAAGAATCGGAAAGGAAATTGATGATGATTCTATTGTTGACTGTGAGATATAATTTAAGTGAAGAAATGGTCAGGGGTGCAGTCAAGTAAATAAACACGTCCAAGTTTTTAAATAAAAACTTTATATTTGGCGCTCCGACGTTTCGACCTGCCTTGCAGATCTTCATCAGGACTAAAATAACAATTGAAACAGGGGAAAGGAAATTGGTATTGAAATCTCCAGCAATAACATATGAGTAGAGAATAGGCTGCTAACCTGTAAGATAACCCGTCCTTCATGCCCTAGCTGTAGTTCATAAGCACGTTAAGCCCCAATAAACAACAACAAAAGGCAAACGTAATGAACTGCTCGGAGAATACTTTGAATAAGAGTTGAAAATGAGAGTGATATCAATTATTGTTCGCGCCAATCGGCGCTCTTGTGAGGGGGGGGGGAGGAGAAAAACTGTAATATACCGTACATAGTCACGCAATCTATAAAATTACTAGATAACTGCCCTTATCTGCCTTAATCCCTACATGAATATACCTCACTCTTCTGCTGTCTGCTTTCCTGTATGCACAATATCTTTGTTCAAGACCCTACCAGGTATGCAAGTTTAAAATGTCGTTTATTTCTTAAAATATATACACAGTAATTTAAAAAAAAAAGTATAATATATTTTATTCAAAGTACTGACCCTCGCTTTCTACACATTTTGTCCATCTCTCGGGCAATATATGGATACCATTCCAAAAGAATGCTTCATCTTTATTTGAAATCCATTCATCGAGCCATTTTCGTACGTTTTCGAAATTGTTGAAGTGTTGCTCCGCCAATGAGTGTCCCATCGATAAGAAGAGATGATAATCAGAAGGCGCCAGGTCAGGTGAATACGGAGGGTGGGGTAGGAGTTCCCAACCAAGCGAAGAAATCGTTTCCTTAGTCAATCTGGCTGAATGTGCAGGAGCGTTATCATGCTGAAGAATGACTTTGGCGTGCCTGTGAGCCCATTCTGGGCGTTTTTCGATCAATGCGTGACTCAAATTGATCATTTGTTGTCGGTAGCGCTCGGTATTGACTGTTTCGCCGGGTTTGAGAAGCTCGTAGTAGACTACTCCCTTCTGATCCCACCACACACACAGCATTGTCTTCTTCCCAAAACGATCCGGTCTTGCACTCGATGTGGATGTTTGTCCTGGCGTTACCCATGATTTTTTTCGTTTGGGATTCTGAAAATAAATCCATTTTTCATCGCCAGTTACAACTCGATGCAAAAAACCCTTTCTTTCGTGGCGTAAAAGCAGCATTTCGCACACAGTTTTTCGTTTTTCCATCTGTCGTTCGTCCAATTCATGTGGAACCCATTTTCCAACCTTTTGAATCTTTCCCATAGCTCTCAGGCGATCGGAAATGGCTTGCCTAGTGACATTCAACTGTTCTGCCATCATTTGTTGGGTTTGGGTATTGTCTTCGTCTAATAAAGATTGCAATTCGAAGTCCTCAAACTTTTTTGGTCGGTTTTCTCGTTTTTGATCAGTAACATCAAAATCACCACGTTTGAAACTTTGAAACCAACGTTCACATGTCCTGACGGTTGGAGCAACATCGCCATAAGTCTCAACAAGAATTCGATGACATTCAGATGCCTTTTTCTTTTGATTAAATAAGAAAATCATGACATGCCGCAAATGCTCTTTATTTGGCTTAAAGTTAGACATTTTTAACACCAAAAAAAGGTATGATACGTCCACGTAAACGACTTAAAAACAACTGACTTTTTGTAAACAAATGACTAACAAACAAAATAGCGTTTAGAGTTAAGCAAATCCTTCAATAGGCTAAGAGCGCATTCTATTGGAATTAAAACGACATTTTAAACTTGCATACCTGGTATGGTCTTCCTGCGTTTTTCATGCCCAAGGCTAATATTAGCTTTCCCAAAGTTTTATCTTTCTTAAAGTGTTTTTTTTGTTTCCTATGACATTTAATATAGACTTAATATCCCCTATTAATGAGTGGTGATTTAAGAAGAGGATATCCTGCCCAAGTATTTCAGCCTGCGAGAGTCATTCGTTCGCCCGCGATTCTTTTAGAGACTTCCGAAGGGACGCGGAAGTACGTTCGCCGCTTCAACCAGGTGAGTGGTTTTTACTGTAATATTTGGTTCAGATATCTCCTGAGTAAGATTTCCCCAAGACTACGAGCACTCGCTTTTATACTTTTAATTACAGTCCATTTTCTAGAGGCCGGTGCGAATTTTGCGGAGTCGCCTCTGAAAATATCATTATCTTTCCTAAACAATTATAAAATAATGTATGATATTTCAAAATCAAATAAATCCATTTTTGTATATGATTTATAGCTGTTTGATAAAGGCTACCATATCAGTTATCAGTGGTGTAACCGTTGTATTATTATATCTTTAATTCTTTTTTTTTAATTTTATTGATGCGGTATATGTTGACTGAGAAGTATTTAAAGATACAGGTAGTTGGGGTGTGCAGTCATAGATACACAGCAATTAAAAATAAATTTTAATTTAATATGCCGACGTTTTGACTTGCGTGTCAAGCCTTCATTCTAACCCTTGTCGGGCTAGCTAACGTCGGCTTAATAAATTTTTAAAAAAATTTAATTGATGAGCATCTATGAATGCATACCCCAACTACCTACATCTTTATTTTATTTTTTGCTTATTTAGCCACCATTTAAATAAATAGACCCTAGAAAGGTATTTTATCATAAAGAGTTAAACCTTTCAGGTATGAATAATCATATTGATGAAGATTTTAGGAGCGAAATTAAATAGACCTGAGAAAAGGGTGTCGCTTGGTTTTAAACTAGAGCTAGGTCAAACGTTTTGGTAAAAAAATTAGCGATTAAGATTCTAGGAAATGTTTAGAACATTCATGTATTTATCAGATTAACTAAACATTATATTCAGTTTATTTAAACTATTTTTTTATTGTAAGTTTTGTAAAGGAGTTCTATTTTGGGGTCATTATGTAGCTCGAATCAGAAACCTTATGTTTATATCATTAATTGACAAAGACTTAGTCTTCCTTGTACTCAAGTAGTTCTTTGGTTGCTGAAGTGCCGGTAAGATATGAAATAAATTTAATCTATAAGATTCCTAGAGTGTTACTACTTGTGGTTATAATATCACTGATGATTTATTAACCACTCCAACATTATCTGCACGGCCTTCGTATCATTATTAAAATGAGTGAAGAAGAAACTGGTGCCATTCCTGCATACGGATGGAAAGTTAAGTTAAACCATGTATTTAGTCAGGAAAGAACCCAATTTCGGCTTTATTCTATCAGACAGATTATCTCACTACTGCCCCTTATATTCAGGTATTAAAATACTGTTTTTATTTGTTTTTCGTTATGGTGATTGCTGTATTGATCCTTTTAAATCCCTAAAGTGTTTAGGTTTGATCATTTTATAGACGGTGTTCTATTAGTTTTTAATTTATAACTTATTACTCTTTTATTTTAAATGCTTTTTGAAGTTAATCTGCAATATATTTAAATGTACATCTTAATCATAACAAATATTTGCATCTTAAAATAAAAACATCAATCTATGAATTTATTGTTGTTTAAATGTCAAAAAAATAATGTATATTAAATAGTTAATTTGTGTGTCAAATTTAGTTCAGTTATTCTGTCAGTTCTCACAACTGATTTTCAATCCAGTATATAAGGTTTGTAGATTAATGAAAAATACTTTCCATTCTGGATTAAGAAACACAACATCAACCAACATTAAGTAGATATAAAAATCAATTGTCAGTTGTGGTTTCACTGTATTCAGTCACAATAGTTTTAGAAAAATCTTTTTTCATATCAGTGTTTCAAAAAATAAACTGATGTTAAAAAAATTCTTGTAGTTCTATTTTTTTTATTTTTACGACCAGTCATTTAGGTACCTTAGTCATTTTTTCTCTATTTATATCATGTACATCAAATCAACTGGAAATAAGATTACTTTGGAATATACTAAGATAATTGGTGTTGCATTTTATCTAAGTAGGTTGATTTAACTGATTCTATTCATTAATAGAATTTTATGTAGTCCTATTTACCTAATGGTACTGTTTTCAATTTAATCAATTATTTAAATAATTTTAAAAAGAAATTTTGCTTTATTTATTTATAATAATTGATCTCCAAAATATAAAAACTTTTTCCTATAATATAAATATTTTGTTCCTGTTTCCCTTGTTAATTGCTAATGGAAAAAACATTACCAATATTGTAGATTTATGAAAAGTATTCGTTGTTAGATTCACTTTATTTTTCAGAGAACTATTTAATTAGCGATTGATGTGCTTTTTTTTTACCTTCCGAATTGTAAATAACTGATTTAATGCCTTCAGTTAGAATCAAATTTATTGTTTGTAATGCATTAGTTTCTTATTCATGCCTGGTTTCTCTATAATTTTGAAACTGTTATCGAATTGATATTATGTGAATACATTTTACCAACAGTGAAAGTTTATTTCTTTTCATAGTGCATTCCTAATTCAAAGTTTATTTTTTGTGCTTGATTAGATATATCAATAAAATAGTTATTGAACTTATTCATTAGAATCGGATTTACTGAGTTTGACTAAACTAATTGTTGAATATAACCTGTATTGGCAGGTGTCTGACTGAGATGTAGGGAGATATTGGAACAGGTGTGTTTTGAATGAGCTATGTGATGTCTAATTTCAGGGGGGACCTATCCTTTGTTTCAGAAAGGATAGTGGATTGGGCTAGGAAAGAATGTTGATATAATACTGTTTGATGGAAAGGAGTCAGAGGAACATGATCTTGTTGTGAATTGAGAATGGACTGAAGGCTTGAATTTCAATAGATGCAGGATGGGCAATGATTATTAATGATATAGTAAAGTAATTTACCTAGGAAATATTATGTATAGGCAGTGAGAAGATGTGAGACATGGGAATGCCTCGGTGTTCCAATAACAAATCTGATGAAGTTGTTCATAATTTGATTTAACTTTTTCGGAGACATATGAATCAAGAGTATCAGGACAGTTAGTTTTTTTTTTTCTCATCTATTGCAGTATGGATATCATTGATGATTTTGATTAGTGCAGATTGTGTGGAATTACCGGGATAAAAACCTGATTGATAGGGATTGAGTAGATGGAAATCTTTCAGGAAATTGTAAACTTGAGATTGTATCAAAGATTGGCTGTGAGATGTTTAAAAGGATGGGGATCAGTCTACAATTTGCTACACAGGTAGGATTAGAATTATTGATGGGATGGACAATAACTTTTTTTTCCAGGAGTTAGGAAATACAGTGTTTTAAAAGGAAAAATTATAGATGAAAAGAAGGACTGTGAAAATTTCTGGGATGCATAATTTTATAAGTTTAACGGGGATACCATCTCGTTATTCAGAATTGGTATGAGATTTCATGATAGAGGAGATGAAATTTGTGAGGATTATGTTGGAAAATTTAAAAAAATTGTGATTGAATTGTCCTTTTGAGGATAAACAAGTATGGCAGATGGGAGAGGTGATGAGACATGATGAAATAAAATAGGCGTTTTGGTCTTTAGGTGAAGCTGGAAGTTTTTTGAGGTTTAGGATCTGGATGGGTTATAAACAGAGTATAGAATACCATAGAGCTGACATGTGGCGGTGGTGACAGGGTGGGGATATGCTCCAAGCCTCCAACTCCTTGACTGTGCAGATAGAAGCAAATTGAGACAAAATCACTTTTGTTCCTCCTTTTATGTAGTTTTTTGCTTAGTGGACATTTTTATTTTACTTACCATTAAATTCAACACATAAATTATGGGTTTAGGCTTAAAAAGGTGAATAAAAGGCATTAAGTCATAGCTACTATCACATTATTTTATCATTTATAATAAAGGTTTTTAATAAAAATAAAACACAAAAATGCATTTTTACATCATATAATTGAGGTATCAATCCTGTGTGCTTTTAAAAACTTTACATTCATAGAAAAATAATTGCTAAAATTTGAAAAACATAATAATATTAATAAAAAAATAGAGAAAAATAGAAAATAAACCTCTAAAAAAAAACACGTATAATTTATAACAAGTATAATATTTATTTTAAAATTAAGTATTCTGCTGGCCTTTAAAAATTACTTATACATGTATAATTTACAAGTATAATATTTATTTTAAAAATAAGTATTTTGCTTAACTTTAAAAACCATTTTTATAAACTTTTGCCTTAATATTTGGTTTTCTAACACGTCATTTTTTTCTTTAATTTTTAATTCTTATAATATGAGTTTCCAATTTAATTCGATCAGCCAAAACTTGTGGCCATTCTCAATATCTTGACAAAAATGTGGTGAATAAAAAAAAAAATCTCATAAAAATGAACCATTAAATTTCTTACAAAAAAATTAATATCAACGACAATTTTAGTAATTCTTGAAGAATTATATAATTATTATTATAATACAAACAAAATTATATAATTTAAAAGACAAAAAATGAAGTGTGGTTGTATTTTTTTTCAGGCAATCGGAGCATTTTGTTTAATTTGGGATTTATGTGATGTTCCGATTACATTTTTATGAGGCATAATAAAGTTTTTGAAATGTTGCTCAATAGCTAACAGTATTCAAACACAACCAAATTTTTTCCCTCTTATTCCGTTACTATGCTTTTTAAGTTAGCCACTTTTTGTTTTTGTCTAGTTTCACTTAATCTAAAATTTCTTAACTTTTTATTCATTACATAATGATATAATGTAATAATGAGACAAATACACTTTATTCTGGGACGATGTCCCCTAAGAATAATATAATGTACATAAATAAATACAATGAGTCTAGCTTTAATAAGATGAAATAAAATAAATTAACAATCTGGTTAACTATTTACAATTTTACAAATAAAGAACAAAACCAGACACAGATGAAATAAAAATTACAAAAATCCAATAATTGTAGGAGAAAAATAAAAACCTATGTACCTCTACTGAATTTTTTTTTTTTTTTTTTTTTTTTTCAAAGCAAGGATTTGTTAGTCAGTATCATTCTGGAGGGAAAGGAGGTATTGAAAGAGAAGGGATTTAAATGTGTACAAAGATGGAGCATTACTGATATTACAGGGTTGTGAATTCCATAAGAAAGTAGCACGGGATTATATCAAGGAATGGTACTCTCATGGGAAGAAGTATACAGGTCTGAGTAGCGAGATCTTGTAGTGCGGGAAGAGACCGAGGATCTGAACTGGAAGATGTTATAGATGTAGGAGGGATTCCGAGAATTAATGGTCTAATATAGGAATGAGGCTAGGATGTAATTTCTGCGGGATGAAGCATAAATCCATTTTAACTCTGTATATAGATGTGATGTGCGGAAGGCTTTTGGAACCCTAAAATAAACCTAACGAAACAGTTCATTAGTCTTCTTAGCTTATTCTCGAGTTCCGCCGTCAACCCACCATATGCCACACAGCTATAGTCAGAATGGGGAAGGATAAGGGAAGAAACCAAGAGTTAACGAGTAGGTTTCGGAAGGGAGTCCTGGGAAGAATGGAATACTTTAAGGATGGATATAGCCCGTCGAGAAATTAGGGAGATATGAGGTTTCCATGAAAGGGTTTGGTCGAAGGTAATAACAAGGTATTTAACTGTGGAGTGGAATTGAATAGGTTGGGAGCTCATAGACAGGATCGGGAGGTGGGAAAGGGATCTCAAATGGGAATCAGAACCTATGATAATAGCCTGCGTTTTTTCGACATTTAATTTAAATTTTTTATCAGAGGCCCACTTGCAAGTGCAATTAAGGTCCTCTTGGATAAGGGAGAATGATTTTCTTTAATCAGAGGGATGGAAGGATAGATATATCTGTAAATCATCCGCGTATAGATGGTAGGAACAATGGTGAATGGAATTTGGTATGTTTATGTAGGCACAAAAAAGGGTAGGAGAGACACTGGAACCTTGGGCTACCTCTGATGTCAACGAAAGAGAAGAGGAAAGTGGTTGGTTTGGTATGGATACTATAGAGTTCTACTATAGAGGAAGGAATGAAACCAGAGGAGAGAGCTTGAGGAAAAAGATAGGGCTTTTAGTTTCTTGAGGAGAATAGAATGGTCTAGGGTGTCAAAGGCTTTAGTAAAGTCTAGAAGGACGAGGACAGTTACTTTTCGTTCGTCAAGAGCAGTATGTATGTCAATAGTAATTTTTTGTTAAGGCTGTCTGAACTGAATAACCAGGTCGGAACCCAGATTGGAACGGATTAAGGAGATGAGAGTTTTTTTAGGAAATTGGAGATTTGTGATTATACTGGTCTTTCAAGGGGTTTGGACAGAGTGGAAAGTATTGATATGGGACGGAAATCGTTAAGTGAAGATGGGTTAGGTTTCTTTTGTAAAGGTTGTAATTTAGCTTTCTCCCAGTATGAAGGAAAGGATTTATATAAATATAAATATTGTCAAGTTTCATTAACAACTGAACACTATTAGCAAAATTAATTGAAGATTGTTTACGTAACGATGTGGACACTACAGACGCTAGAGCCAGACTCATAATGATATAATGATGATGAAAAATAATTATTAACATAGAATATTCATAATTGTACTAAATATAATAATAAACCTCAACTTATCACAACAACAAGCCACAAAATATTAGTTTAACCAACAATGTCAGTTAGCCCTTTTATGCTTAGCAAGATAGTGTAACACTTAATTTTTTTTTTTTAAATTAACTCAACAATAAGATTAACTTAAAAGAAACAAATCATAACACAGCGGTGAAAAGAGAGATTAGTTGATTTGGTGTTTTTGCTGCTATTGTGGTTGTTGCATTCGTATGCAACGCACATACACGTAATATTTTATAATTTACAATAATTAAATAGCCTAAATAAAAAAAAAGGTTACGGTTCGGAAGCCTGACACCACCAAACTAGCTTGACTCGCGGTACACCCACCAGCTCGATCTTTACGCTTCACTTCGAGTTTACATTTATCGATAGTTCATTCCTATAACCTCACATGTAAACAATCACTTCTACAGTTTCAGCCTGGATTGTGTTGTTCAGTGTGTTATATTGATATTTTATCTTCTTAAATGTAAATAGGTGAAACAGAAGTTTACAACATGAGAATTAAGTGTTTTATCAATTCATGTTTTCTTATTTCATCTTATCTAATGTGTAAAAGTGTTACAAAACTTGAATAGCATGACTTGTAAGCAACTAATGGCAGTAACCATGAACTGAGGAGCTTATACAAAACATGAGACAAAGAGATACAAATGTTATATCATTATTTACTGCATTCACTCCCACTCTAGTAAGTAATGTGATCATTCAAATGAGAGGGTGGTCGACGGGTCCTTTGACTCTGGCGGAGAGTTGTAGGTTGCTGGGCCGTTGATCTCGCTGGAGAACTTGAAACTGCCAGATCCACGGCTGGAGGAGGGATACCTTGATTGGAAGGATTTAGTTCCAAGTCCTGAGCAGGATGTACAGGGTCTGTCGGAAGGAGAATGGAGTCTGGAGTCGGTTGTTCTGAGTCCTGAGGAAGAGAGTGTCTGTCAACTTCACCACCCAATACCAGATGACGGGTTGAGATAGTGGTCTCTCGTCCATCAGGGAGGCGAACATGGACGTATTCTGAGTTTCCCTCCAGTAAGGTGACTTCATCTGCTAATGGCTCGTACTTCGAGTGTCTTGCAAGACGCTTCATTAGGACGGGTCCCGGAGTCATGAGTCATGTCGGAGTTGATGTTCCATGACTTGAGTGGCGAACATGATTGAACATACGCTCGTGTGGTGTGGTATTTGTTGATGTACATAGCAAGGAGCGTATTGAGTTCAACGCATCATTCAGAACTGTCTCCCAGCATCTAATGTGCATCCGGTGAGTTCTTAAGGCAAGCTGAATGGTCTTCCAAATGATCCCAACGTACCTCTCCTCTTGACCATTTCTTTCAATTTTGCAATGACTGTAGCTAAGAATAAGTCATGACAAGGGTACGCAAAAGGAAACCGAAAAAAATCATCCACGACAATTAGAAGATACCTATTCCTCAAATTTGAAGGAAGTGGTCCCTTGAAATCTACATTCAAGCGTTCGAAGGGCTGAATGGCCCTGATTAACTGTCCTTCGTGGCTTCACTTCTGAGCAGATTTTACATGATGAAATAACCTTCCTAATTTCTTCTGAGGAGTAAGCCAGGTTTTTACTTCTCACCCAGTGGTAAAAGCGATTTTCTCCGGAGTAACACAGCGTCTTATGCAGTTCTGTGAGTTTCCTCAATGATACATCTAGTACAGCCATTGTTGCAGAACAGGTACGAGAAAAAGCATCGGCGGCTTCGTTCAGCTTTCGAGGCCTGTAGACAATATCATAGGTGAAGCAGGACAATTCCAGTCTCCACCTTTGGATCTTTTCATTCTTGATCTTGCTTGATAAGTGGCTATTGAACATAAAAGAGACAGATCTCTGGTCCGTTATCAGTCTGAAGCGACGGCCCTGAAGGTATTGCCTCCACTTTCTTACGGCTTCAATAATAGCGTGAGCTTCTTTTTCCACAGCAGAATGGCGTTCCTCCGAAGGCGAGAGTGTTCTGGAGAAAAAGGCGACAGAGCGGCCGTTCTGAGATATGGTTGCAGCGAGTGCGTGGTAGGATACATCAGTTTCTACTGTGAACATAGCTGAGGGATCTATTGTTGAAACTGTTGCGTTTTCTATGTCCATCTTTATTGATTCGAAGACTTTGACAACATCAGATCTGAGTGGAAATTTTGGATCCTTTGACTTGAATTTTATCGGAGAACTTGGGGATAAAATGTGAGTAGTGCGAGAACATCCTTAAGGCCCGACGAAGGGAAGGCAAGTCCTTCGGGATCGCTAGTTCTCGCAGAGGTTTAAGACGCTCAGGATCCAGGCGCTAAGTTTCTTTCCCAATAACATATCCAAGATAATGGATTTCACGAATGGAAAACGATGATTTTTTCTTCATTATTTGTTAAATTGTATTTCCTTGCTGCTAGCATGAATTTCTCTAAATTGATGTCGTGTTATTCCTGAGTCTTTCCACACACCGTCACATCATCAAGATAAGCGAAAGTCCCCTGCAATTTTTTAGTATCGATAATCTTCTTTATCTGGCTTTGGAAAGCAGCTACACCATTAGTGACACCAAACGGGATGCGAGTGAATTGATAAAGCCGACCAGAGGCTTCAAACGCGGTTTAAGGGCGATCCTCATCTCTAATTGGTATTTGATAGTATGCACTTCGGTGATCAATTGTGCTAAATACTTCATATTTAGAGACTTTGTTCACTAAGTCATCAATAAGAAGGAGAGGGAAGGCGTCAAGTTCGTTGAAAAGATTTATCGTTTATTGAGTAATCGATACACATACGCCTTTTATGGTTTTCACTGGAAACAACCAAAACCTGGGTTCGCCATGGCGAATAACTTTGCCCGATGATGCCCTCCCAGAGTAGTTTCTGAACCTCACTGTCTATAAACTTAGCATCTGATTCTGTATGGCGTCGGGATCTGACACAGATTGGACGAATGTTTGGTTTGAGATTAGGAAAGAAAAAAGCAGGTTGAACAGAAGCTGCTGCAACAGATATCAAGGGTTTCCTGCGACCCACCAAACTTTATATTAACATTGAAATGACGCCTGAGTATATCGTAACCGATAATAAGATCAGCACAAAGATCTGAAAGGACATTTAGCATTACAGATCTATAATTATGACCACTGAGCTCTAAATCAAGAATACATTCCCCGCTGGTGGATGTGCGTAACTGGGTGTTGGTCATAGTAATCTCCATGCCCTTTCCTATTGGAATTCGGAGCTGATTAATCAAGCTTTTGGCTTATAAAACTGGAAGAACTCCCTGTGTCAACTAACGCTTGCGCTTTTGACACATTTACTAAAACTGTAACCAACGTCTTAGAAAGGCTTGAAGCAAGGCTAGCGGTGCAATAAGGGCTAGATGATTTAATAAAGGAAGTTATACCTCTTTTCGGCGACTTCTTTCGTTCTCGACTCTGCTAAAGTGGCCAGTCTTACCACAGCCATGGCAGATGGCGTCTTTTGCAGGGCACTGGGTCCTGGGATGTCTTGAGTTACCACAGAAATAGCATCGAGAGTTTGTAGCTGCTGCCACTTCATCCGATGATACGCTCTATCTTCTTCTTGGTTCGGCTGATGCTGAATTTATGGGTACACGCGAGCTCTGATAGTAGCTAGATTAGATCTCGGCTAAATCCAGTGATCTAGCCTGCGGAAAGGCGTCGTTTAACGTGAGGTTGAGATTCTCAAGGAGCCGCTGCCTGATGTGAGAATCGCTTAGCCCGGCAAGGAAGGAGTCGCGGATGCAATCATCACGATTGGTTTCGGCAGTTAATGCTTTGAAATTGCAATCCTTTCCCAATAGTTTCAATACTTCTATGAAACGGATGATTGATTCGCCCGATCCCTGCTTTCTGGTGGCCAACTTATGCCGAGCAAAGATTTCATTAACAGGTTTGACAAAGATATTTTTCAATATATTGATAGCGTCATTATAAGTCCCACATTCACTGATATAGTCGTATAAATTTGCCGATAAGTAGTTAATCAGCAACCGGTGTCTGTCCGCTTCTTCCATGTCTGTTGAGAGTAAGAATCTGAAAGGTGCGATACCAGTGGTTCCATTCTTTGCTGACCGATGAAGATTCGGAATCAATATCTAATCTTTCAGGGCGGAGTAAACGATTCATCAGAATGATTTAAAATTATGTTTAATAAATTGAAAAAGAAAGTAATACCTCTTGAAAGGTTTTATTAAACACAATTTCACATACACAAAAACTAAATAGCATGACTTGTAAACAACTAATGACAGTAACCATGAACTGAGGAGGTTATACAAAACATATGAGACAAAGAGATACAAATGTTATATCATTATTTACTACAACTTTCAACTAGGATTCTGTCTTGGTACCAGAGGTAAATGACATATTATTATATAATTGTAAAACTATTGGTAAAATGTTATAGATTAATGTGTTTTAAAAAATTTTTAGAAGCCTGATGATGGAGCATTATCTCCGAAACATGTAGCTACAAATGTTAAATAAATAGGAGTAATGCCAAATAAATACTTGAGGATTCTGTCTTTTATATATTTATAATTTGTTATTTTCACTTCCCTGGCAGAAAGTTTATCAGAAATTAACATTACTGGTGGTTTAGCATTATATTAATTCTTGATTTAATTAATATTAATTCAAAATTGATTTAGTGTCTTATATTTTGATATTTTCTTATTTCCATTTCATTATTTTCTTATTCATCATTTTAATATTAGAAGGTAAACAGATGTTAATATTACTTTGAACAGGGATTTTGAGTTTCTCCTTAAATGAAGGAGAATAACCTTTCCCCTCTAAAAGTAGCGACTAGAACATCGAAATAAATCGGAACAAGGTTAGAATCGATAAAAGGTATTCTGGGCGCGTGTAGGGGTTGGTGTCAGGCTTCCGAAAAAGGCCAGGGGGTGTTTGGAAAGAAATTGCCTCTTTGATTTAGAATTAAAAAAAATAGCGGAAAAAAGGGTACACGAAGTACGAAAATTTCGCACGTCGGAATCGTACAGCGGTTACATATACTTTTCCTCTGATGACAGGGATATTCGTACAGCTAGATTAGTTCAATGACTTATATACCTCGTTAACGGTCCAATTCATAATCAAACTTATTAGAAACAACGAAAAGCTAGACGATAATGCCGGTTGGGATAGTCGAGAATTTACTCTCGCCGAGAAGAGATGAGTATGAGATGAGAAAATTTAATGCTGACCTCAAAATACCGACCAGAAATATAGCAATGAAAGTAAATTCAGGATTTAGGAAAATCTGCTAGACATGATATGATTAAAATAGACCTAAGACGTAATGAATTTAAGGCCGTAGAAAAAACATTCATACCCAAGAAATATAGATTTCAAATAATAAAATTTGTTAAAGTACATCTTAAAAAAAAAAAAAAAAAAAAAAAAATCCCCCAGATTACTGGAACGACGTCCTGGTAGTTTACGAAAGGAAATTTAATGTGTAAGGATCAGACGAATATCACTTCTTCCCTATTTACTCTAACAATTTCGTTTTTCCTAATTCTTACGTGAATTTAAATTATATAATTGAAAACTTATTGACTTGTCTTGCTGTTATAGACAATAGACGTACAAATCATCCACTTACCGAAACCTGTATTTATAAAAAAAAAAAAAAAAAAAAAAAAAACACGAAAAAGAAACCATAACGTATAGAAGGGAAAGTGTGATCACTTCGTTAGTTCCTCCTAGGCTGCCGCTAGTTTACATTTAGAGGCCAAGCTTCTACCAGAAGCATAAGATTTTAGTAAAACTGAATTGTTATTTATATTTATTACCTCAAGTTCACCTGAATGTTGGTCTTCTTCAATATTTTTTTCACTATTTTCACTGGTTCATCATAGTTCTATTCACTTTTATGATAAATTTTTCTAGTTTCAGATGTTTAAAATTTAAGTGATCTGGCTTTCAACTTGCAATCTGTTGATGAAATTTAAAGTTTGAAAAAATAAAGTTTGAAATATCTTCATAAAAATTTTTTGTTACCTACCATAGTATTTTTGACTAAAAACTGCATAATCTAAAAGAATAGGTATCACTTATTATGCATTTAAAGATTATCAACGTAGTTTTGCTTTTTTTCTGGAAAACTTTGATTGATTTGTAGATTTTAATTTTTTTTTTTAAACGTTTTCAAATAGAAATAAAATCTGCATTTCAAATAATAAAATAAATTATTGGTATGTTTTCAAAAATATGCTGTAAAGAACAACCACAATTAGATGGTACAGATATCATTGTCAAATTGTCTAAGAAATTGATAAATATATCACTCCACATTTCTTGTTTTAACTGATTATTACTAAGCATTCTATTCTTAGTACTAAATTAAAAAAAAAAACCTTTTGAAGGGTGGAATAAATACGATATATCTTCTTTTTTTGAGTAATCCTTCTTCTTTTGTAGGAGCATGGTCAATTTCATAAACGTTTTTATAAAAGTTGTAATCTATTGTCTCATTATCATACTATAACGTTCCTTTATTAAGGAAAAAGTTTCTAATATATTTAAAGATATGCAAGAACTGCATCACAAAAAAACCTTATTCTTCTTTCAGGATCTGCTGGATTTTCAATGCTGTAGTTATCATAACTTGGATTTCCTGATATGCCCAATATTGACCATACTGATTTATAATTCATAATGATTTATTTCTATTAAATTTTTTGCAAGTATATCCCCAGGAGTTGCATTATATGATGCATATACAGCAATTGGTTTTACCCAATGTTTTAACAATTGACAAGAATAAGGTTGTTAACACATTCAGGATGTCGACAGCAGGGCTGATATGGCCTAAGGAGCGACGCAACTACGAAATAGACGCAACCATAGACTGGAGGGGTGAAGTGATCACACTTCTTCTATACACTAAGAAGAAACTTAAGAAAATGTGGTCTAGCAACAATCTAACCTTTTGAAAATCCACAAATTAAAAACCGATTATCGCCAACCTTAGCAGCATTACCTTATCGGAAAACAAAAACCATCAATAAACATTAATTTATATTATTTACATTTTGAAACATAATACTACCTATCAAGCAACCACTGATTGACATTAAACAAATTAACTTTTTGTTTTACTTGGTATTTTAGAGTATAACTAGCTGCACCCGATTCAGATAACTTATCTTTAATAAGGATCTGGAGAGTCATCGAAGGTTATAAGTACCACTCACAATATGGAACCAAAATTACGAAATGGGTTTGTCCTCTTGTAATGTTAGATGCTATTATTTATTTTTAACGAAGTTCGTTTTTTTAAATATTATCTATTGTAATGTTACTCTACATGTAATTATTCGATATATTGTTTGAATTTCTTTATTGTATTTTTTGTTCATTTAGTGGTCTGTTAAGGCTAAATGTCCCCTCTGTAGTACCAAATGTTGCCACCACGTAGCGTGCCAAAATAAACAAAATTTAGATTCCTTCTCAAATCTCAACAGATCATCCGATTTTGATTCTGTAAAGTTAATTTTGTTCCATATTTCCGTAGAATTTGATGTATCTATTTTAGTAGGTCATATATGTGATATTTACAATTTTAGGTTCAAAAAAACTATTTTCTAGTACTTTTTAAAGAAAAGTCAACTAATAGGCAAGTGTAGAATAATAAAATATAAATATTGGCGAAAAATTTTTTTTAATTATACGAACAACATCGGCCGAAACCCATAAATACAAATTTCTATGTAAATGTTTTTGTTTTGTTTTTCAGGTAGCATCTTCATCTATCATGACTATATCAGCCTCAAACTACAAATGTAAAATAAGATTTCAATCGAAAGGTAGTTTTGTAACTCAAAATAAAATTTTCACGATCCGAAATGATAAGTTCGAAAAATTATAAAAGTAAACAATAATTAAAACTATATAATCAAAAACACTGCATGCTTATTGTAAATATATTTAAAAATGCGGGGTGCATCAAATATAAGAAGGAATTTGGAAAAATCACGTTAGAAGTATGGCAGAGGATAAGCGATTATAAACACTAATCCCCTACCTTCCTATAAAGACTTGCTCTATGAAGCCTTATTTTGGAGGGCCTACAATTTTGTTCTATTTCACTTCCCCAATGATGATTTTATTGACTAGAATTATAACATTGTTCATATATAACGGGAAAAGGATATAAATAAAAACATTATTTTATTATTAATTTATATAAAACTAGTTGAAAAAAAAAAAAAAAAAAAAAAAAAAAAAAAAAAAAAAAAAAAAAAAAAGGAATCCACAAACAATAAAGTATTATCTATTCCTATTACTAATTAAAAAATTAAAATTACTTATGCTATACAGGGTGTCCCAGACATAGTGTAAAAAAAAAAAGATGGGTAATACTGCAAACTAAACGGGGTAGAATGGCGCAAAAACGAGTGTCCTATCTCAATTTTTTGAGGAGATAGAATTTGTTTCGTTTTTATTTTTAAAATCTTACTTTTTTCTGAAAAATTACAGTTTTCTCTACTTTGTTTTAGCGTAGAAACTAAAACGATGATATTTTCTTAATCAGCATTAAATTTTCTAAAAGATGAAATAGGTCTAGTTAATTTAAATTCACTTTTAAGGGGCCTTTTAATGCACAAAACATTTATTAAAACTTAAATTTTTAATATTTTTTGAAAATTCCTCACTCCTCACTGGAGAACCCTAGAAGCCGTCAAATTTCTCAAAAACTGCAGAATTTAGTTAGCTTTTTATTGGTGTAACTCATGATACAATTACACTTCACCTTTTGAGTCTAACAGACGTTTTTCTGATGAAAAACACGCTAGAGAATAAATACTTGATTGCTCCATATACCTACTAGATTGGATAAATGTATTAGTTATTTTATATCTTGTCCATATGCATGAGGGGTAAAGAGGTGTGAAGGTGGCAAGCCCTCCCTCACCCTCCCCCCCTAAAAAAATCTTATTTATAGGGAGTTAGAGGGGGGGGGGGTTAACCAAATTCTTGCTGATTACCTAATGTTACATAAACGTACTTTTTCTTTAAATATAAAAAATAATAATTTAGGATTATTTGAAGAAATTAAATACTAATTAAATACCTATTGGGCCTTAGATGTAATTAAATATTATTAGATGTAAAAATGAGGATAAAGAAAATTGTCTTTCTTGCGTGGTCAGATGTAAAACTCACTAGTCTAAATTAATAGAACTTTTCTCTTTCCGAACTTCCCATGAGTTAGAATGTTTTTTTCTTCATTTTTTTTAAGACTAGAAAGAACAATGTATGAATTCTAAATAATGTAAAAAGGGTGATAATAATCTAAAATAAAAAATAAAAAACTCCTTAGTTTAAATTTAAAAAATACTTTCTTTAAAATAAATTAAATTTTTTTCTTCTCATCAACTAAAATTTGAAAAATTTTACATAATAAATGTTGAAGATAAAAAAAAAATAGCGAGGATTATTATTATTGGTGAAACATATTAAAATGGATTATTGCAGCGCGTGTTCAAAATGTTCTCCATTACTTCGGATGCAGGCTCTAGCGCGCTTCCTCATTGCCCCAACACTGACATTTAATGACAACTTGGCTTTTACTACTTCAGCAGCCTCAAGTATCTTTGCTCGTAGTTCCGCCACACATGTAATTGGCGTTTTGTACACCTCTTCCTTCAAGGCACCCCAAACGAAAAAATCAAGGGGGGTGAGATCCGGGGACCTAGGCGGCCAGGATACCACGCCTCCGCGACCTATCCAAGTGCGATATGTGTCATTAAGCCAATTCTTCACTGCGGTGGTGTAGTGCGGTGGAGCTCCGTCTTGCTGGAAGACAATTTCTCTTCTGACTTCTGGATCCACTTCTTCCAGAAGGACCTGCAGATCAGTTTGCAGGAAATTTAGGTAGGCTTCACCATTTAAATTCCCTTCAAAAAAATAAGGCCCCAGCATTATGTCACCAACAACACCGACCCATACGTTGCATGCTGCAACCGATGCAACCGATGCTGGAATGAGCTCGATTGGCAGACGTGAGGGTTCTGAGTAGCCCATTAATGGGAATTGTGTGTGTTATAAATTCCTTGCCTCACGAAAGTAGACTCATCAGTCCAAAGAATTTAAAAAAAAAAAATGATATTGCTCTATATCGGAGTTAAGGAGCCATCGACAAAATTGAACTCTCTGTGGGTAATCGGTCTCCAGTAGGTCCTGTACTTTGGAAAAATGAAAGGGGTGTAACTTCTCTTTTTTTAAAACGCGCCAAACTAAACTTTTACTAACTCCCGTATGAGAGGCAACTTGGCGGACACTGGTAGTGGGGGATTCCTCTACTTCACTGATAATATGTTCTTCTATGTCTACATCCCTTAATTGAGGCCCAACCTCACGTCGTGATTTTATGACTGATCCGGTTTCTGAAAGCCGCCGGAATGTCCTGCTTTTTTTGCGGCCTAAAAGGTCCTGCTTTTTTCTGTGGAACGATCGGGGAAGGGGAAGCAAAATTATTACAAAAAGTGAGGTAATATTTGTTTTTTTCCCGAAAATCATCGATTTTCAATAACGTATATCTCGAAAACAATTAGAATTTCGACAAATTTATACACAATCAATTTTATAGGAAATGTAATCAGCTTAAATTTAGATTTATAACATATTTTTTTTTAGAGTCGACCATTTTCGAGATATAGTCAATGTCAATAACAAAGTACGAGTTTTTTCTCGGAATCAAACGTTTCAATAATGTTTTTAATAAATTTATTCATACTCTAGCCGTTTTTTAAGCTTGTAAATATCAATACATATCCTTTCAACAAATTAGTTATCAAACAGAAAAAAATGAATAAAATGGAATCATAAGTGGCAAAATATGCTTATTTCGCAGTAAAGGGGTTTTAAAACGCACACACTCCCTTTTGCGATCAAATACCTCATTAGATCCATTGTAATATATTTATAAATATTTTCTATGTCTTTGTATCCTTCCGTGTTTGTTGACCGAACAGGGACCCGAATAGACTAGAGAAAAGAGCGTATGCGGAAGTTCAAAAAAATGTTTTATTTTTTTAAAAATAAATAAAAATAGTATTTACGAAATCAAATTTTCCCCCAAATAACTTCTTATTCAAACCAACAGGTTTGTAATGAATTACTTCTTATGTCTAACCGTTTTCTAATTTTAAGCTGTGAAAAAACATTTTTTTCTACAATTTAGACCCTGGGACGTAAAAAAAAACGTGGGTAGTTTCTCATACAAAAAAAGCTTGCAATTATTTATTATTACCTTTACTTTGAGATAAGGGTTCGAAGGAGGAAAATAGTCAAATAAGCCTATACTGTGTGTGATGTGTCGAATAAATGAGAAATGAAACTACTCTTGTGAAACAATTAAAAGGATTGATCAAAATGAAAAAAAAAAAAAATCCAATTTCACAAAGAAATGGTTGTAAACACCTTGTCCTACCAGACCATTGTTGTTTGAACCTACGATAGTGTTGGAAATGTTGATATTTCCTTTGATCCTATACCGTCTAGGGATTTCGCGTCTTTTCTATCCTCTTCTTTTTACCCGAACCTAGCATAATTTTGACTGTGGATTCCCATGGCAAAACGTAAGATAGAAAAATGAGTTTTATATCTCAGGAATACGCGCGGCAGGAAGGAAAAGAAGGAAACTGCCTATTTAAACTCATTCAATTGAAAAATTCAATAACTTTTTGTAATCACTTTTATATGAAATCAGTAAAAGTACTAAAGCTTTTTGATTTGGGTGCTAAAAAAAGTAAATAATTGTAATGAATACAGCTCATAATATAATTATTCCTTATTAAGAATAAGCAACATTTATGCAAAAATATTTTATCATATTTGTTCATAATATAATATATATTTTTTAATGTGCAGTTATATAGCATAAGTAATTTTAATTTTTTAATTAGTAATAGGAATAGATAATACTTTATTGTTTGTGGATTCCTTTTTTTTTTTTTTTTTTTTTTTTTTTTTTTTTTTTTTTTTTCAACTAGTTTTATATAAATTAATAATAAAATAATGTTTTTATTTATATCCTTTTCCCGTTATATATGAACAATGTTATAATTCTAGTCAATAAAATCATCATTGGGGAAGTGAAATAGAACAAAATTGTAGGCCCTCCAAAATAAGGCTTCATAGAGCAAGTCTTTATAGGAAGGTAGGGGATTAGTGTTTATAATCGCTTATCCTCTGCCATACTTCTAACGTGATTTTTCCAAATTCCTTCTTATATTTGATGCACCCCGCATTTTTAAATATATTTACAATAAGCATGCAGTGTTTTTGATTATATAGTTTTAATTATTGTTTACTTTTATAATTTTTCGAACTTATCATTTCGGATCGTGAAAATTTTATTTTGAGTTACAAAACTACCTTTCGATTGAAATCTTATTTTACATTTGTAGTTTGAGGCTGATATAGTCATGATAGATGAAGATGCTACCTGAAAAACAAAACAAAAACATTTACATAGAAATTTGTATTTATGGGTTTCGGCCGATGTTGTTCGTATAATTAAAAAAAATTTTTCGCCAATATTTATATTTTATTATTCTACACTTGCCTATTAGTTGACTTTTCTTTAAAAAGTACTAGAAAATAGTTTTTTTGAACCTAAAATTGTAAATATCACATATATGACCTACTAAAATAGATACATCAGATTCTATGTCCATTTTATTAATAAATCTGTTTTCAGATCTAAAATATGTCTATTAGTTTTTTAATTAGGATGAATCTAAAATTGACCCCGTAGGTGCTGCGATCTCTTGATGCAGAAACACACTAGAGTGAGGGGACATTTAGCCTTAAAATGACCGTTCATGCTATTAAAGTCTGTGAGTTTATGCCCTAGTGTTTCCTACCTTGTTTATAACTACAGTCAGAGTCAAAAGTATTCCTACACCAGTATCAGTTTTATTTTCTTTCATTTAATTTTGTATTTATTACATTTTTATTTAATTTAAACACATAGTATCACATTCATGACTATAGAATAAAGTTAATATTTTTTTATAAGAAAATTGATTGAATTTAGCTTAATATCTTATACATTATAGTAAGATGCCTCATTTTTATGAGCCAAAAGTATTCGTACACTAGACTTTAACTTTTGTTTGTACCCCTTGTCTTAATAGTTTAAGGATAATATCCAATCAGTCTTAGCATAGACGTCATTTGTAAAGGTGTAGAGCTTATTAGTGATTATTACTGCTGTTCGGAAATTGAAAATGGGGCACAAAACCAGTGAGACGATTGAAAAGGAATGACAAATTATTGTGTGCTACCTAGTGAGTTTCGATCGCTTAGGAAAGTGATCAGGCCTCATTCGACAGTCCAAGAAAGAATCTATTAAAAATTATGGAATGAAAAAAAAAAAAACACATTTGAATATATAGAGAGAACAGGACGACCAAGAAAAATATAAAACGCGCATCAAGAGGAAAGTTAAAATAAAATTAAGAATTAGTGCCCCTAAATTAGTGGATAAACATTTGTCTGAAAAGGGAACAAGAAAGTTTTTTAACAATGCGCCAATGCTTGAGATATATATATATATATAATGATTTGATTGTGATCTTTGGAATTGGATAATATTTACTGACGAGTGTAAAATTAAAATGTCTAATCTTCAGTGGGTTCAAAAATTAGTGAATTCAATGTCACAGCGCACAGAGTGCATATTAAAAGTCAAAGTCAATATTAAATAGAAATTTCATTAAGTGTACAAATACTTTTAATTCATGTTGTTATTGCTGTTTTTCAATTATTCTTAATGTTCTATTTTGTAAAATGTTCTATAAATTCAAAAATATATTTATTGATAAAAATGTTGAGGTATACATTGAATGGTCTTATTTTTTAAAATCAATCCCATCAAATAACGCTAATATTCGTTATTTCTTATGATTTATTTTATTGCAGGTGTACGAATACTTTTGACTCTGACTATATATCGGTGTTTGTGGGTTTCCGATATAATCCAAATGCCTGTCTGTTTTTTTTATAACGATATATAAAATAATAACTTTATAATAATGTATTAAGTAATTTAATTTTTATTGTTTCTTAAACTTGTGTGGACAAAACGGAATCTTTTACGTGTTATTTCTAAAAACTTATTCGAGAAGTGTAGCAATAAATTGTGAGGTTTTTGGCAGTACTTACAACATACTTTATTCTGACAATCTTGAGTGGTATGAGTTGTGGTAAGATGGTAGCGACAACTGAGATATTCTTTTAATGATTCAAATCGTTCTTTGACAATCATTGACTTAATAAGGCTACAACTTGATAATTAATGTTTTTGTTTGCATAAAAAACAAGTGGGAAGTTGTTTATTCTTTTGACTATTCTTTTTGACATACAAAAAATGAACATCCTTTGGACATGCGTTTGGTGTTTGAATTTTATTATTTTCAGATAGGGAAGAAGATAATTTCAGAACTTTAAATTGCTGAGTCACAAATTTTTTAAGTTGGTCAAATGTAGAGAATTCCAAATCGATGTGTCTCTGTTCGAAAGCTCTTCTACTTAATGCATCCAAACAACGCATAGCTATACTGAACAAAAGGAATACAGCCTTATCATCTAGCTTCAACTGGCAAAATGGGGTTACATTATCGGCCATGCAACCTGGAAATGTGTTAAGGAAGATAGGTTTTCCATTGGTTGGCTTGAAGTCTAATAGTCTTTGATATAAAGAGTAACGAGTTACAAGTATTTCCCAGGCCGAGTCATAATTCTCTTCTTGTATTGGTAGATTTTTGACAATATTTACGGCGTCACCAGTTAGAGAAGAATTCAAATAGTGGAACTTTTCAATTTTATTTAAACAAGGCTCGTTGTGAACTAAAACTTCATAAGTGTCGCGGTAATGAGGCCAGCCAATTGGATTACCGTTGAAACTGGGGAGATTAATTTTTAGTAAACGCCCTCGTGAATATTTGGAGTCATTTAATAAGCTAGATAAATTGTTCTGCTGAAGTAATTCGTGCAGTTTTGGCATAATCTTCTGTTAGACGTTTGTATAGCATTTTACTTTTATAAAAATATCGTTCAGAATTTTCTAATTTTGCCTTTTCATTTTTGTCTGGATATTCTTTTTTGTGACCCCTTTGGAAATATATTTGAATAATTTCTTCCTGAGTTTCATCCCTTTGTAGCCTATAGGAATTTAAATCCTCATAAATAGCGAAAAAGAGATCCTTTTGTGATGCATCAGTGGCGATCCGCCTTCCTAGATAGGTCACCCCCTTATTTTAGTTTGAATAATCAACAACTTTGATTTGAAATATTTTAGCCTTTTCTCATTATCTAATTTTTCTTGAACAGGCGGCATGGTAAAGGCAAATGAAAAAACCTATATTTGCATTACTTAAATATTTGTTTATTTTTTATTTTTGACTCTGGAATGGTTCTGGACCCTGAGTCTTGGGGTTGACCTTGTTTCTCTATGTCTCCCGAAAATGGGATTGATTATTTTTTGTTGAATATTATTAGGGAAAGAACCCTTTTTTATTTCGAGAAGATACGAAATCGTCTCTATTACCTCAAATTTGTGGTATTTTAATACTAAGGATCCTAGGTGTAAATGTTAATATCATTCTTGAAGTTTTAATTAAGAAGCTCAGCTTTAAATTATAAATAACTTATTGGGCTTAGAACTAGAACTAGAAGCTAATTCACTACATGGAAATGGCCAGAGTAAAGTATTAAATTTTGATGGACAATGAATTCATATAAAGCCCTATTGTATCACGTAAATTAAATATCGTACTAAATAAATTAAAGAAGATACTGGTTAAGGTTTAAGTAAATTAAAGATTCTCTGTTTGGTAACTAGACTCGTTATTATAAAAAATCTATTATAGTATATTGTAAATTTAAGGTTCAAAATACTAGAAATAATTAAAAACTAAAATCTACCGCTTAACGCACTATGTAAATCTTGACAATTCCTAGAAGTAGTTACAGGCAATTTGATATGGAACCTTGTCTCCTATGACATCGGATGGTTGGTGTCCTTTCGATTTTTCATTAGGTTTAATTAACTGACCCTGTAAATAAACTTAGTGGATTGTTCATGAGTCGAAAGTGTGAGTGGAACTAGTTTTGTTAACGATTTTATAAAAAGATGACGAATTAAGTAAATAATCCAGAGCACATGACTCCGATAATTTTAGTAAAGTCATATTTAATTGTAAATGGTAAAGCACACAATAAGTAATACCTATTTCCTGACTAGAGTATGTATTGTATAAGACATATTGATCATATATTGATATAATTAAATGAGATATTTAAATAATTCTGGAAAGGAAATGTAAAATTCCAAAAAAATGATAATTGACATATTTTATTATTTTTATAATATTGAATAAGACCATTCCAAAGGTCTTTTGAAAGAATAAATTAAATTAATGGGAATCTGTAAATAGTTATAATGATCTTAATGAAGATGATAACCATTCTTGTAAAGTTAAGTCTGTAAATAAAAATGAAGTAAGATGTATCCCTCAAACTCTTAATGGATTTGATAAATTGATATTGAAAATGGAAAACATGTATTTAAACTAATTGAGTTTATGGAGTGGAATTTAAATAATTTTAATTGTGTAAGCGAAGGGCAATATCTGTTCTATGTGATAAGTTTTAAATGTTTTATGTTATTAAGTTCTACACTTCTTGTAAAATATTGTTTTCTTAAAAAATGTAGAAATTATTTGTTTTATTTAAGTTAAGTTATAGGGTCAGCAAAATATAAAGGTTGCTAAATATCAAATAGGTTTCACATGTATATATTACAGTAAATTCACTATGTTTACCTAAGTTAAAGAAAAAAAATCATTAAACCATTACTAATTTTTTTTCTTTCCCCCAGACCCTGGTTAAATGCAATGTATTATGGGTACGCGATTGTAAAGTTTTCTTTATAATAAGATGGCGAGATGAAAAAGGGATACCTCTTTGAAGTCTGGGATATGAGGGTTAAGCCCTAAATCCCCCAAGTGGGGTCTGAGCCAGGCAAAACTAGGCCAAACCTACGGAATGACATCGCCGATACCTGAGAATATTTTGTCAACAAAAGTTTCCTGGAGACAAAGAATGTTGTGAACAAAGGAATGAAAACTTTTTGACAAAGAAATCCAAAAGTGAAATGGTAGGGATAAGGGTGTTTATAAGGATGTTTCTGGAAACTAAGAGGAAGAGTTTTGTGAGGGAGGCTTTCGGAAACGCAGTTGATAGGCCGTTTGATAGACAGTTGGAGATGAGAGGGCTGAGGACGAGATGCTGCAGGTCCTCATCTTAATGATCTCTTGAATGGCCAGCCTAGAGAGACAAGAATGAAGATCGGATAGAGACAAGAACCACTATGCCGGCTCAAGATCCAAACACTGTATAGTTAAGTACCCTATCACGTAATAGTTTGTAATAAGTAGTTAATGGTAAATTGTGTGCTGACCCTCACATAGATTAAGTCTAAAGTTCATCCTGATCTTTAAATATCTCAAATAGTAATATTAAATAAAGTATATCCAATAACAATTATTATTATTCTCTTTCCTAAATGCCACCAAGTAATATTGAATTGGTTTACACGTATTGGGTTAGAATCCAATAAAGGTAAGAAGTAAAACATGAATAGATGGGGCTATGACATTGTTAGGGATATATTTAATATTAACATGGCATTTTCTAAAAACTCCAATGGCAACATAGCAGTGAATTATATTAATTGAGAAATCAGTTCAATTTGGTTTAACTGAAATTCAGGGGAGGGGAGGGTTAAATTTAGGCTCTAAAATGACAGCAGATTTTCATAAAATTTAAGAATCCAGCATCATACTTACTCTTTAAGAATTTTAAATTGTGAAAACGGCTATCATTGACATATTTAATTTTATGGGGAGGGGTAGAAATAATTTTTTTGCTTTAGAACAACTTAACTGACTGTTTTATGTATTAATTGATGTAACTTGATATACATATTTTTTTGTTTGTTTGTTCTTGGGCGCTACAGTCCTTGCAGGACCTGGTCCTCTGCCACCATCTTTCTCCACTTCTCTCGGTCCCTCGCCAGGTTCCTCCAATTTCGTATCCCCTGTCTCCGCAAATCCTCCTCCAGGTCATCTATCCATCTGCGCCTGGGTCTGCTCCTCTTCCTTTTTCCTCCTGGTGTACCATTAAACATTATTTTTGGTAGCCTGTTGGGCTCCATTCTTTCGACTTGTCCCAACCATCTAACCCTGCCTTTCTTAATAGCACAGAGTATATCAGGCTCACCATACAATAGTGCGATCTCGGCATTGCTTCTGATCCGGCACCTGTGCTCCTCTCTCACAGCACCAAAGATCCTTCTTAATATTCTTCTCTCCCAGACCAACAGTGCTCTTCCGGAATCTTTAGTGAGAGTCCACGTCTCACTTCCATACATCACTATTGGTCTTATTATAGATTTATAAATCAACAGTTTTGCCTTTCTTGAAAGAGTTTTACAATGGGGAGCTTTTTGTATTGTATAAAAACATCTGGTTCCTTTAACCATTCTGCTCTTTATTTCAACGTCCAGATTGTTCTTCTCCGTTACGACTCCTCCCAGGTATTTAAATGTACTACAGCAGTGAAACGTGTCCTCCCCCGCATCAACCGTCTTCCTTCTGTCTGTCTAGATGTTTTCATATATTTGATCTTGTCCGTGTTTATTTTGAAACCCAAATTGAGAGCTGCTGTCCTGCATTCTTCAACAGCACCGGCCAATGCTTTTTCGGTTCTACCTGTGATAACCACATCATCAGCATATGCCATGTGCTATGTAGGGCCATTGTAAATAGTGCATCCTGGGTTCATCTTTATTTCTCGGATCGCTACTTCTAGGGTGAGATTGAACAGTACAGGCGATAATGGGTCCCCCTGTCTCAAACCACTATTAAGTTCAAAGTTTTCTGAAATGCCCACTCTGGTTTTTACTTTTGGTTAGTCGTATTAGTTTTCCTGGTATTCTGAGTGACCGTAACGCTTCCAGCAGCTTTCCTCAATCGACACTATCATATGCCTGTCTGAAATCAATGAAGAGATGGTGCAGATCGATGTTATATTCATACGTCTTTTCAAGCATTTGTCTAATAGAAAATATGTGGTCTATAGTTGATCGTCCTGGGCGGAAACCACTCAGATATTCTCCGAGTAGTCGCTCACTCCTCTCCATCAGCCTTCGACATATCGCTACAGACAGGACTTTATAAACTGTTGGTAGTAGTGCTATGCCCCTGTAATTCCCACATTTTAGTTTATTTCCCTTCTTATGTATAGGGACTATAGTAGCCTCCCTCCAGTCGAACGGAATTTTTTCTTCTACCCAGATGTCCCATATTACCTTGAAAATCTCCTCCCAGGTTTCTTCTCCTGCGTATTTTAATAGCTCTGACGGAATTTCGTAAGGTCCCGGGGACTTATTATTTTTTAGTGATAGAATTATTTCCGCTATTTCTTCTTTGTCAGGTGGGACCTTCTCATCAATATCCTCATCATTGTCAGTTTGGTACGTCTTGTAAAGGTGATTGTTGCACGTCTTAGGATTTAACAATTCGTTAAAGTACTGTTGTCACCTAATCTTGATTTGGTCACTCTCAGTGAGAAGGTTGCCGTTTTGGTCCAGGCATAATTCCGTCTGTTGTTTAAAGCCCTCTCTTAGTATTTTCACTCTTTTATAGAATTTTCGGCTTTCTCGTGCCTGAAAATTCTCTTCCATCTCCTCAAGTTTGCCTATTTCATATGCCCTTTTCTTGTCACGCATTATTCGTTTCGCATTTCTTCTTTTCTCCGTATATGAGTCATATGTAGTGCGTGTTCTCCTTTGGAGCATCTTTGTCCGGGCCTCGTTCCTTTCTTGTACGGCTCTTTTACAATCGTCATCAAACCAAGGATTCCTCTTATTTTTTGTTTTCTCTCCAAGAACTTCCAGCGCCGTGTTCCTGATATCTTCCCTCAATCTTTTCCACTTTTCCTCCGCGCACAGCTCTCCCCCAGTCCACTCTCGGTGTCGGTGCTGTAGTCTGTCTATATACTTTTGTCTTGTAGATTCTTCTATCAGTCCCTTTATCTCGAATCTACATGTTTTTTATTCCAGATATTTCTTCCTTCGTGCTAGATGCTGTTCATATTTCGCTAATACCAAAAAATGGTCCTAGCAGCAATCCGCCCCTCCCCCCCCCCCCTGTAACTTCGTGCATCTGGAATATGAGAGACGTGGCGTGCGCTTAATAATATGTGATTTATTTGGCTCCTGGTCATGTCCCCTGGACTCATCCATGTTTCATTGTGGATCCTTTTGTGGGGGAGCTTATTCGTCATAATCTTTATATTTTTCGTCGTGGCGAACTCGATGATTCGGAAGCCATTATAATTCGTTTTTTCATGGTTGCTGTGTTTGCCAATTGTAGGTCTGTATATTTCTTCTTTGCATATTTGGGCATTGAAATCTCCGAGTACAATCTTAGTGTCGTACTGTGGTATTTCGTCATATAGCTTTCCCTCTCCTTTCGGCAAGGTTCTAGACTGTCCTTTTTTTATAGAGGTGAGGTCGCCTATTCCTCACACTCAACCCTCCTCCTTTATCCAGGCTTGGGACTGGCAGCAGTTCACCTAGCATTACTAGGGGTAGCAACACTACATCTACTGGCGGAGTTAATATTTTGGCGGATACATATTATGATCATATTTTATTTTAACTAAATATTCATTTTGTTCACATTTTAATCAATGTATTTTCATTTATTATTTACTTTTTCTTCTTTTTTATTTTGTAGGTTTATATATATATATATATATAAATATTTAAGTTTTCATACTGTAAATAACTTCTAATAGGTAAAATACCAACAAAAAATAAATAAATAAAAAAATGTAATTTATGTCTGCATAAGAAAACACCTTTTTCTCTTGTAAAATAAATTTTTTGTGTTTATAAATTTTTTTTCATATACATTTATTGAAATTTACAACTGTACAAAATATATACATCAAATAAATGTATTGACAACGATAATAATAACATGTTAAAACTTGAAAAGAACTACTCTTCAGTAGCACTTCATTAAAAATTCTACACTAGAAGGCCTCTAGGCCATCTTCATTTCAGACGCCTCGGAGGATTATCAGGAATGGAGTGGGAAGCAAGTCGCGAAACTAACGGATTTGAGTGATTATGGAGCTTACTATGAAATGATAGGTATCTGGTGTGGGCTAAATCAGCAACATATGGAACATTAAGATTTTTATGGATAAGTATACTGGTGACAAAGTAAGGAGCATTGAGGATTTTTCGAACAATTATGGATTGTAAGGATTGAATAAAAGATGAATTGGATGGTTTAGTGGAACCCCAAAGCTCAACTCCGTACGTCCAAATAGGTCTAATCACAATCATGTATTTGAGTCTTTTGTAATTAATTGGGAGCTTTGATTGTTTGTTTAGTAAATGTTGAAGTATTCTATAACGACGGTCAGTTTCATGTCGTTTTAATCTTGATTAATAAATGTGTTTATTAATTTTATTTTATATTTTATTTTTATATGTTTTATATTATATATTAAAAATTATATATTATATATTAAAAAAATATTATATTTTATATTTTTTTTATATTTATTGCTCGTTTAAAAGAAGAGTGCCCTTACTCAAAACATTGCACAAGTCAACTGCAATAATTTAATGTACTTTTTGAGTACCTTTTCTTCTTTAGAGTCATATTTTAAACTTTAAACAGGTCTACTGAGCTACTAAGGAAGACAAATTATTTAAGAAGTACATAACCGTATTGTGGTTGACTTGTGCAATTTTTTAAATAAGGACACACTTCTTGCAAAGAAGCGATATGTTTTCCATTCACCACTGTGTCCAGCTATTTTCAAATTTGTTTCCTCATACTCAATGATTCTACATGATGCATTATATGCATCAATGAAATTTTTGGTGGGTCTTAATGAATCCCTCGGTAGTTTTCTCACCACGAAAAAAAAGAAACATTCCACAGTATATGTTGCCTGAAATCGGAAGTAGAACTTCTTTGGAGCAAAGTCGAATGCTTCTCCTCTAATGCCGGCAGTACACACTCGCCGAGGCAAGACGAATGGAGGCGAACACGAGTGTGTTCTGGGTCACCTCGTGTTAGTTCGCCTAAGCTCTGCTCGGCTCGGCAGCGCTCCGAAAAAGGTCGGTCTCTGGGCACGAGTCAAAGGACCGAGAGGAAGCTAGCGACGAGGCGAACCGACCCAGTAAACACTCGTCTAAGCTCGGGATTAAAATTTCTGTGAATGGCAAGGCAATTCTGTTATTCACATCCAAGAATCGTTTAAACACATTTCAGCACTTCCCTCATTCAATTTCCAGTTCCTTACTAATTAAAGAACTAAAGAAAAAAAGATTAACTAAGAACTAGAGAAAAAAAATATTCCTTAATGGCTTCATTTTGACAATTATTCATTATTTTCGTACTTTTTTATTTAAAGCTAATTATGTAACTGCAGTTTGCAGGGAAGAAAAATACACGAAAATAAACTAGACGATCAGTAAATAAAAAATTTATATATATATATATATATATATAATCATGAAATCCTAAAAAGTTATTTAAGTGGGTTTTTACAACTTCTAATTAAATAAATTCTAAGCAGTTAATTAAAGTAGCTAAATTTTCTTCGAATATTCCCTTAAAATAAATATCCAATCAGAAAATATCAAATAAATTTGGACTTACCCAGTCCTGTTCTGATGAATGTTTTTATCCACCATCTCCTTTTTTTTCTTTTTTCAATTTTTCGTGGTTATGTACACATAATTATAATATGCGTAGGCTGCAACTGCTGTAACCAGAACCCTCACATCCATCTTCATCAACTTCCAACCAAACTGTACCCAACTTCTTCAAAGCTCGCCTTCTCTCGTCCACGAGCCACTCGGCGAGTGTGTACTTGCACCATTCGTGTACACAGTTCGCTTCCGCTCGGCTCGGGTGGCCACGTTGACGAGCGCCTCGGCGAGTGTGTACTGCCGGCATAAGACTTATAGAATTCCTCATGGCTGCACCATTATTTTCAGAGGTATACATATGGTACTTCTTCCTGCATGCCTTAACAAGTAACCCTGGCAGTACTGAAGAAATTTTGCAGATCATGCTTGAATAAAACATTATTCGAAATATTACTAAATTCCACAATACATACAATAATCAGCTAGAAATTCAAATTTTATAAAAATCTATTTGCTTAACCTGTAATATAGATGGTCTTGTTAAAAATACTTATTTATTAAATCATAAATAGCTTTTGTCTAATTGAATGTAACTTTCTGTTTAATATGTTAATGTTCTAATATTCTTTTCAGGTATATTATTTATTATATTAGACTGTGGTTTCATGGATCTCAACCTGGTATGGATTTTCTCAGAGCAGCTAAGATCATTCCTTATAAAGGTATGAAAATTACCTTGATTTATGATACTTTATGGAATCATTTATTTTTATATAATATAAATTTGTTTTTAATATCCTTTTCCTTAATAAATAATCCTGGAAAGATTACTGCCATGACTCAGTTATTATATATATATATATATCTGCATAAAAATATGTATTTATTAGGTACATTTTATATGTTGGTTATTTCTTTTTAAATTAAACAATTATTTGTTATCTATAGATTGATACGTATTGGAGGATAGGATACCTCAAGTGAAAAATGTAGATGTTCGTTTGTTCTGTTTTAAAATAAGATAGTTATAAATTTAGAAGAAAAGAAAATAGAATTTAAAACCGATCCTAGAGTATATATATAGACCAAACACCAATATAATCATATATGGATAGAAGTGTACTATAGAAAGGTGAGCTAAGGAAGGAGTGGTACTTATTAAAAGATGGATATTTGAAAGATTTTAAGGGCTGGGAAGCTATATCATCAAAAATAATTTATGGGATCCTCAACCGTTCAATGGGAAGATAGACGCTAATCCATGCCCAAGCACCAACAGAAGATATGCCTTATAGCCTAGTCAATAAAGGTTTCGTGTCGCAACTAATTAGGGGAAAGCGAAATTGTTGCAGGGTATTAGTATATAAAGTAAACACTAAAAAAACAAACAGTCCCGACCAACACCCCTCTTGCTCCCCCCCCCCCAACCCTTCAGCAACATTACAAGAACAGAACTCTAGTTATATGCCGACAGCTCGAATACTAATGATGTTATCGAGGTGTTTTTTTAATTTACTCCTAGCAATATTACAAACAAATTAGGCCATATACATTTTTAATGTAGATAGCTTAGTTTCGCCGTAATACTTAATCATATACAGAAAACTGTCACTGCAAAAAACAAAAAGTAACTTCAACAAATTATAGATTTTTATCATTATATCTTGGAAAGAAATGTGTTAAACAACACATATAGATAATACAATTGGCTTTAAAATGGTGTACCTCGTAACGCTTAATGTTAAAACGATACCTTCATAGAGAGCGTTAAAAGAGTAGTGGACACCGCGCCGCCGGTCCTAGTAGGGCCGTGCTGAGGTGCACTTCTGCATATACTGCTGTTCATGATCAAGAATAGTCATTCAGTTGAAATGGAGCAACATTGTAGTAACTTTTATTTTTAGATTATTACTTCTAAAGTGCATTTTTTTTCTATAAAAGTTTATAGTTTACTTATATCACTGATATAGTACAGAAATTAGTATCGAAGATTCAGCTCCAAAAAATAAAACAATCTAATGCTGGAAATTGTTCACCACCCTTAGCTCTAAATTTGATTAAAAGTCTTCCTCAAAATATCAACGGATTTAGGGGAAAGTGGGGGTGAAAGTCGTATATTGTTAGCTGTTTGATCTCGGAATTCGGAAAAACGTTACTTTTAGCCCATATATACATAAAAAAGCAAATCAAATTTGCAAAAAATTTCATTTTATTCCTTTCTTTTCCATATCATAATTTTAAACCTGTGGGGGAGGGAAAACGGCAGTTTTTTTACTTGAGGTAAGTCGCAGTTCTCCGGAATAACACGTTTGTCGGTACTCATTTGGCTTTAACTCCGAAACTATTTGTCCGCTTCAAATTTCTCTTTTTTCATCTGAAAGCTGGTTAAATTTACTATAAGAACTCATATATTAAATTTTGATATAGTCCCGTAAAACACCCATGGTAGAATGATTAGAAACCCGTACTGTTGTGAAAACCTCGTTTTTGTCGACACAATTATCTTTATAACTCCGAAACTATTTCTCCGATTCAAAATTTATATTTTCCATCTGAAAGCTGGTTAAATTTACTATTAGACCTGATGTACTACGTTTTGATCAAATTCCGTAAAACGCGCTCGGCAAAACGCTGAGAATTCAGACTGCTGTGAAATCCTCGTTTTTTTTTTCACTAAAAATTTGTCCTATTTAAAATTTCCTGTTTTCGTCTAAAAGCTGGTTAAATTTACTATTAGACCTAATATACTTAATTTTGATCAAAGTCCGTGAAATACCCACGTCAAAACGCTAAATGTGCATGTTTTGGCAAAATGTGACGATTTTGACATGTTCAATGGGCTGCCATAGGTATTTCACGGAATTTCATCAAAATTTCATTTATAGGATCTGGTAGAAAATTTAATCAGCTTTGAGATAAATAAAATATATTTTGAATCGGGCGAATATTTTTGGTGCCAAAGCGATAAATGTGCTGAACAAAACGTGAATTCCACAACAGTACGGGTTTCTCAACATTCTGTCGTGGGTGTTTTACGGGACTAGAAGATTCAAAGTTTAATATTTGAGTTATTATAGTAAATTTAACCAGCTTTCATATGAAAAAAAGAGAAATTTGAATCGGACATATAGTTTCGGAGCCAAATGAGTACCGACAAACGTGTTATTCCGGAGAACTGCGACTTACCTCAAGTAAAAAATCTTCTTTTTTCCATTCTCCATAGCTTTGAAATTATGATATGAGAAAGAGAGGAATAAAATGACATTTTTTGCAAATTTTCTTTGCTTCTTTATGTATATATGTGCTAAAAGTAACGTTTTCCGAGTTCCGAGATCAGACAGCCAACAGCATCACCCCCTCTCTCCCCTAAACCACGATCTTCACATTGCTTATTTTGAATATTTTTATTTAGAGTTTCTTTATTTAAATAATACATTAAAATTATGATTTAAATCAATGAACTTACTCCATTCAAATTTCTTCTCACCTTGAATATATGCGGAAATTACAATCACTTCCTGAGCTATATTTTATGCATTATCACTCACCACTCTAACAAACATATTTTTAGCTGATATTTAATATTCATTTCCTATAACTACTATCTTTTTAATCAAATACCTTTTACTTCACAGCATCTTTACATACCATGTTTGAATTCCTTACTTCTAGCCTTTTATCCATCTTAAATAAACATTTCCCTCAAAAAGTATTAAGAACTCAGCATCCTCCAGCGTCATGGATAACTCAAGAAATCAAATAGTTGATTAGAACAAAGATGCTACTACAGCCTTGGCCAAAAGTATTAGGTACCATTAAAAATTCTCTTTTTAATTTTAATAAGTATCAATCATTATTGCTCCCAAAACTCGTTTTTTTGACAAAAATACTTCCTTTAAATGGATTATTTTCAACCATTGCTTCCTACTTAATATGCTAGGGTAACAAAATGTAATGTAAACAAAAGGACTCAGTACAGTCGCTGCTCTCTTTACGACAACTTCAATCCCATTGAACACCTGTTAAATTAAAATTAAAAATCAGAGTTGGTAAACGTAACTCTACAAACAAAGACAATTTGTTTACATTATTAAAAGAAAAGTGGAAAAAAATAGTTAAAGAAGATTGTTCACAACTTATTAATTCCATGTCAAAAAGAATAATTTGTGTAATAAAAGCAAATGGTTTGATACTTTGCAAATGGGTAATACTTAGGTTTGATGACAAAGTATTAAATCGTGTTTTATATGATTAAAAAAATATGTTCCCTCCCAGTCAAAAGTATCGCAACACTTTGAAATATTTGAATTTTATAAAAACATATTTTTTTTCCTAATAAAGAAAGGTTCTGAAGTCTATTATAAACATTCATAAACTAGACATACACAGTTTTTATTAAAATATATTACAATATTTCTTCCAATAAACAAAAAAGTCAGGAAACTTACTTTTTAAAATTTTAATTTTTTACACTTTTAACGTTTTAATTTATATTTAATAAGACATATTGCCCCCTCTGGCTTGAATGACTGCTTCCACTAGTCTTGGACATACTTGTAAATAAAAAAATGAATGATAAACAAGGACTGAAGGAAATTTGAAAAAAATAATCTAAAATTCCATCGTTTGTTATTAACAGGAAAAAACATTGATGTGTGTAGTCCTTAATGTCTCACATTTAATAAATAATATTAAAATACAATACTTGGTGTTGCAATAATTTTGACGGGGAGTTTATATGTTTTAAATGGTTGATGTTATTTTTATTCCCTAATACTTATATGTAGATGCCTAATACTTTTTGACGAATGCTGTATGAGAATATCACACAAAATAAACTGATGGTATAATTTCCTACCAATATAGTTCCTTGACAAATATAGAAGCCTCTATCCTAAAGTTCCCTTTATAATTTAGATCATTAATATCCTATCATGTCACTTCTGATGAGCTTAATCGAAGTTTCATTACATCCTCTTTATCAAGTTGGTATAGAAGGTAATAGAGGATCCTTTTCTTCTAGAAGAGCTTTGTTGGATGTTTTTATTGACTTCTTGATTACCTACTTCATCTATCTCAGCCTCATTCTCATTGTTGATTTAGTTTCTCTCTTTTAAGTTTGTTAGTCATTATTTCTTGTCGCTTTTTTTATTATTAGTTCAAAGGCATAGGGAGGTGGCGGCCCCATCGCCCGGTATTATTACTGCAAATAGCCACTGGTCCTCCAGGTTGGGGGAATAATACAATAACACTCATACATATATACCAAACACAATACTCTACAATCACCCACACACTACAGACCAAGGTCATATACAGTACACACCCTAGGATCACCTTTCCTAGGTAGCCACCCCGGATGGGGAAGCAAGTCAGATGGATTCAAGGAGGCAGCCCCTCCATCTGAATCGGGGGCAGTTGGGCTAATAACCCTCTCCCCTTAAATAAACATTATTATGAAACCTCCAAATAACAAAGCTGGACTGTCTAGAAGGGAACAACGCAGCCACTGTAACACGGACTTTGCGATTGGATATTGGAATGTTTTAACCTTGAACAGACCTAGGGCACTTCAGCAACTCCTAGATGTACTGGACCGATACAAGACGGACATAACGACGATACAGGAAATTAGATGGACTGGAAAAGGGATTATAGAAAAAAGAAAGCACACTGTTTATTATAGCTGTGACGACAGATTATACACCTTTGGAACCGGCTTCATAGTGACCAGTAGATGCAAACATCTAGTAATGGATTTTAGACCAGTAAACCCACGAATTTGTTTAATCAGGATTAAAGGAAATTTTTTTAACTCTACCCTGATTAGCTGCCACTCACCAATGGAAACCTCAGAGGAACAAGATAAAGAGGATTTTTACGACCAACTTGAGAGGACAATGAGCACATGCCCAAAAGCCGATGTTATTATCATTGCAGGAGACTTTTAATGCTAAAGTTGGAAAAGAAAAATATGGCAATACAACTGGAAAACATGGCTTGCATGAAATAAGCAATGATATTGGGCGACGACTAGTGAATTTTTGCGAAGCTCAGAACTTAGTTGTTGGGAGCACCCTTTTTCCACACAAGAACATCCATAAGGGTACATGGCATTCTCCAGATGGGCATACTATCAATCAGATAGACCATGTCTTAATAAGTACCAGACATAAGTCAAACCTTCAAGATGTGCGAACGTACAGAGGTGCAAATGCTGACTTCGATCACTATTTGACCATAGCAAAAAAAAGGTCTAGAATATCTAATGTGAAAAATAGAAGAGGCCAAAGAAGAAGAAAATTCAATATCGAAAAACTTAAGGAACCTGAGGAAGCGGAACGATATGCACAAAAGTTGGATAGAGAACTTAACTCTGCCCATATGAATGATAACGACATAGAGCAGATGTGGAAGGTCATCGAAGATAGCATTGGAAAAGCTGCAGAAACAACAATAGGAATAAAGAGTGGTGAAAGAAGAAGCAACTGGTTTCACGAGGAATGCCGAAAGGTCACCGACAAGAAGAATCAAGCCTACAGATCTATGATCCAAAGGAGATACACAAGGGCATCTGTGGAAAATTACCGAAAATGTAGAAGAGAAGATAAGCTGGTACATAGAAAAAGGAAAAGGAGTTGGGAGCGCAAGCAGCTTGAGGAAGTAGAGCAGCTCAGACATGCAAATGAATGCAGGGATTTCTACAGGATAATAAACAGTGGAAGAAAACCATTTGAACCACGTACCACAGCATGTAGAGATACGGATGGAACTCTTCTCACTAACATGGACCTTGTCATGAGAAGATGGAAAAACCACTTTGATGACCTGCTTAACGCTCAACAACTTCAGGATAACCAAGTGGACCCCAACCCTGAGATAAACCAAGAAGATGAGATAGAGCCCCCTGATGAAGATGAGATATGTGATGCCATTGAGAAGCTCAGGAACAATAAGGTGCCTGGAATCGACAACCTTCCCGCTGAGCTATTAAAGAAAGGAGGTTATAACCTAGTTAAGGCCTTATAAAACCTTTTTATCTCTGTGTGGACATCGGAAGTGATGCCGAACTCGTGGAAGAAGTCAATATTGTGCCCGATTCACAAGAAGGGGGATGTTCTTGATTGCAGGAACTATTGAGAGAACAGGTATATCTCTGCTACCATGCGCATATAAGTTATTCTTAAGTATTTTATTCGCACGAATGGTACCATATGTAGAAAGATCATTAGGAATGTACCAGTGTGGATTCCGAAAAGGGAAATCGACAGTAGACTTGATCTTCTCGCTCAGAATGATCCATAGAGAAGTAGAGAATATCAAATCCCATTACACCACCTATTTGTGGACTTCCGAGCAGCATATGACAGCGTATTGCGTGAACCCCTGTATCAAGCCATGAGAGAGTTTGGAATTCCAGAAAAACTGGTTCGAATGACTAAATTGACAATGATGGAATCCATGTATGTGGTGCGTATTCAAGGCGAAATATCAGAGGCGAGCACCACAACGAATGGGGTGAGGCAGGGGGATGCATTGGCGTGCCTGTTATTTAACATAGGTCTAGAAAAAGCAATAAGGGATTCAAAAATCCAGATAACAGGAACGGTTTTCAACAGAATGGTTCAGATCCTCGGATATGCTGATGATCTAGACGTTGTGGGACGGTCTCAGAATGCAGTTCGTGATGCCTTCCTGGCTCTTGAGGAATCAGCCGGACGACTGGGACTCTGTGTAAATGAAACGAAAACAAAATACATGACCAGCACACTTAGTCCCCCGGCAGATTATGTTCAATTTGGAAGACATTCTTTCAAGCAAGTGGAAGAATTCATCTACTTGGGGACACTTGTAACCGCGGATAGTGAAACATCAAGAGAAATCGAGAGGCGAAAACTCATTGCCAACCGATGTTACTATGGTATGGGTAGATTCTTCCGAAGCAAATTTCTGTCAAGAACTACCAAGATGCGACTGTACAAGACACTGGTAAGACCAGTACTAACTTATGGTTCGGAGTCATGGGTAGTCTCTCGATCGGACGAACGAAGCCTACTGGCCTTTGAAAGAAGAATTCTGCGGTGCATTTATGAACCTAAGAGAGTCGGGGAGGCATACCTCAGAAGAACTAATCAAGAAGTGTATAACCTCCTGGAAGGGTCAGACATAATGAGATATGTGATCCCTAAAAAATTATTGATGGAAAATATACACATGACCAGGAGCAGAGGGAGACCCTGCCTTAGATGGATGGACGGCGTAGCGGAAGATGCTAGGAGGATCCTGGGAGTCAGGGATTGGAAGGGAGCTGCCCAACGACGAGCAGACTGGCGGAAGTTGTTAGAGGATGCCAGGGACCAGTAATGGTCTGTCGAGCAATTGGAAGATGAAGAAGTTCAAAGGCAGCTGCCGTTGAATATATAAATTTAAAGGGCATATGGTCGTTGTCATTAAATATAATCTCATTGTATTTTCTTTGTTTAACCTAGGGCATCCTGCAGTCTTTCCCACAATATCTGCTATTAATATTGATAAAAAGTTTCCATTGCTTTGAGGAGTGCCTTCATCTTCAGTATTTTCTCTTGGAACTTCAAACTCCAAAATCTTGATTTCAGCTTAAATAAATAATAAATGTTATCTTCAATGCTTAATTTACTCCTGAATCCCAACCCTAGAAGATCTATTGTTTCAAGTTGTATTTGCATTCCATCACTTTCTTAACTGTTTATGGACAATAATTTTTTTGAACAAATGGTATAACTCAAAAGTACTAGTTTTCATTATTTTTTCCTCTCTTGATATAACCGAACAATCTTTCTTTGACTTATTTTGTCCATGGGTGTATAGCTCAATAATTTGTCATATTTTGCATACTGTAGAGGCATCAAACAATTTATCTTGTGATTTTCCGACAATTCACTGTTTACGTCTTTCAACTGAATTAATTAGACTTAAAGTTTTAATTAAACTTAATTAATATTTAAAGACTTATTGGGACCTTCTTGCACAAAATTATATTGATTCACTTGGATAACTTTTTATTTCACATCATAGCACATTGCTCGCTCCATCACTTTCTCACTTTCCCTATAACCTTCCTCTCACTGCTAACAAAATTTTAAATACGCTTCTCATTTTCTTTATGGAATTAATATCATTTAAAACTAACTATTGTATAAAACTTAATTGAAATATAAATAACTATATATTTTTCAGGGAAGGAAAAATTTACAGGTCCATGACTAAACCAAGGCCCTTCTAATATCTTCAATACTCGATGACTAAATCCTCTTCTTTTTTATCTTGGAAACCAAATAATCTCGATCCTGACATATTTTTCATTCCTATATTATCAATTCTCAAAATATCATATCAATGATGTCTTCTATCATTAAAGATTGTTCTCACTTTTACGCTAAAATTTATCTCATTATAATCTAACTAAGAGACTCCATGGTGAATATTTAAGCCTATCCTGTCATAATATGCTCTTGGGCTACTACTGGTAAATTGAGATTAAATGAAGAAAAGTATCAGGTTCTAACAATGCTCTTCTCTACTCCCTACCTTAAATTCCTACTTTTTTAATAGACTCCTGTACCTTGAAATTCCACCCTAAACCTTGGTATAGACCTTTTATTGAACAGCCACCAATATTTAGTTGCTTTGCAAGTCATAGACATGCCAATAATTTACAGTTCCCCTAATTTACTTATTGTATTATCATACAGCTGTAAATATCAATTAAAACAAAATGTCCACTGATTTATTCCTCTCTTTATGAATTGGCATGATCACATTATATTCCCATTCCTTGATAAATCTCTTGATAATTTTTTTTTTTTTTTTTTAATTTTTCTTATAAGTTTTATATCATATTTATTGTTATTATTTCAAATTCTAGAAGATGAATTTTTGTTTAAGGTATTCCTCTAGGCGGTATTGGTTGTGGAACAATAGGGACAAAATTTCAGGGAGGATTTACTAATATACAGATGATCCCTGGCAGCTACGAATTCCCACCTATTACTTTTCATGCTGCTCAGTTCATTGTAAATATCCAAGACAAAAACAGTAATACACTGTACCAGAAAGTGTTGTCTTGTCAAAGGTAATCTCTTTGTTGTTTTTAATGATTACATTTTCACCTACTAATAGGGATTATAGAATAAGATCTGTATTCTAGACCAATAATGCAAAAATTACATAACAAAAATAATTGAAAATTTATTTATTAGCAATAATTTTGTTTAAATTTTTTTGTATGCACATTCATGTACCTTCAGTATTTACTAACACCAGAGCATCAAAGAGAAAAATTGGTTAACCAGCTGCAACAGATTACCATGGATTGGAACAAGTAGCATTGGTGGACTGAGGCCCAAGCTCTATGCTGATAGGCATAATAGAACTAATAAGTAATTGAAGACGATAAGTAATATCGCTATAAAATATACATTTATCCCTTGTTTATAAATAATAAAAAGATTATATCTATAAAATAAAAAAAAATAAATTATAAAGTAAATAGTTTCAATAAATAAAAATGTATGTAAGATGGAAAGGATCACCTTCATAAAGCCAATGGTCTCAGCATACAAACATTTTTTATTTAAGACGTTTCGCCTAAGTCAAACATCATCAGTTATTACAACTTACAGATCACTACTTAAATCACAATCATTTCTACAGTAACTTTACAAAAATAGGACTTTAGAACAAAAATATATTGTATATATAATTGTTACAAATAATAAATTATGTTAAAATAAGCTGGGGCATTAGGCTTATGTAGTATTTATTATCTCAAAAAAGGACTATGAATCAGAAATGGATAAACAGCGAATGAGTAGCCAATAAAAAAATTATATTTCCAGAAATGAATTTTTTCAGAGACAATTTTAATACAGTAACCACAAAATGGTCTAAAAAAGATACTAGTTCGAACAGAACTCTAAACTATACTTCACATCACCCCTATAAACAAAAGATGTATTTATTAATAGCACCATGTTTAAAGCTATGTAACTAACAGATAAAAAATTTCTAAAAAAGGTTTAAGAAGAAATCTCTTTAAAATGTTTCAATTTATTTCCTATCAAGACAATCAGAAAATATTGGTTTAGAAATTTAGAAAGACTTAATACCATTAACACTAAATCTAATAATCAGAAACCAGATACTAATAATTAGAGCTCGGATTCTCGTGCAATTGCATCTTTTTATTGCAAGCTCGTAATCAGCCAGGGACAAATTATTGATATGAATTAGGATGTTTAGGCCCAAATTTACCTAGTTTAATATTGCACAAAATTGCACATTTTGGGGGTTACTGCATAAAATTGCACATTCTGCAGTTCGAATGCATAAAATTGCACATTCTGCTGTTTTAATAAATAAAATTGCACATTCTGCAGTTTGAATGCACAAAATTCCTGGATTCAAATCGTGAATGCGCACAACACTTTCTTGTTTTTGAAATGTAGCAACTTTAAGAAGAATGAATAATTTTATTTTTATATAGGTAATAATTTTTCTTTTTTAAGAGATATAAACTATTCTTAGTACAAAAATATAAAAAATCCAAGCGTGTTAAAATGAATAATTTTATTTTTATATAGGTAATAATTTTTCTTTTTTAAGAGATATAAACTATTCTTAGTTCAAAAATATAAAAAATCCACGCTTCTATAGTCTTCTTAGAAATGTTTAGATTGACTTGAGCTAGGGAACTCGGATCCCCACCTTACTAGAAATTTTGACTCTCCCTCATAACTTTTCTCATCGGAAGCAATAATTTTTTTAGTTTCCAACTTCCCCCTAAGGAGTAACGTTGTCTCCATTAAAATACCTAAAGTTTCAGCTAGTGTTAGTTCAAAGATACGAGGATGGATAGAAAAATATCCGGAGCTAAAATCCAGTGGCAAAATAATATATTGTGGGACCTGTGGCAAAGCTGTCGGCAGCGAAAGAAAGTCACAAGTTGATGCACACTGTAATTCGAGTAAGTTTTTAACTTGAATTTTTATCCCTATTTAATGATTTAGAGCATAAATGTACGGTTATTTTTATTTGTAATTGCAATATACATATTTATATTCCTAAGTAATATGTACACATAGCTTATGTATAACATGTACAATAAAGAGATGCGATTTGTTCTTATTGCGTTTTAGACAAGGACTATTTAACTACTCCCTTACTAAGGACCGGATCAATAAATTTTAAGATAAAAACCACTTTTTGGAAAGAAATGTAACTAGCAAATTGTTTGTTCAACATTTTTTATCATTTGCATTTTATTTTGCATGATTTTAAGTTTTTATTGCACGATTTTGCACAATTTCAAGTTTTTACTGCACATTTCAGAATTTTTCTTGCACGAAAATCCGGGCTCTACTAATAATAGTAGAATTCAAACCCATACATATATGAAAGGTCTAACAGAAGATATAAAAAAGAGGTATAAAGAATTGGAAATTGAAGATTATACATTTGGTTACAAAATTTCTAACAAATTAAGTAAATTATACACCAACACCAAATTGCAGAATAATGACCAATCAGATTTGATCTATAAAATAAATTGTTTACATTGGCCAAAAATTTATATAGGTAAATCAACATATCAGCACAAGAATGATTGTTTACCATAAAAAATAGAACAGAAGAGGACAAAGAGGCTAAAACAGCTTTGGCAAAACATTCAAAGAATAAAAACTATCATTTTGATTTTGAAGCTGTAAATATCTTAATGAAAGAGCCAAATCATAGTAAAAAAAGATACCTAGAAGCCCTACATATAAAAAATAATATAGATTTTGTGGTCAATGATAAAACTGATTCAAGAAACCTGAATTATTATTATTCAGAAGTTATGACTTAACTTTAAATAAAGAACTAATATCTGAATAACATAAATCTGTTGGTCTATTGCCATTGTAAAATTTCTTTTTGATGTTTATAATCTTGACTTAGGATAACAGTTTTTAGGGAACAAGTTTATCATGTATTTCAGGCCTGGAATTTGCAGATTTCAGAGAGTGGCAAAATTTGAGAAGTTTAAAAAAATAAAAAGTTATTGAAAACATTTTTAAAATAATGATGTCACAATCAATATTCTTTAATTTTTTGCATAAGTTATAAACCTATTATACTGGATACCAAGATAATTCTTACGTCTTATAAGATTTAATAGAGCTCATGAGTCCAGATTGTGCGTTATTCATAATATTTAATATGAATTAGTAACCTCAGCGCTAGCTAGTAGTGGACTCGGGGGCGCGAAAACTGAGCGTTGCCACCCCCTAGCCCTTAAGGCAAAATGTCCCCTCACTCTAGTGTGTTTCTGGCTCAAGAGATCGCAGCACCTATGGGGTCAATTTCGGTCTCCTCCTAACTAATAAACTAATTGACATTTTTTAGATCTGAAAGCGGATTTATTAAAAAAATATACATAGAATTTGAGCAATCTAGTTTAGAAGACCATATTTATGATATTTACAATTTTAGAAAGAAAGAAGAAAAAAAAATAATAAACTTTATTCTGGGACTTACTGTCCCCTAAGAATAAAAATAATGCACAATTAAAAGTACAATTGTCTCGTCTATTATTTACAAATTTGATGCTTCAGTAATTAAAGCATACATTTTTTACAGGAAAAGAAAATTAAATTAAATTTAAAAAAAATAAAAATAAATAAATATATGAAATAATAATTATAACATAAAATACAATCATATATATATATATATATATATATATGAACATATAAAAAAAAAGAGAGGGGGAAAAAAATAAAAAAATAAAAAAAAGTAATTTTAAGTATTCATTTGATTATTGACATATTTGCGGAAAATTGATTGTCTAAAAGGTACAGGAATAAATTATTTTTAAGTTATGGAAGCTACTTTACGAATAGAGGTGGGTAGGGAATTCCAAAAGGAGGTGGCATGAATGATAAAGGATTTGTCAAAAGAAGCGGTTTTATGTGAGGGGATATAGAATAGAATAGAATAGAATAGGAAAACAAATTTTATTCTGGGACAAAGTCCCTTAAGAATAATAGTTACATGACAGAACTTAAGTTATATCTGGCCTAGAGATGATAAATTAGATAATAAAATAAAATAATTAAAAGTAAATACAATTTTACAATAAAATAAGTAATAAAATGAAACAAAAATCTATACGCATATATAAACACATACACGCTACATACATACATAAACTATATTTACAATCAGTAAAAGAAAAAATATTATATAAGAAATTGATTAAACAATATATTTTTGATGTTGAGTCTAGTAAAGGATGAAGAAAATAAAATGATGAAAAAAGAGTAAAAATGAAAATTATTTTAATGATAGACAAAACATTATCATATGAAGATTGTTTAAACAGGCTAAACTTTTATATCTGAAATCCTTGGGTGAAATTTATCAAAGCATCTATATAATTAGATAGCATCCGACTAGAGGGAGGAAAGGTGGTGGAAGAGGAGTGTTTTAAAAGTTCCCAGGGAGGATGCATTACGAATAGAAGGAGGAAGAGAATTCCAAAGAATAGCGGAGCGGGCAAGAAAGGAACGTTGGAAAGCAGTAGTTCTGTAGGATGGGGTGTAGAGATCGGAGAGACGGGACCTTGTATGCAATGATTGGATTGAGGACTTGAAATGTAGGATACTGTGAATAGACGGAGGGTTATGTGTGCTAATAACTTGGAAGAGGAATGAACCAAGGAAGTAATCTCTACGGAAGGAAGGCGAAAGCCAATTTAACTCAGTGTAAAGATGGAACACATGAGAGCGTCTCGAGGTTCCAAAAACAAATCTTATGAAACAGTTCATGATACGCTTTAGTCTATCTTCAAGAACCATCGAGAGTCCACCATAAATCACACATCCATAGTCAAATTGGGGGAATATGAGGGAGGATACTAGGAGTTTACGTGTGGATGGAGGAAGTAGGTGTCGGGAACGGTGGAATAATTTTAGAATGCCAATCGATCGTCGGGAGATTTGAGCAATGTGGGGTTTCCAGGAAAGGGTTTGATCGATTGTTAAACCTAGGTTTTTAACAGAGGAGAGGAAAGATATAGGGTGACCATTTAGGAATAAAGTAGGGAAGTTGGTATTCGATCGAAGGAGGGAATGGGATCCTATTGCGATTGCTTGAGTTTTAGCTGCATTTAAAGTCAATTTATTCAGGAATGCCCAGGCACAGATTTCATCCAGGTCTTGCTGAATTTTGGAAAATGCAGTTGATAAATCGGCTGGAGGAAAGGAAAGATAAATTTGAGAATCATCGGCGTAAAGGTGGTAGGAACAATTATAAATGGAGTTAGGAAGATCATTTATATAGGAATTAAACAAGAGAGGAGAAATGCTGGATCCTTGAGCTACGCCTGATCGCAAAGTGAGGAAAGAGGATGAACCTTGGTTGGGAATGGTAACTGATTGAGAACGGTGGGAAAGGAATGAATGAAACCACATGAGAGCGCTATTGGAGAAGTTTAGAGATTTCAGTTTGGAAAAGAGGATTGTGTGGTCTAAGGAATCGAAGGCCTTGGAAAAGTCTAGGAGTATGAGGATGGTTAATTCTTTTTTATCCATTGCAGCCTGGATGTCACTGATGATTTTGGTGAGAGCGGATTGAGTAGAATGGCCGGGGCGGAAACCGGATTGGAACGGGTCAAGTAAATTGGAATCTTCGAGGTATTTGGAGATCTGGGATTGCACTAATCTTTCTAGGGGCTTAGAGAGGTTAGAAAGTATTGAGATCGGTCGGTAATCTTTTGGGGTTGTGGGATTTGGGTTCTTGACTATAGGGTGGATTAGGGCCTTTTTCCAAGAGGTAGGAAATACAGAATTCTGGAGGGAAAAATTATATATGAAGAGGAGAACGGGTAGGATTTCAGGAAGTCATAATTTTATCAATTTGACAGGAATACCGTCTAATCCAGTTGAATTGGTGTGGGATTTCATTATGGAGGAAATGAGGTCTGTGGGAGAGATGTAAGGAAAATAAAAGTGATTATCATTGAATGCAGGAGGTAAAAGGGGCAACTGAGGTGATGGATACGGTATAGATGTAGAGGTAGAGACAAAATAGGAATTTAACTCGTTAGGTGTAACAGGAGGGACTCCCGAGGGGGAGGAACTAGGTGTATTTTGAACGAGAGAAAGTTTACGGAGGAGCTGCCATTTGGATTTGGGATCGGGGGCGGATGAGAAGGCTTCGTGGAAGTAAATGGATTTCGTTCGCCGGATGGTAGATTGGATTAAATTGCGGAGAACCTTAAAAGCACGGTAATCATCATCAAGTCTCGTGCGTCTAAAACGTCTTCGGGCGGCCTCACGTCTTCTTTGCAGGTCTTTTATTTCTAGGTTCATCCACGGAGCAGGCCGGCGGCGACGAAAGGTACAGGTTTTGAAAGGAGCATGGGTATCAAGGATGGAAAGGAGATTGTCAGTTAGTAATTCAACCATAGCGTCAATAGAGGAACAGGAGTAGATAGGATTCCAATCTAGGATTTCGAGGTCAGGTAAAATTTTGTCTCGCGTGAGGGATTCTATATTGCGGAAAGTAATTGTTTTGGGGAGGAACGATGGGATTGGGATATCGTAGGAAATTTGTATTAGGTCGTGAGAGGACAGAAACGTAACAGGCTGCTGACATGAAGAAAGGGGTCTTTTTGGGGAGTCTATGACATGCAAGTCCAACCAGGTGTCGGACCCACGGGAGTGATGGGTGGGGTTAAATGGAACAATGAAGAGTTGAAGGAAAAAAAAAAAAAAAAAAAAAAAAAGGTTCTCTAGATACGTTTTGTCATAAGAGTCAGAAAGGAGATTGGTCTTTAGGTCACCAGAAATGATTATATTGGAATAGAGAGGAACATAATTGTAGAGGTTTGATTCAAAGGATTGGTCAAAAGGAACATGAGGGGGACGATACGCCACTACATACAGGAGGGAATGGAAATTAAAGGATATATCAACAAAGAGGTACTCAACGTTTGGGAGATTTGAAGGAGGAGAAAGGTGCAGGACTTGGGACTTCAGGCTGTCATGAACATATAGCGCTACTCCGCCACCGGTCCGGTTAGTCCGGTCGTGACGGATGATGGAGTAATTAGGGAGGGACCGAGGAAGAAGGAATATAAGGTTTAAGCCAGGTTTCAGAAACTGCAATGATGTGGTAAAAATTTTGGGTGAAGAACTCTAGGAATTCATCATAGTGAGCTGGAAGGGATTGAGAGTTTATGTGACAGGCAGTTAGGATATTAGTCATATTGGAAGGAGTAAGGGAAATATAGGACAGTAAATAAAAGGATGACGCTATAAATAAGATTAAGTTGTAGATGCCGTGAGAAAAAATGACTTTTCTTTTTGGATATATCACAGTTGTGACATGTCCATGGTTTATTATTTTTCTTGATTGCCTCTAATTCCTTCTCATGCAAGTCGAAACACCGGGCGTGAAATAATAGTTTACATTTTTGACATGAAATATTATTCTTATCGTCTCTTGAAATATTTTGTTCACATTTTGGGCACTGAACCATTTTGAATTAAGTTAAATTGCTCGTGAATGACGGTTAAAAATGTTTATTTACTTACGTGGTAGTAAATAGGAGTTAATGCCCTGAGGATTTCACTTCTGATAAGCTGTGTGACCTTAAACTGTTTACAACTGATTTAAAGTTATCAATGAAGCCTTCACTGTTTCACTCAACTGTTTATACTATTTTAATGAATGAATCGTAAACGAACAAAAAAAAAAAAACTGAAAAATTAACGAAAGAAAAGTGTTAAATAGAAGATAAATTACAGAGCTGCTCACTGCTTGCCGTCTCTGGCCAGACTGATATATATCCCCATATCCATATATATAAGACATAAATACCTATATAGGTTAAAAGGTTGGAATCTAGTGTTTAGGAGGTGGATAGAAGAACGGAGAGTTAAGAAATCAAGAATATAGGAAGGGTTTATGGTTTTTAGACATTGGTATAGGAAACTACACAGAAAGTATTGCCATCGGAATTAAGGAAATAGCCACCCTAGCTCAGATTTTAGGTTCAAAAAAACTATTTTCTAGTATCTTTTAAAGGAAAATCAGGTAATAGGCAAGTGTAGAATAATAAAATATAAATATTAGTGAAAAATTTTTTTTAATTAAACGAACAACATCGGCCGAAACACGAAAACACGAAATTTCTATACAATTTTTTTTTTTTTTTCAGGTAGCATCTACATCTATCATGACTAGAGCAGCCTCTAACTACAAATCTAAAATAACATTTCAATCTGTTGTATCGGTTCTTTTGGAACTCAAAATAGAATTTTCACGATCCTAACTGAAATATTTCGAAATATTATAAAAGTAAACAATAATTAAAACTATATAACCAAAAAAACTGCATACTTATTGTAAATATATTTGAAAATCTGTGGTGCATCAAAATATAAGAAGGAATAAGGAAAAATCACGTTAGAAATAAGGCAGAGAGATAAGTGATTATAAAGACCAATGTGGATTCTAATCCCCCAACCTTCTGCCGCCAGGTACAAAGAATGTTGGTACACTATGGCTCGAGCCTTATTTTGGAGGTCCTACAACTTTTGTATTATTTCACTTCCCCAATGATGATTTTATTGACTATTATTATAACATTGTTCATATATAAGGGGAAAAGGATATAAATAAAAACATTATTCCTTTATTAATTTATATAAAACTAGTTGAAAAAAAAGGAATCTACTAACTATAAAATATTATCTATTACATATGCTATTACTACACATTAAAAAAAAAAAATAATATGAACAAATATGACATATTATTTTTACATAAATGTTGCTTATTCTTAATAAGGAATAATTATATTATGAGCTGTATTCATTACAATTATTTACTTTTTTAATATCCAAATCAAAAAGCTTTAGTACTTTTAATGATTTCATATAAAAGTGATGAGTACAAAAAGTTGTTAAATTTTTAAATTGAATGAGTTCAATAAAATAACACCAATATGGAACACCAACGCACAGAGAGGTAAATGGTAGGTCTAGCCAACCAAAAATATCATCATTTCCTATATATTTTTTGTTGCTGTATTTGAAAATATATTGTATAAAATCTAGGACTTCTATTTTTTTAAATATGATATTAACCTTATAAATAATAACCAATACTATCAATTTTGTCTGGGTTTTGCAGCCCAAAACTTACGATAGCATTGGAAATGTTCATATTTCCTTTGATCCTATAGATTTACTGTGTTTTCTAACTTCTTTGCCTCGACCCTAGTCTAATCTTGACTGAGGATTCCTATGGCAAACCGTAAGGAATTTAATATCAAATAGTTTAACCGTTGTTATTTATTCAAATAAGTGTTATTTATTTAGAAACAGATTTATGTTGTACATCCTGTACAAAATAAAAAATAGATCTAGAGGGATTTTACGAGGTGCAAAATTTATGATAATCTTGTAGAAATACGGTCAGGAAAAAAATGTTTTCTCCATGACTGGGAAAAACTATAGATCATGGATATGTTTACCAATGATCTACTACTTATACCTGGTTACATTGTAGAATTAAAAGGATCAAATTATTATGAATACCTAAATTAAATAAAGCCCCAACTCTTATAAATTGCTTTTTTTCATTAAACCAACATATACCCTAAATGGTATGTTCTTGCGACAAATATAACATAAGAAATAATAATTTCTATTAAATTTCTGATCAGGTAATAATTGGCAAATTTTCAGTTCGAGAAACACCTACAGAACTAGTATGTCTAAAAGCCCAATCACTTATAAACTTATTAGTCCAGTAAAATAATGGTTTGCCGAAGAAAAAACTGCGGAACTTTTTTTCTCACCGGATCTTTATGTTTTTTGTGGTGCTGAATCCGAATTTGAAGTTTGCTACCACGGCAACCATCGGTTTCATATTCGAAATCGCAAAAAAAAAACAACGTTATTTATAACTAGATTAATAATTACTTCTATGCGTGAAAAAAATCATTGAAGAAATATTGCTCAACCACATGTTAAAATACAAGAATCTTATCGATAAACAAATAAAACTTTAATTTTTAGTTGAAATTATCTTTACTTATGAGGGCGGAAGAAGCTGCGACGGGGATGCTATTATTAATATATAAAACACCAAATCCATGTACAAATTAATCTTCTTAAGTTTTGTAACACTTTTACACATTAGATAAGATGAAATTAGAAAACATGAATTGATAAAACACTTAATCCTCATGTTGTTAACTTCTGTTTCACCTATTTACATTTAAGAAGACTAAATATCAATATAACACACTGAACAACACAATCCAAGTTGAAATTGTAGAAGTGATTGTTTTCATGTGAGGTTATAGGAAAGAACAATCGATAAATGTAAACTGGAAGTGAAGGGTAAGGATCGAACTGGCTGGTGTATCGCGGGTCAAGGCAGTTTGGTGGTGTCATCCATCCGAACCTTTACCCTTTTTGGTAGTATCTAAGGTTTTTGACAAGGCTTTTGTAAAAATAAATATTTACGAAAAATTACTTATTTTCATCTAAAAGCTTGTTAAATTTACTATTGGAATATATATATATATGAAGTTATAATCAAGTCCCTTAAAATATGCATCCCAGATGCCTAAAAACCCGTAGTTGTTAAATCCATGGTTTTCGGCACATTTTTCATTATAACTCGGAAAGTATTTGTCCGATTCAAAATGTTTTTTTTCAATCTGTAAGGTGGTTAAATTTACAATTAGATCCTATATATGAAATTTTTACCAAAATTCTTGAAATACACAAGCTATCTTGCTAAAAATCACTTACTTTTGTAAAATACATGTTTTTTTGGCACATTATTGAATCGGACAAATACTTTCCGAGTTATAATGAAAAATGTGCCGAAAACCATGGATTTAACAACTACGGGTTTTTAGGCATCTGGGATGCATATTTTAAGGGACTTGATTATAACTTCATATATATGTTCCAATAGTAAATTTAACAAGCTTTTAGATGAAAATAAGTAATTTTTCGTAAATATTTATTTTACAAAAGCCTTGTCAAAAACCTTAGATACTACCAAAAAGGGTAAAGGTTCGGATGGATGACACCACCAAACTGCCTTGACCCGCGATACACCAACCAGTTCGATCCTTACCCTTCACTTCCAGTTTACATTTATCGATAGTTCTTTCCTATAACCTCACACGGCCTTTTGGAGCCTTATTTTACTGGACTATATGTCAAACGGTGACTTGTCATTCATACCAAAACAGCTCCTAAATGGTATATCCTATTTCTACTGCTAGCGACTGATGCGAGGGGTAAAGTTATAATTTAGCTAGCCAAAATTCTGTTTTACAAAATGCAGTGGATGTGAGAAAACTATTCTAGGTGGCAATTCTAGTTATAGACATAAATCGTCTCCCTTGTTAATCGAATTGGAGGAAATTATAGTTTGAAGCTGTCTGTTGAACTAGATTTATTTTGCTTCGCATAAAAAGTAACTTGGTTATAGTTCAGTGCTACTTGTTATGGAACAAATTTTTATCACACCAACTATTTATTTTGGTTTTTATTACACCAACTGTTTATAATTATTGATTATGAGAGACCAGATATATATCTATGCTATACCATAATATTATTAATTAAAATATAAGTAAAGCTATAAAAAAAAAAAAATGAAAGATTTAATTTAATTTTTTACCTAAAATATAGAAAACTGTGTCAATATAATTGTTGTTTAAATTCTGTTTAGAAACTTAAAGCTTATTAAAGTAATTTAATTGATGGTATTGGTTATTATTTGTAAGGTTAATATCATATTTAAAAAACCAGAGGTCCTAGATTTTATACAATATATATTTTCAAAAACAGCAACCCAAAATATATAGGAAATGATGATATCTACCATTTACCTCTCTGTGCGTTGGTGTTCCATATTGGTGTTATTTTATTGAACTCATTCAATTTAAAAATTTAATAGCTTTTTGTACTCGTCACTTTTATATGAAATCAGTAAAAGTACTAAAGCTTTTTGATTTGGATATTAAAAAAGTAAATAATTTTAATGAATACAGCTCATAATATAATTATTCCTTTTTAAGAATAAGCAACATTTATGTAAAAATAATATGTTATATTTGTTCATATTATATATTTTTTTTAATGTGCAGTGATATAGCATATGTAATAGATAATACTTTATAGTTAGTAGATTCCTTTTTTTTTCAACTAGTTTTATATAAATTAATAAAGGAATAATGTTTTTATTTATATCCTTTTCCCCTTATACATGAACAATGTTATAATAATAGTCAATAAAATCATCATTGGGGAAGTGAAATAATACAAAAGTTGTAGGACCTCCAAAATAAGGCTCGAGCCATAGTGTACCAACATTCTTTGTACCTGACGGCAGAAGGTTAGGGGATTAGAATCCACATTGGTCTTTATAATCACTTATCTCTCTGCCTTATTTCTAACGTGATTTTTCCTTATTCCTTCTTATATTTTGATGCACCCCAGATTTTTAAATATATTTACAATAAGTATGCAGTTTTTTTGGTTATATAGTTTTAATTATTGTTTACTTTTATAATATTTCGAAATATTTCAGTTAGGATCGTGAAAATTCTATTTTGAGTTCCAAAAGAACCGATACAATAGATTGAAATGTTATTTTAGATTTGTAGTTAGAGGCTGCTCTAGTCATGATAGATGTAGATGCTACCTGAAAAAAAAAAAAAAAAAAACGAAAGTTGTTCGTTTAATTAAAAAATTTTTTTCACTAATATTTATATTTTATTATTCTACACTTGCCTATTACCTAATTTTTCTTTAAAAGATACTAGAAAGTAGTTTTTTGAACCTCAAATTGTAAATATAATAAATATGGCCTTCTAAACTAGATAGCTCAAATTCTATGTCTATTTTATTAATAAATCCGTTTTCAGATCTAAAAAATTGTCTATTAGTTTATTAATTAGGAGGACAAAATTGACCCTATAGGTGCTGCGATCTCTTGAGCCAGAAACACACTAGAGTGAGGGGACATTTTGCCTTAAGGCTTAAGGCTAAACATATCGATTTTTAGTAAGATTTTTTTTCAAAAGATGGCAGCACTTTTGGGGCGAATTTATTTTCGCTCTCATTTGTGAACAGAATCATCAATATTAGATCTGTAAACGGATTTGGTAATAAAAACCCCATTAAATTCACGCTACTTTTTCCGAATTTTTTTTTTGTCAAATTATTTTAAAATTTAAAAAAATTATCTGGCGAACTATTGATTTTTTTTAAAAAAAGCTGGTTATAGCCACTTAGTCATAAGTTGATTGAACACAATTATGCAAACAGATTCATTTTCGGTTGCATAGGTTGATCGTAATTTGAAAAATACGATTTGTAAGGAAGCGGGTGATTAGATTAGTAGGCTACCTGCTGTTGTAGTAGTGGGGGAAGGGCTGTGAGGGCCCAGCTTCCAGTCAGCTACCGATCTAACGTCTCCCCAATAGTAGAAAAAACGACAGAATAGAGGCCAACAAAATTTGATATACATTTAAGAATATAAATAATATTTTAAAAAACGAACCTGTGTGCAAATTTAAAAATAACAAAAAGAAAAAAAAACTAAAACAAACTCTTTTAAAACATCGTTAGAATATCTATGAAATTTATAAACATTTTTAAACCCAGGAGATATTAAAAATAATAAACCGACAAAAAATGATATTTGGAACAAATAACGAGCTAACATATGAATACTTTATGTAATTAAAAATACCCTAAACAAATATTTTGGCATTGTTCAAGAGGAATTTATTTCACTGATTATTCGAACTATTTATAATTATATTCGAACAACGGAATTCAAAGTGTAAAGTAATCATTAGGACCAAAACATGTGTTTAGTTTTCCACATTTAGTTGAAATTTTCAGCTACTGAACCAACTGCATATAATTCGGTACTATACTTTCTTACTGATTTCCAATATCACAAATGACCTGAGTTCTTATATTCTCTGGAACCTGATGAATTAGGGTTCGGTAGGAATTGAGAAAAACTTAGTTTACAGTAAGGTTCAAAGCTTTCTTCTTCCTTATCATTTATTGAACATCATATCACTTTGTATTGTTTTTATATGTTTAAAGTTATAAATTTTGGTTTTAATTTTATAAGAATATTTTAACGAATAAAAAATTGTATTTAAAAAAAAAAAAAATGTTTTGTTTAACAAAATTATCTAATTCATAGCCAAGAAAAGGTATTAAAAAATTCTGAAGTGTGAGATTTATACTTACTAAAAACCTAGTGTTTTTTTTACTGCTACTGTTAAAGCCCGATAATTTAATATCTTATTTTTTTTCTTTTAAATTATTCTATCTCCTATGGTGAAGGAACCGCATTTAACTTATAATAAACAATATGTAGTGTAAATAGCGTGTTTACGGTTCAAGTTACGTGTTTATGGTTCAAGTTACGTATTTACGTACGTCTCGGGAGATAAGAGACTCAACGGTCAGTCTGGGCCAGACCTCCCTGGAAGAAGCAGTTACACACTAATCTCACCAACTTCATCTTCAAGACTCACCGGCAGGCTGCTTTTTTTTATTATTCACCCCTGCCTATGGAATGATGAAGCAATTCACCAGGGACCCTCAAGTATGGTAACACTCACGTAACTTGAACCAATATATAAAAAAAAAAAAAATGAAAAGAGACATTTAAATTTTTTTTTGTATATATTTTAATTTGGTTTATTTTTGTAATCACTATCCTTAGCTAAAAAACTAGAAGTATCTTGTGATAAATTTAATACGTTAAAAAATGATATGCGGTCCTCTTATTATGAGGCTTTGTCTTATGGGAAAATTTTCGATTCCGATAAGAGTACCTCAGATGTAAATAAAACCTCACCAATTGACACGGCTTCAAACTCACGCTTGCCTACAATTAGTATCCCTACATTTTCGGGAGATATCGCCAGTTGGCAAAATTTTAAAGAAACTTTCAGGTCCTTAGTCCATGATAGGGGTGACCTTGATGGAATTCAAAAATTTCATTATTTAAAAATATCGTTAAAAGGTTCTGCATTACAAACAATTTCGTTTATTTCAATGTCCCCTGCGGGTTATAAACAAGCATGGGAAGCACTCACCAAAAAATACGACAGTGAACGTATTCAAGCAAGTAAACATAGACTAGTCGGTTTTGGGAACCAAACCATCTCTAATGTAAAATTCGAAGCACCCTGTGTCATAGTGCCTAAAAATAGGTCACTCCCCGAGCTAAATATTACGGCGATGGTGATTAAGCAAATTTGTGGAGACATGCCCAAAGAAAGAGGATTATTCAAAGATTTCGTGCTCTAGACCTAGCTGACCCTTGTTTTCAACAATCGCGACCGGTTGATTTTCTGTTAGGGGCAGATTTATTTGCTGATATTTTACGCGGGGGTACTATAAAACTTGAAGAAGGGGTTCCTAATGCACTTGATACCATTTTCGGTTGGATCTTAATGGGTTCCTTAAAAGGTGATTCAGCTGGCGAAGCTTGTTACCCCAGCACTGTCCTCCATAGCACAGCCCTACCCTGTTCAGAATGTGAAGAGCTCACACAATTGATGATTAAATTTTGGGAGGTGGAAAACGTCGCGAACGTTGCGAGGTTAGATCCGCAGGATGTTCATTGTGAGGAGCATTTTGTGGCTACTCACTCCCGAGACAAAGACGGTCACTTTACAGTGAAACTTCCGTTCAAAGGAAATCCACCCGAATTGAGTGATTCCAAATTTGGAGCACTCAATCGATTCAAAAATTTGGAAAAGAAATTTGAGAAAGATCCCACACTGCAGCTTGGATATTCCAAGGTGATGCAGGAGTATTTGGAAAAGGGTTATATAGCACGTGCAAAGAGGACAGGGAAATGCTATCTCCCACACCATGCGGTTTTGAAAGACAGCACATCCACAAAACTTAGAATTGTGTTCGATGCATCTGCTCGATCTAGTAACGGGTCCTTAAATGATCATTTACTCACCGGACCCAAGTTACAACGTGATATAAAGGATGTCATGCTTAGCTTTCGCAAACCCCGCATTGCTATATCAGCAGATATCTGCCAAATGTATCTGCAGATAAAACTAGCCGCAAAAGACCGTGAATTTCAACATTTCTTTTACCGATTCCGAGCTACCGATGCCTTGACAGAGTATCAGTTTGACAGGTTACCGTTTGGGTTATCCTGTTCGCCTTTTTTGGCAATGCGCGTAATTAAGCAGCTTGTGCTGGACGATGGAACACCTTATCCTGAAGCTTCACGTGTATTATTAGAACACATGTACGATGACGATCTCTTGACCGGAATGGACACGATTTCCGAAGCTTTAACTCTGAAGCGGGGTCTAATAAATCTATTAAAGAAAGGAGGGTTCGAACTAAAAAAGTAGAGCAGTAATTGTCCACAAATCCTTGAGTACGTGCCCTTGGAGTCCCCGATTTCATTTTCTAACATGGAAGATACTATAGTCAAATTGTTAGGCATACAGTGGGAGCCCAAATATGATTGTCTGTCATATAAGGTAGTCATCAAAGAATGTGTTTTGACAAAGAGAGGTATTATGTCCACCATAGCCAGAATTTATGACACATTAGGATATTTGGCGCCAGCGGTATTTAGAGCAAAGACGATTTTGCAGAAATTATGGGAAAAGAAACTCGAATGGGATACTCCCATACCCCCCGATATTCGCAAACAGTGGGAAACATTTTATAACAATCTAACACATTTGAGTAAAATCCGTATTCCTCGTTGCATCTTTGTTGAGGGTTCCTCGAATGTAACGATTGTTGGGTTCGCAGATGCGTCCGCTTTTGGTTATGCCGCAGTCGTATATCTGCATCTGGAATTACCAAAGGGTTGTTCATCCTATCTGATCTTTGCGAAAACTCGGTTGGCTCCTCTTAAGCTTTTATCGATACCTCGGCTCGAGTTGTGTGCAGCCGTATTATTAATTGACACTTTGAAGTCACTTATGGACACCTTGTCGCACTGGAATGTAATGTCCACCGTTTCCGATTCGATTACAGTTTTATCGTGGCTTCACCTCCCTTATTGGCGCTTAAAATCGTTTGTGGCTAATCGAGTAGCTAAAATATTAGAATTGTCTGAGTTATCATCCTGGAATCACGTGAGTTCGGAAAATAACGGCGCTGATGTGGCCTCGCGAGGAACGTGTCCTTCGGAACTACCTTCGCATACCACTTGGTGGAATGGACCAAGGTGGCTCTGTTGTCCAAAAAATAAGTGGCCTATTTCGTCTAACCCTGTCTTAATTGATCCATTGGAATTAGCGGAAGTTAAGTCAGAAGAAACGGTTACGATGATGGTCATCAATGCGGGAGAATGCGAGTTTGATAAAATCTTAGAACGATTTTCCTCGTATTCGAGGATGGTAAGAGTATTCGCTTATGCCATTCGATTCATACACAATGCATCAAACCGTAACTCAGTGAGATCGGGTTTATTGTCCCTTTGGGAAACTCGACAAGCAATTGAACCAGTGGTTAAAGGTGTACAAACATCAAAAGGTCTATCTGTATTGGACGGGGAGCGAATGAAGTCGATGAGGTCACTCAACCCTTTTGTTGATCCCGGTGGTTTGGTCAGGGTGGGCGGCAGGTTACGACATGCCCCTTTATCATATGAAGCTAAGCACCCAATACTGTTACCCTCAAAATCTCATTTCGTTAATTTGCTTATTGATCACTTTCATCGGATGTATCTTCACGCCGGTCCGCAGTTATTGCATTCCTTGCTGCGGAATAAATTTTGGATCATAGCCGGTAAAAGTGTCGTCAAGTCACGCGAGCACCGCTGTGGGACATGCCATCGTTTAAGGGTAAAAAACATCAACCCTTTCATGGGCGATCTTCCCCCATCGCGGTTTGAACAGGGTAGAGCCTTCCTTAATGTGGGTATTGATTACGCAGGTCCCTTCCTTATCAGAGAATCGTTGCGACGTAAAGCTGCTCTAAGTAAAGCGTATTTATGCCTCTTCGTATGCTTTAGCACCAAAGCGGTACACATTGAAGCAGTAACTCAATTGAGCACAGATGCTTTCATGGCATGCTTAGATCGATTCGTTGCTCGTAGAGGGTTGCCAAGCAAGATATTTTCTGATAATGGTAGCAACTTTGTCGGAGCATCCAATCGTTTTAAAGAGCTCTATAAATGGTGGAACTCTCGCGATGTCTCGGAAAAAATAAGGACCTTTTTAACCGCTAAGGAAGTGGAATGACACTTTATACCCCCTTTTGCGCCACACTTCGGTGGTTTGTGGGAGGCAGGGATCAAATCGTCATCTCATACGAGTATTGGGTACTCAGCTAATCACCTTTGAGGAATTAGCTACCATAGTTACAAGGATTGAAGCCGTTCTCAATTCGCGACCCCTCCACCCATTATCCTCTGACCCGGAAAATTGTCAGGCTCTCACTCCGGGACACTTCCTTATAGGAGCTCCTCTTGTTGCTTCACCGAAACACAATGTCACTGATATTCCACGGAACCGCTTGTCTAGGTGGCGGCACTTGCAGCGTTGCATTGTGGATTTTTGGAAGCGTTGGCGACTGGACTACTTACGAAGCCTTCAGCAAAGAGTTAAATGGACTGATCCGACAAAACCCCTCTTATCGGGAACATTAGTTCTTCTCAAGGATCCCAATGTGCCCCCTTTACAATGGCCGGCTGCAAGGGTAATTGAAACACTTCCTGGAAAGGATGGTATTGTTCGAGTGGTGAAATTAAGGATTGGGAAAACCGAATTCCTACGACCAGTCTCCCGCTTATCTCCTTTGCTTCCTGAGGACACCAATAATTGAAAATTTATGAAATTTTGGTGGGCGGCATGTTAAAGCCCGATAATTTAATATCTTATTTTTTTTCTTTTAAATTATTCTATCTCCTATGGTGAAGGAACCGCATTTAACTTATAATAAACAATATGTAGTGTAAATAGCGTGTTTACGGTTCAAGTTACGTGTTTATGGTTCAAGTTACGTATTTACGTACGCCTCGGGAGATAAGAGACTCAACGGTCAGTCTGGGCCAGACCTCCCTGGAAGAAGCAGTTACACACTAATCTCACCAACTTCATCTTCAAGACTCACCGGCAGGCTGCTTTCTTTTTATTATTCACCCCTGCCCATGGAATGATGAAGCAATTCACCAGGGACCCTCAAGTATGGTAACACTCACAGTAACACTTACGTAACTTGAACCAATATATAAAAAAAAAAAAAGGAAAAGAGACATTTAAATTTTTTTTTGTATATATTTTAATTTGGTTTATTTTTGTAATCACTATATGCGATTTTTTAATATTATAATTAGGAGAAACCTTTTTTATTTGTTTATTTCTTGTTTACACATATATATGTTTTTATGTATATAAGTATTTATATTCACTCATTTAAAAAAATATATTTTTAATTTTTGGTGTTCATTTACAGTTTCAATTCTCCTTGTTTTGTTTTTTTGTTTTTTATGTCATTAATTCTTTACAGGTTTCCCAATCATTAAAATTAATGTTTGGGCATTTTTCTAATTGTAAGATAATTTTTTACCAGCATCCATTGGGGTTGGGAACTGTTTTTTTCCAAAAGTGAAAAGCCCCCCTCCCCAACAGCTACATTCATCAAACCGTTGTCTGGTAACAACTGCATTTCATCCAATAGATGTTTTACATAGCCTACTTCAAAATTCAATTAAAACTCCAAATATTATTTATATATCATAGAACAGGGCGGTCCTTTTTGGTTTATCACTACATTCATTTCGTATATCGGGAAATTTCACCGCAGCGCCCCTTTGGAAGTTTCGTTTTCATTTTATTATATTTTTTGTTGTACTCCATATAGATGTCACCAATTGAGGGAAAAGTTGGCCTCTTTAGGCCTAAGACCCCTGTACTATAAAAATCAACAGAACCCCAGTGGTGGAATTTCCCACCTGCAGTATATGAAATGAGTGTAGTTACAATAAGGACCACTGAAATTTGAAAATCACAAAATGAACCAACTAGTTTTTAAAAAATAGAAATTTCATTTTCTCATGTTAATTATGTTTAATACAATCTGTAAACTTATTTATTTTTTAAAAAGCTAAACTCAGCTTCTTTACTTTTCACTGAAACAACAGTTTTAACGACAAATAAGTGGATCTATTTAAAAAAAAACATGTAATTATATGTATGTGTGCGTGTGTGTTTGTGTGTGTGTGTGTGTGTGTGTGTGTGTGTGTGTGTGTGTGTGTGTGTGTGTGTGTGTGTGTGTGTGTGTGTGTGTGGGCGCGTGCGTGCGTGGGTGCGTGCGTGCGTGTGTAAATAAATCGAGAAATAATCAGTAAACTATAACTTTTTATTTAAAGAAGTGAAATTTTTAATTTTTTGATAACAGTTAACTAAGAAATATATAACTGTTAATAATTTATCAATTTCTAAGAACTGTTCATTGAACCCTTCAACATGAAAACACATTTGTAATATAGAATGTTACAGCTGATATTTATAAAATTTGATAATCAAGCTTCTTGCATGTCTACTAAGAATTTCAAAGTAAAAACAACATACATATTAGGAGAACATAATATTTATATGAACATTTTTTATTACTAAAAACCTAAAATTACCTTAATTACTCATTAGAACTTCATAATGTAAATAGAAATTATCTGGAATATAAGAGTCCTGAACTAACTACTTCGGCAAAGAATTAAAAAAGAACTTAAAAAACTTTTATCGATCTCTGTAAGTGTGAATTCACTCTTACCGATTTGTTTCATTCGATTCATGAAAATTATTTATTAATAAATAAAATATAATTCAAATAACAAATGATATCTCGGAATAATTATAAAACATTGGGCAATAAGGATATTTATACCTTGAGAGTACTACTAACCCAGTCAAATGAAGAGTTTTAGGCAGCAAATCTCGAAAAGGAAGCAATGAAGCTGAATTTTTGCATATAATTTCGTTTTGGGATTCTAAATAAGTGGTGAAAAGTCACCGACCTCAGCATGTTAGCATAATGATATTCATGGTCAAAGGTCACAAAATCAGTTTTGGTTTTTTCAAATATCTCGATGTCTTTGCCTCGGGCGTCAATCGAGAAGGTTACAAAAATTGTAGATAATAATATTTTCTATGATTTTTTTGGGTTCCATTTTTTTTTTTTTTTTTTTTTTTTAGGATTAACCGTTTTCAAAATATAGTGTGGAAGAGCAGTAGCGGGCACCGGTTCGGACAAACATTTGTTTCTAGTGCCTTCATCAATCGTTTCTCAGAAAAAATGTCGAAATCAAAGTTGTAGAGCATTAAATTTTCTTTAATTTCATGTATACGTTTTCGGCACTTGAATCAAATATTTGACAAAAAGTGAGGTAACAATTTGTTTCTCTCGATTATTATCGATTTTTAATAACGTATATCTCGAAAACCGTTGAGCGTTAGACAAATATTTATAGAAACAAATTTATAGAAAATTTAATTAGCTTTAATTTTGATCGGTATCATATTTTCCAGAGTCCACCGTTTTCGAGATATAATCGAAAAACTGAAACACGAGATCTCCACTTCCCCCACCGTAAACTGGGGAATCTCGTTCCCTCAGAGTCAGGGACTTTTAGTATTTTTACCTTCCAACTACTCCTAACAAAGCTGTGAAGTCAAAAATAGTCGCATGTTACATGCACTCTATACCCCTCGTTTCAGCACTCTCACTGGGGTCGCACTTTTTCGCGAAAACACGTTTGTCGGCACTCTTTTTTTTAGCTATAGCTCCAAAACTAATAGTTCGATCCAAAATTATTTTTTTCCATCTGAAAGCTGGTTAAATTTACTATAAGAACCTGTATATTAAATTTCGATCAAGTCCCGTAAAATACCCACGCTAAAATCCCCTTACTGTTTTTTTTGCACATTTTTCGCCATAACTCCAAAACTGTTAGTCCGATCTGAAATTTCATTTTTTCAAATAAAATCAATAAATAAATTTTGGAAAAACTTGATTTCGCGGAGAAGTGCGACCCCTGTCAAGAGTGCTGAAATGAGGGGTGTAGAGTATGCACTCTACAACTAAAATATGCGACTATTTTTGACTTCACAGCTTCGTTAGGAGTCTTTGGAAGTTAAAGGTGACTTTTCACCCCTTATTTAGAATGCCAAAACAAAGGCATATGCAAAAATTTAGCTTCATTTCTTCCTTTCAGAGGTGAAATCCTTATTTGACTGGAGTTTTGGTGGAATTTCTCACTGGCAGTTCTATAATAATTTATGATTACGACAAAACGTACATTACAATTTAAAATAACTGTAGATATTAGAATTCATCAGATTTCTAATCTGTACAATATTATCAAACCATTATGATCTTGTATCAAACTTTATAATTTTTTGAACTCAACAATTTTTTATAATATCAGCAAAAGTACAAAAGCTTTTTTATTTTAATATTAATAAAGTAAGTAATTTTACAATATAGTCCGAACGTTAGTAGTAGTAGGAACTAAAACTTTTATGCAAACCCTCTTTTAAATTAAATGTTCACTCGATACGTACATTTTAGCTCTTTTGAAAAAAAATAAATAAATAATTCAACACCTTGCAATAAATAATATTCATTATTGTTCATTAAATAGTAAAAAAAAAAAAAAAAAGTATAGATATTCTATGAATTAGAGTTAGAAAAGAATTAGAGTGTCAGGATTCCAGGTGTGTTTAGGTATGGTTCTTGAAAAAACAGATAGACAAAACAGAGAATACTTCCAATTCAAAAATAAGCACATTTAATAAAAAAATATATAAAACAAAATTTGTTGCAAATTAGATTTGCTTTATTAATGCATAGACCGAAAATTTGCTAAGAGTAGCGGTTTCCGAGTTATTTGATCAAATAGCTAAGAACATACGATGTTCAACCCTTTCATAAATGTTCTAAAAACAATGATTGTGTAGGGATTATTATTGTTTGACTCTGATTCATGTTGACTACCACTATAGTCCCGGCATCTGTAATAATGTCAACTCATGAGCTTTTTTACCCGATTTCAAATAAATTACTGACATATTTTTTATATTTTGCTAAGAAAAAATAATGAACCCCACAATGTGAAGTGGCCGTGAGAAATCAGTAAAAAATCACGTTTTTCAATTGATTTCCACTACTTGTATTTAAAACCAAATAAATCAAATCATACAAATATAAAAGGATAAACCGTTTTGTAGGTATCTATATCCAACCAATAGTAGGAAATTACATTTTAAAATTACTTTTCCCGGTTGTTTTTAAAAATATGTTTTAATTATTATGGTATACGCTATGGAAAAATTACATATCCACGAGACTTGGGAACAATGAAATTACCTTAATTTACGGTAATTCTAAAACATTTCCAAGGAGCCAGTTATAAAACTGATTCCTGAGACCTGGAAGGAAGGAGTAATAATAATACCACAGGGTGGAGTCCTATCCCCAGCACTGTTCCTAATATTCATAAACGACATCATTCAGGATTTTCCAAATACTGTAAAAGTGTCGTTGTTTGCGGATGACCATTGCGGATTCCAGGACACTGCGGACTCACTGGAAACGAGAGGGCGGACCAGCTGGCCAAGGAAGGAGCTTCGAATGGGCAGTTCGAATGTACCCTCAGTCTCGAGGAAGTAAAAACGCTCAACAAAGCCGCAGTCAGCCAGAGATGGATTGGGAGACATCCACATCACGATCCTGGAGATGCAATCTACGAACTCACTCGAAAAGAGCAGGTACTCATCTTTCGATTGCGAACGGGACACAACAGGCTCAGAGCTCACCTGTTCAAAAAGCTTCATATTGGATCCGGCCCCCTTTGCGAGTGCGGAGAGGGTGAACAAAATACTGAGCACATCCTTCAGACCTGCAGGCTCTATTCTGAGCAAAAGAAGCTGATATGGCCTTCTCCAACCGATGTGCGGACCAAGCTCCATGGTGACCTGGAGGACCTTAAGAGGACCACTGAATTCCTCATCTTGACCCCCGACCTGGCCATCTAAGGGAAGATCGCAGAAGAAGAAGAAGAAACTGATTTTATTTATCAGTCATTGTTTAATTTTATTTACGATTTTTACAGTCAACTAATGTAAAATTATTGATTTTCAAAGTTGAATTTGAACAACTCAGCGAAACAGCACTGTATTTTCAAATTACATCATAGTAAATGTTATATGGGTACGTACTCTTTTTCATTATCAGCTCTTCTTTTCAGTTTAGGTTTTCTTCGTCTAGCAGATACGCAGAGATTCTTTTTGGATGTAGAACTATTTATATAAAAATCTCTACGTCCAATAAATTGTTCTTCTTTGTTATGCTCTATCTTTACAACGATAGAAATTGAACGGAAATACAATTTGTATAATAAATTTATATTAGGTACATGGTAATAAATTTACATATGTAAGTTTATATATAATTACATAGGTATCTATCGGCTAGATAACTTATGGAATTTATTTGGAATATTTTATATTATTTGCCCCTAATACATTACCGGTGAAAAGGGTCAGATAGTGTTAGACATCCTGCAGTAAGTAAACAAAACTTTTTCTCTATTTGAAAATAAATAGACAATAACTCTTTTTTTGACTTTATAAAAAGACATAATTATCACAACTATAAGTTAACTAAGCAACTATTATCAATTCTTGATTTTTCAGATTTTCGGATCTTCAAATTTGTGTACAACACATTATAGTAAAAGTTTTTTGTTTGTTTTTAAATATACATTATTTTAATTAATATGGTTGATATTCAACTTGTTGGACCGTCAAACGCTTCAAGTGAAAATAAAACTTTACAAATTATTGTAGCTAGGTCTGTTTGTTCCTAATAATTAGTCAGTGAAAAGTGCCAATGTTTCCTACAGATACCGCAATAAAATAAGGATTACATAAACAAAATGTCGTTTTTTTTATTTGGTAATAAATAGACGAATAAAATATTTAATAAATTTATCAAAATATATATTAAAACTTTAATTCAGCTTTTGTCAATTCGAAAAATTTATTTTAATTGCCTTATTCTTACTTACTTTCTTACTTAAAATAAAAAATGGTTAATAGACTGAATCTAACGACTCATAAAAAATAATAATAACAAGAAAACAAAATCATACAATTTTTCTTAAAATAAATATCGTTGATATCATAAAACTATTCGTTTCAACAAACATGTTTTAATTTTTGGTGATCTAAACGCTATGCACGTTCAATGGAATTGCCATAGCACAAACAAAAATGGAAAACACATTTTAAACTACCTATTAAAAAACGAAATTCAATTACATAGTCCGTTTGAACCAACCCACATTCCTACTCAGGAAAAATACAAACCTAGTATCATTGACCTAGCCCTAACCAAAAATATTCAAAATTTATCTCCGCTCATCGCTTTAACTTGTGTAACATTAAAAAACTAAACCAGCACATCAAACTCTCGATGAGTGCTTCTATACCTCAAAAATCGTCAAAAACGATCCGTTGCAACAATTTACCGTTAGTTCTGTTAGCACTAATAAAAATTAAAAATAAACTTAGGAAAAAATATCAACAAAACAAATCCATTATACCCAAAGACAGTTTTTGGGATATGTCCGATCCCGCATCAACAGTTGAAAAAACGAAATCTGGGCAAACGCTCTAAACTCATTCACACCCGGTGACAAAAATATTTGGAAAATACATAGGATCTTTACTAAGTGTTCTTCAAAAATTCCTCCACTAAAACAAAATAGTTGTTATGCCTATCTGGATAGTGATAAAGCCGACCTACTAGCCACCCATTTTCACTCGACTCATTTAATCACATCAAATTTTGGCTCAAATCACCATCAACGGTGGTGAACCGAACATCACATTCTACAATCCAGCAAGGTCATCGTGTGGTGGACGTTGTCTCCTCCGCATTGGAGCGCGGAATGTACTGCACGGGAGCCTTTCTCGATGTAGAACAAGCTTTTGACCGAGTCTGGCACCCGGGACTGCTGTATAAACTACGAAAATTCCTACCTCCTACATACATCCTCACCACGTATGCTGATGGCACGTGTGTGTTATCAGTAAACAATAATCCCTTCATTGCCTCCCAGGCACTCCAATCCCTCTAATATCATAAAACTTCAAGAATGGTGTCAAAAATGGAGAATCAAAATAAATCCCATCAAATAACCTTTACCCTCCGTCGTAAACCCACGACTTCCTGTCCTACTATATCCTTTAACGATGTTCCACTAATCCCCGTTGAACAGATTCGCTACCTAGGACTCCATCTGGACAAACGTCTTACTTGGAATCCACATACAAGACTAAAACGACAAGAAACTGCCTGTCGCTATCGACTACTTCAACATTTACTTGACAAACGCTCCAACCTTCCAATTAATTACAAAAGACTCATTTACATGACAATAATTAGACCAATTTGGACATACGGAGTTGAGCTTTGGGGCTCCACTAAACCATCCAATTCATCTCGTATCCAATCCTTACAATCCAAAATCCTTAGAAAAATCCTAAATGCTCCTTACTTCCTCACAAACAAACTTATCCACAAAGATCTTAATATACCTTACGTTTCTGTCTCAGCTCAAACCAGATATCAATCCTTTCACAGCAAACTCCACAACCATTCAAATCCATTAGTATCACAACTTGCTTCTCATTCTATTCCAGATAACCCTTCGAGGCGCCTGAAAAGAAGATGGCCTCGGGACCTTCTAATATAGTGCTTCAGCATGTAGAACCTTAATAAGTGCTACCAATGGGTAGTTGCTTTAAAAACAAGTGACTTGTCATTTTTATCTATTTCATCACATTTACTTGATGTATTTTATTTTTTGTATATACAGTTGTAAATTTTAATAAATAATTAAAAAAAAAAAAAAAAAAAAAAAAATCTGTACTGGATGTGTACAGTGGTTGTCTACAGTACTTGTGAAAAGTTTTATTGTTTATTTTATTTTCCTTATTTTTTTCTTTGTCTTGGTGCTGATAGACTATTGAGTATCAAAGATCACTTATCTACTTCTTTAATAATTATTTATTATTATTTATAACCATCAATAATTATAATTTATTGATTTCAACTTTCTTTTAAACCTAATCCACATAGTTTAATATATCAGAATAACAATTTAATTAACACATTTTTGTGTGTTAATTTAATGGTTTGGTCATATTTCTTTCTAAAGTTTTTGATAAAATGTTATGATGGACAAATTAATAATTGAGAAAACTAGTTAGATTTATGATTATCTGTTGTAAGGTTTATGTTTCTTATGTTTAATGAAGAAAAGGTTGTTGATTATCATTTCTTTAGGCTTTAGGGTAACTGTGCATGGGTATGAAATCTGTTACCCTAAAGGGTATTACTACTCATTGATTTATTTATTTATTATTAAGCGCTACAGTCCTAGTCGGACGTTGGCTTCACAAAGTACAGACAGCCATTCCTGTCTATCTTCCGCCTTCCTCCTTCAACCATTCAGACTTCGGAGGCCATCCTCGATGTTGTCCAGCCATCTCAGCCTTGGTCTTCCTCTCAATCTTTTTCCTCCCGGCCTGCCGTTCATCATCTTTTTTGGAAGTCTATCTCTCGTCATCCTTTGCACATGACCGAGCCACCTTAATCTACCTACTTTGACTATCAAAATGATGTTGGGTTCACCGAACAATTGTTCTAGCTCCAGGTTGGTTCTGATTCTCCAATTCCCGTTGTCATTCACCGGACCGAAGATTTTCTGAGGACCTTCCTTTCCCAAATCCTCAGCAACCTCTCATTCTCTTGAGTTAGCACCCAACACTCGCTTCCATTAGTCACAACTGGCCTTATTACAGTTTTGTAAACCGCAATTTTGGCAGATTGAGACACTTCTCGAGACCTCATAAATTTACTTAGGGCAAAAAGGCATTTGCTGCCAGCCGCTATTCTTGCTTTGATCTCCATTTTTTTCTGTTATTAGAGACCCTAAGTACTTAACATTTTGCAGCGCTCAAATGTGTGCCCATTAATTTATACTTCTTTATCCTTGTAGGCATCTTGAAGTCTTCATGTATTCCGTCTTGCTGCAATTGATGATCAATCCCTTTGTGTGACATTAACGTTTGTGCTGGAATAAGTCCTACCAGTATCCTTCTTATATATATATATATATATATATATATATATATATATATATATATATATATATATATATATAGTTATGTACGCCTAAATATTGTTACAGATATAAATAAACAATATGTGTTTAATCCCTCTTCCAACATTATAAAAGGGTGCCCCCACCTAGCCTTATCAGACATTCTATACGCGTCGTTTGAGACGTATGGTCATACTATGCTCGTAGTCTTGCAATAAGTTTTAACCTATGTACTTGTTCTTGAATCAATGTATGTAATTCTCAATAAAGCTTCTTTTTAAAAACTTCAACCCGCGATACTTTTATTTAGCTGGCGCCCGAACGGAGGGACTTTTGGAAGTGTAAACGTAACTTCGCGGCAGTTCTATCTTATTACAGGTACAGAACAGCGAGACCTCTTTTTACTGGCATGAGAAGATTGGGAGCTGAGTATTAGCAGAATACATCAGCAGATCTTCCAGTCTTTGGGAGCACTTTGGTATTCCAATACCTTAACCAAAAGGACCTACAACCTCTTGCTAAGAATCGACGGGAAGGATCTGAAGGAAGCTTCATTGAGAAGACATCGTTGTATCTAGAAACAAGTATTATTAATTTAGTTTTATTTTATTTTTTTTTTGTAATTTAAATATAATTTAGTAATAAGTATAATAATTTAGAATATTAATTTAGCATTTATTTTTATGAATAAGTTGGAAGAAAAATTAAGTAACTTAAAAATAACAGGTTCAATGTAATTAATAAAAATAATAATATGGCTCTAGAAATTAAAAACCACAACTTAGCGTTAATTCCGGAGTATGACGGAAATCCGCTACAATTAGTAGATTTTATTAGGAATAGTGAATATTTGTATAACTTATATTGCAAAGAGGATAATACTCATAAAAATTCTAATCAGGCTAAATTAGTTTTAACTATCTTAAACAAATTAAAAGGAATAGCCAAAGTCGCCGTTTATGATAAAGAATTTAGTACTGTTAAAGAAATAATAAAATTCTTAAAAAGAAAATACCAAGATACAAGAACTCGGTAACAATTAATTTCTGAAATTTTAAATACCCGTGCGTACTATAATGAAAACCCACTCGATTTCTTAGAACGACTGGGCCAGAAAAGATGTGACTTATACGCACGTATTTATTCAGACAACGAAATACTTGACAAACAAGACGAAATGTACAGATACGACAAACAAATATCACACCACGCGGTTCATAGTCTACACCCGGCATTAACAGATTTTATTTACCATATTAAATTCGACAGCTTAGAAGACCTCGAAGAAATATTAAGAAATAGCGCGGCACATATCGTGCATAGAATTTATGGTGATAAAAAACATCAAAAAAGTCCGATCCAAAATAACTATAAAAAGAAAAATTTTGAAACTAATTATAAAAAGAAAGAATATAGACCGAAATTTAATAACCACTATGATTACCAAAATTACCGACCCCATCAATATCATCGCGAGCAATATACGTCTTTTAATAATCCTCAACACTACCGACCGCAACAGTATCAGCATAAACAAAGTCCAACCTTTAATACCTTTAATAATAATCAGCATAACTTCCGGCCACAACAACGAGCTATCGAATATCAAACCCCAATTTATAATCAACCATGGGATCCTCAATCGCAACATAGATTTTTCAATAAAACCCCTTCTAGAAATTTTAGACAAAATAATTATCAGCAACCCCAAATAGATTCAAATACGGTGTCAATGAGAACGGTATCTAATATAATTCACGCAGTAGAGGAGGAAAAGGACAAACAAATAAAAATGTTACAGGAACGAATTGAATTATTGGAACAAAAACCGAACCATTTTTTAGAATCAGGCCCAAGCACGAGCAGACCTCCGGACTTAGACCAAATATAAGTAATGAATTACATAATAATAAAAAAACCGCTGAGAATAAACCTAAACAAACTACAGAGCACAATATAGAATTAAATGATTTAAATTTAAATAATGATTGGCCCAATCTAATCGACAAATTAGGAAATAAATGGTTAATTGATACGGGTGCCACAAAAAATTATATACACCCCGATCACATTCCACGTTATTATAATTATATTAAGAAGACTTCGCGATAAAAACCCCTACAGGAAGAGCGGAAGGGTCACAAAGCGTGATAATCAATCTAAAGCTCAAAATTTATTTAAAAAGGGAATGGTTAAAATCAGACCAAGTAAATCAACATACAATTTTCCATTTTGGAATGTACCAAAAAAGATGTATAAATATCGAAAAAAAAACAAGTAAAAATATTTAAATCGGATAAATTGTTGATTCTGGTAACTTCGAATTCAACATCAATACCATTTTTATTTATATTCATAATCATACCAATCATTAGTTTTCAAGTTTATATGTTTTAGAGGCATAGAGATTCAAACCATAGAATTGCAACAATTGTTTTTCAATCAGAGAATTCTCTTAAGAAAAATACTTTTAAAAAAATCTTATTAACTTATTGCAAAGTTTTTTGTTGCCCATTTTATTACATTTTTTTTGTTTGCTTATAGTTTTTAACTACAAATTTAATGCTTTTAGAGTAACTATTTTAATTTATATTCATACCAGTTTTATAAATGTGAGTATGAGACATTTATTAATATTATCATTAATTATTAATAATACGTTTTAACTATTTTTATAAAATTTGAACTCACTTATATTCATTCAGATTGCAAAATTTAGTTTTATGTTGCTTCTCGTTACAATACTTCGTTTATAATTAATATTTATAGAATTTCCAACAAATCAAAAGTCACTATTTAATTTTAATAATAATTAATTAATAATTTAATAATAATAATTTAGTTGATAATAATTAATTGTATGTTAATGATAATTAGTCATTTGAAGAATATATTTATTTGATTATTACACGGATAATAATATTAACTTTCAGATATGCCTATTAAGCTAAATACGTATAGGATGAAATTTTTGTGTTCGTTTCTTTTAAGCTTTTACTACTGCTTGATGTTTCAAAGATTACATTTTATAAACAAAACTAAAGAATCTACAAATTAAAACTGATTATTTTATTTTATTTTTCTAACGATTCAATTTAAACAAAACGAAGTATGATCACTTTATTTAATGTTCTGTTAATCACTGGAATTGAAATATTAATTAGAAAGCTAAAGAGATAAACGATGTCACAGATTTAAGTTTAAATTTAAATGATTCTGCTTCTCTTGCATTCAAATCCTGTCCCTAAACCCTCTCATCCTAGATTTATTACGGGACGAGTAGACTGGGACAAATTTCGTTACGATCTAGAAAACAAATTAGACTTGAAAATTTCACTCAAAACAAAACATGACATCGACACCGCCACAGATAAACTTACCACATCAATATCTAACAGCATTAATGATAACACCTCACACAGAACAAACTTTAATTCTCTTCAGACTAACTTGCCACACCATATACGCGACTTACTAAGAGAAAAGCGTAGAGCGCGAGCAAAGTGGCATAGGACCAGATGCAATGTATTATGGGTACTCCGAGCAATGCTTTGTTAATAATTCATTATAAGACGGCGTGATCAAAAAGGGCCGGCACTCCTTTGAAGACGGGAGTAGGATTGTTAAGCCATAAAAACCTTTCAAAGATCTGGGTCAGACAAAGCTAGGTCAAACCGGAGGGACCACCGCTGTAAAATATTCTTTCAACAAAAGTTTCTTAAACAAAGAAAGTAAAATTTCCAGACAAAGGAATCTAAAAGAAAAGTGGAAGGGATACGCGTGTATATATTCTCGGCCCTGGAAACGAAAGGGAGAGTTTTGGTAGAAGGGTTGATCGACGGAGAGTGGACGAAGAGATGAGAGACGGTTGGAAGTGAGATGGCTGAGGGGAGATGCTGGAGGTCCTCAGCGATGATCTCTTGGATGGCCAGCCCAGAGAGACAGGAAGGAAGCCCTGATTATGACCGGACTCAATACGCCGACTGAAGACCCATACTCCATTTTGATAAGTACCCACTCCATTTGTAATAGTCTGTAATAAGTTTATTTTTGGTAAATTGTGTGCTGACCTTATCTATATCTATATAATCATTTTCATAAATAAAGTAAGTTGAATATTCATGATAATTATTCTCTTTCCTAAATGCCACTTACTGAATTGGTTTGCACGTGTCAGATCAGAAATCCAATAAGGTAATCAATAAAATATTAATAATTGGGGCTCAATGTATAGATTAACATATTATTTCTAAAAAACCCCAAGAGCAACATAGCACAGATATCTTTCAGATAAAAATAATTACTGTAAACTAACAAACAAACTTAAGACAGAAATTAAAAAATGCAAAATTCAAAAATTACAAGACTATACAGAAAACCTTAATACCACCGACAAATCTTTATGGAATACCACCAAAAAACTTCTGAACTTCAAAAATCACAATCATCCTCTGCTAACTGAATCCCAAACCTGGTCAAAATCTGATGAAGAAAAATCACTCATTTTTGGCCAGCACCTTTTCCAAACTATTAACCCACATCCTGATATTGTTAATCCTACTCACTTAAAATATATAGAAGCAGAACTAAATATTCCACTCCAAATGTCTCCTCCCCCTAAAGCATTCCATCCTTCTGAAATATCAAACATCATTCAAAGACTACCTTCAAACAAAGCCCCTGGACACGACCTAATTACATCCCATATCCTAAAACTCCTTCCTCGGAAAGCCGTCCTATTCCTAACATACCTATATAATGCTGTGCTCCGTACCACATATTTTCCTGACTCCTGGAAATTATCCATAGCTAAGATGATTCCTAAACCCAAAAAGCCACCAGAGCTCCCATCCACATACCGTCCTATTTCCCTTTTTTCTTCCTTGAAAAACTAATTTTAAAACGCATGTATCCCATCCTAGATTCCCATCATGTAATCCCAGATCACCAGTTTGGATTCCGAACATCACACTCCACCATCCATCGTGTGGTGGACGTTGTCTCCTCCGCATTGGAGCGCGGAACGTACTGCACCGGAGCCTTTCTCGACGTGGAACAGGCCTTTGACCGAGTCTGGCACCCAGGACTGCTTTACAAGCTCCGCAAATTCCTTCCTTCTACATACTTCCTAATTATCTGTTCCTATCTGAGTGATAGAACTTTCAAAGTAAACCATAAAAATTTCTATTCTCCCCTCTTTACCCAATCTGCCGGCGTTCCTCAAGGTAGTATCCTAGGCCCCATTCTCTACACGGTGTACACAGCTGATATTCCAACTCATCCTACCACTGTCCTCACCACTTACGCTGATGACACATGTGTGTTATCAGTAAACAATGATCCCTTCATTGCCTCCCAAACACTCCAATCCCATATCCTAACCCTTCAAGAATGGTGTCAAAAATGGAGAATCAAAATAAATCCAAAAAAAATCTCACCAAATAACCTTTACCCTTCGTCGTAAGCCCACGACTTCCTGTCCTACAGCATCCTTTAATGATATTCCACTAATCCCTGTTGAACAGATCTGCTACCTTGGCCACTTGGACAAACGTCTTACTTGGAATTCACATACAAGACTAAAAAGACAAGAAACTGCCCGTCGTTACAGATTACTTCAACATTTATTAGACAAACATTCAAAGCTCTCAATGAATTACAAAAGACTAAGATACTTGACTGTGATTAGACCTATCTGGACGTACGGAGTTGAGCTTTGGGGCTCCACTAAACCATCCAATTCATCTCGTATCCAATCCTTACAATCCAAAATCCTTTGAAAAATCCTCAATGCACCTTACTTTGTCACCAATGAACTTATCTATAAAGATCTTAATGTTCCATATGTTGCAGATTTAGCCCAAACCAGATATCTATCCTTTCATAGTAAGCTCCATAACCACTCAAATCCCCTAATTTCTCAACTTGCTTCCCACACTATTCCTGATAATACTCCGAGGCGTCTGAAAAGAAGATGGCCCAGAGACCTTCTAGGGTAGAATTTTTATTAAAGTGCTACTGATGGGTAGTACTTTTCATGTTTTGTCTCGTTATTCTAATAGTTAACAGCACATTTACTTTATGTACAAATTTTTTACAGTTGTAAATTTCAATAAATTGTTATTTAAAAAAAAAAATAAATGCAATATGCATAGCAATTTCATTCATCTTCGTGATTAAGTATTGTCATCGTTGGTTAAAAATCTAATAACTTTACTGTAGCCTTAATCTTGATTTCTTGCTTTTTTTTTGTTTTTAAGAAGTTGAATATAATTGTTATAAACATTTTGTATGCATTTATAAAATGAAGTTAGCGTTACAGATTTGATATGATTTGAATGGTTTACACTTCAAAAATTTAAAATAGACTTATCAGAGTAATTTGTTTAATATTCATTCAAACCTTAGAAAAATAACATCATTTTATTTATCAGGAATATCAGTCTTTTATTTATCAGATTATCAGTTTTATAGTCAGACAGAATTTAAATTAATGATTGATATTTTTAATTTTAATAATGCTTTAACCAACACACCCCTACAAATATCCTTAGACCAAGGGACGGAAATGAAAAATAATCTAGTGAGACAATTTTGTGCAGAAAACAATATTCTCTTGCATTATACTTTAGCTAGTCATTCGAATTCTCTAGGATTACTAAACAGGGTTCATTCCACTTTAAATGAGTTATTAAGAATAATAGGGAAAGAAAGAGACAAATGTTCAATGCAACAAAAATTAAGATTAGCCGTCATAGCGTACAATAATACCTTAAACAATAAATTAAAACACCCAACGAAATTACTTTCGGAACCTCCAGATTAGAATCAGACAAAAACATTGACCTGACTGAACAATACGTATTGAAATATCACAAGGACCAAGAACTACTACATAAATTAATTAGATCTAAAATAAATAATGAAAAAGAAGCAAGAACTGAAAAATTAAATAAAAATAGAGAAGACCCCTTAGATATTCAAAAACAATTAGGAGACGTAGAATATTAAAAAAATACTCAAGCAAAAATAAAAAGTAGAGACAAGTTCAAAAAGGTGAATGTGCTAGCAAAAGATAAAAGACCGATCAAAACCCATATTAAAAGGCCTTCTAGGAAAAAGAGGAAAAAGAAACAATCTATTTCAGACGACGATAGTGAATCTCTACGCGTTAATATTTCGGATGCTTCGGATAATTATGACTCAGACGACCCAGATAATGGTTCTGATTAAAAATACTTAATTTTATTTAAATAATATTAAAGTTTCTAAAAACCTTTTATTTTAATAAAATGTAATGAATATAATGGTATTAAGAAGAAGTGTTTGTTTTGTACTAAAGGAATTATCTGTATTTATATTAAACTGACAATGCTGTAGTTTATTTTAATAAAGTCGGACTTCTGTATTTTGCTGTAAATTATTATGTTCAATGTTAGCTGATGTTAAAAGATCATTCAGATTATTATTTTATTTCACAGTCATGTTATGTTGATTTATTTTGTAATTTACTATAATAAATATTAGGATATTATTATTTTATATTATTTTGATTAATTGTTAAGAAAAGTATGTATTTTATTTTTGAAATGATTATAAACTATAATTAGAAGGGTATTTGAATTATTAATTTGATTTAATTGTGTAATTTTGAATTTAGAAGTATTATTCGTAATAGAAGAAACTAATTCAAACACTCTTATTTTACTTTCCTTTTGTTTAAAATAATGTATTGATATTAAAATGTATTGTTTAGTATTAGGGAATATTCTGTTATCTTTTTGTTGTAATTGCAAGAAAAACTGTACTTTAGCATGTAAGTAACCTATGTATAAACATTGTATTTTTGTAAATATAGTCTAAGCTTATTGTTAATATTAAGAAATGGACAAGGTCTAATCGTTTTGTTTACAGGAAGTTGATAATTATATAAAATCCTATTCTAGTGTTAGACATACAAAGTTCACTCTTTTTATTTATGTAAAACTATAAATAGTATGAATCCTAACGAGAGATTAGGAAATATTCAAAGTCTAATCTTTTTGTTTTTGTATAAAGTCCCTAGAGCATCAAGTGATGTACAAGGTCTAATCCTTTTATGCTTGTATAAACTTAGTGTATAAGATCTAATCCCTTTATTATAGAATGCTATCACTTAGTGTAAAAGGTATTAAGAGATGTACAATGTTCAAACCTTTTATTTAAATATTCAATTGAATTGTATAGAATCTAACCTATTTACACTAAGATACTTGTTCCATCGGAGACCTCGGAACTCGGGGGGGAGGAGTTATGTACGCCTAAATAGTGTTACAGATATAAATAAACAATATGTATTTAATCCCTCTTCCAACACTATAAAAGGCTGTCCCCACCTAGCCTCATCAGACATTCTATACGCGTCGTTTGAGACGTACGGTCATACTATGCTAAGTTAAGGTAATAAGTTTTAACCTGTGTACTTGTTCTTGAATCAATGTATATAATTCTCAATAAAGCTTCTTTTTAAAAACTTCAACCCACGATACTTTTATTTAGCTATATATATATATATATATATATATATATATATATATATATATATATATATATATATAATAATTATTGGTTGATAATTATTTTTTTTAAATATATTTTTTTATTTTTTGAAGAGAAAAGATTTGACCCCGGTTGGGATTCGAACCCAAGTCTCCACCTCTCTAGCGTGGTGCCTTATCCACTAGGCCACCGAGCTCGTATCCGAACCAGGGAAATCCTTTCTCTTCACTTGATCCATACCCCCGAGCACTCGCAATTGCGATGTACAATTCGGGGATGAATGTTCAACATCAACATTCGGGGTTGAACATTCATCCCCGAATTGTACATCGCAATTGCGAGTGCTCGGGGGTATGGATCAAGTGAAGAGAAAGGATTTCCCTGGTTCGGATACGAGCTCGGTGGCCTAGTGGATAAGGCACCACGCTAGAGAGGTGGAGACTTGGGTTCGAATCCCAACCGGGGTCAAATCTTTTCTCTTCAAAAAATAAATATATATATATATATATATATATATATATATATATATATATATATATATATATATATATGTATATTTTATATATTTATATTTATATTTTTATATATATATATATATATATATATATATATATATATATATATATATATATATATATATATATATATATATATATATATATATATATATATATGTGTGTATTTATATATATATATACAGATTTTCATGAATTTTGTATATTATTTTTTGTATTGATTTTTTTTAATATTTCTGTCCATTGATACATAAAAAAAATAATCAAATTAAAAAAAAAATTTAATTAAAAACAAATACCTGTGCCAGAACAACCCAAGAATGGTCTTAAGTTTGTACTCCATTAGGAGCTACTGTTTCTTGAACAATAATTGTATTGGTTAATGATTTTTATTTTTATGATTTTTTTCTATGTCATTATTCTAGTAAACCAACTGGGAAGAAATTATCATCATGGGAATGGGATTTTCCTAGTGAAGATGGTGAATATATAGCTTTGTATCCTAGATCTTGGACCATTTTTAACATACCTGAACAAAAGATAAAATTGGTTTGCAGGCAGGTTAGCCCTGTTATACCTAAGAACTACATGGTATGTCTATGAATTTATTAATATTGTTTAAAGTTTGTCTCATTAAAATTTCAAGATTTGGTTTTATTTAGTTTGCATGTATTCTCATTCTAGTTGCAACTAATATCAATTTGATTTATAACTAATTTCATTTACAATAATGATTGTATTGTTGACTGTGAGTTGTAATTAAGGAGATGAAATGGTCAGGGGTGCAGTCAGGATGAATAAACACTTCAAGTTTTCAAACGAAATCTTTAGCTCTAGTTTTGCAATATAATAGGTCCCTTCTATACACACAAAAATTGACATTCAAATCTGCGAGTAACAAATCAAACGTCTCCTTGTAAGTAAATATAGCAATTGTTTTGAGAGAAGTATCTCTTATAGGTCTCGTATCTTCTATTGGCTAGTATCTCTTATATTTTAAAAGATTAATTTCTTCTAGATGTACTATCGATATACAAATAATCATTGGTTGGAAGATTGTAACGAGAAAAAGTTCACAACTTAAAAATATAGTTATTCATTTTTTATAACACAAACATAAGGAGTCAATAATTACAAAAGAATGTATTGTGGTAGCAATGTTAAAACAAGATCTAGTATAAAGGACTTTATAGTATATAGTCATTTTTAAAAATATAGTAAATGAAATTAAGGAGAAGAAATGGTCAGGGGTGCAGTAAGGATGAATAAACACGTCAAGTTTTCAAATGAAAAACTTATATTTTGGCGTGCCGACGTTTCGACCTGCCTAGCAGGTCTTCATCAGGGCTAAAATAACAAAAATTGGATGTGCCCAAGATGATACAAACATTAAAAAAAATAAATAAATAAATAATTTAAAAATGAAAAAGAAACAAGAAAAAAAAATCTGTAGTTAATCAGATAATTGAATACAAAATAGTAGGTAGCAAAGTCTAGTCAAAGTAAAGTTGTAATAAAATAATTAAATAATTTAAATTGAATAATACAAATTTTAAATTGGGTAAACTAATACAATTTAACAATTTTATTAACAGGTGCTTTTAATAGGAATTTAAAAATAAGTATAAGGAATATATATGAAAAGGAAAATGGTAAGATAGAACGGTAAGAAAAATAATAAAGTTGGCATAACAATAAACGAAGGAAGAGGTTGGGAAATGTGAGAAATTAAAATAAATGGACTTACTGATTGTTGTCTTGATGAAGGCTTGACTAACAATGACTGTTAAAAAATAAAATCAGGGAAAGGGGGGGATAATGACTTTTAGAAAGCCATTAAGGGTGGCAGTGGCTAATATAACATATGAAAGGGGGCGCATGGTGGATAAAAACCAAACTATTTTATTAAAAAGGCGTGGAAGATGTTAAATATGAATTTAAACATTTTGTGAAAAAGAAAGCGTGATCACCGTCAGCATAAAAAAAAAAAAAAAAAAAAAAAATAATAATATTTTAAAAAATAAAGAAATAAATAAAAATAATTATAATAATAAATAAATAAATAAAAAAATATAAATAAAAAATAATAATAACAAAATAAATGAATTAATAAAATAAAAATTAGTTAATAGTGAGGGAAAGGTTATAGTTTTTTAATAAGATTTAATACCTGAGAATAAGTGAGGGAAACGTACTGTTTATCAATTTTGTGGTCTAAAGGATTAGGTTCTAAATGGATGTAAATGGATTCTGAAAATAAACGTTTACTATGGTTGGGGACAGTGGCAAGGATAGATGCTTTTTCGAAATCAAAGGTATGATTTAATGATAAGGAATATTCTGAAAGCTTGGAGGCGGAGGGATTTTTGGAAGAGATGGAAAGTTTGTGTAGGAAGATGAGGGCTTTAAGGTGTTTTCTGGTTTCACCAATATATGATGAATGGCAATTAGGAGAGGAACATGGTAAACGGTAAACATTTTATTTGAGTTTGAGAGGAATAGGATCTTTTAGGTTGGTGTAGATGTTTTGAAGTTTATTCTGTGATTTAAGGCCTAGACGTAGGTTAGGGAAGGTTGAGCGAAGAGATTTTTGAATGTTATCAGAGAGGAACTTTCAGAACATTCCTTATCATTAAATCATACATAAACGTTTATTATCAGAATCCATTTACATCCATATAGAACCTAATCCTGTAAACCATAAAATTGATAAACAGTACATTTCCCTCACTTATTCTCAGGTATTAAATCTGATTAAAAAACTATAAGCTTTCCCTCACTATTAACTAATTTTTATTTTATTTAATTTATTAATTTTGTTATTATTATTATTATTTATATTTTATTTATTTGTTTATTATTATAATTATTTTTATTTTATTTATTTTTTTAAATTATTATTATTATTTTTTTTTTTTTTATGCTGACGGTGATCACGCTTTCTTTTTTACAAAATGTTTAAATTCATATTTAACATCTTCCAAGCCTTTTTAATAAAATAGTTCGGTTTTTATCCACCATGCGCCCCCTTTCATATGTTATATTAGCCACTGCCACCCTTAATGGCTTTCTGCAAGTCATTATCCCCCCCTTTTCCTGATTTTATTTTTTAACAGTCATTGTTAGTCAAGCCTTCATCAAGACAACAATCAGTCCATTTATTTTAATTTCTCACATTTCCCAACCTCTTCCTTCGTTTATTGTTATGCCAACTTTATTATTTTTAGGATTGATGAATTAAATGCCACTTCTATTGAGATTATTTTATTTGAAAAGTAGTTTCGAATGCTAAACATTCATCTTCAGTTCTAAAACATACAAAAATTTTTTCAACACATCAGTACTATGTTACATAGATAATATATACTAAAGTTTTTTAAAAAGATAAGACAAGAAATTAAGCATAGGCACTCACCTTCGAGGTAACTAAAACACTGAATTTGAGAGAAGTAAAAAGGGGCAGGTAGGTTAAGTTTTAGATTTACAACGGGATTTCCCTTATGACTCATTGGGTTTTTCCGTTCCTATGGGAAAAAAATTTAAAATGGGGCTATTGGATATGTTAATCTGATCATTTAAACAAAAATTTGGATCGGTTTTAAACGATTTTATTATTTCTAGTGATTCAAAAGTATTTAATTTTAGGCTATTTTCTACTTGATGTAATATTTTTACAACCGAGTCTTTAATAAATTTGTGGCTATTTTCATTATATATTTTATAGTATGGTATCAAAATATATTTTTTTAGGGGTAGCTTTATCCTCTGGGGGTGTTTTGTATATATTATTCATAGTTTTTTTATGTATTTGTTTTCTTAAAATATTATCGATTGTGGTTTTACTGTATCCGTTGTTGTAATACAAACAATTCACACTATAGCTAACAACAGCTTTCCATCTAAATGAAAATAACCACAAATTTAATAAAGACTCGATAGAACCTAGAAAATAAATAAATAAAATATGAAAATCACGTTTTATTTTTTTTCTCAGCTTTTAATCAAGATAGAGATATAATGTTTTCACGTAAAATTGTAGTTTTGTATGCTTTTTGAAATAAAAATACTTTCGTTATGTTCAAAACACGACCCGGCTTCAGGGTGCTCAAAAACTCGGAAAAAAAAATTACAAAATGAAATCCACTGTAAATTAGTGGGAAATTTTTTTCATGGAAAACAGACCTCATATCTCGTTTCAATGCACCAAAGAAACCTTATATTTCATTAAAATAAAAAAAAAATTTTAACCCTTTCGGAGGACTTAAACATTTTTAAAGTTGATACTTTATCAACAAATTCAAACGGCCATAACATTTACTGTATTCAACCAATTAAAACAGTAATGTCATAACAAGAATCAGCGTGCATTCTGCTTTCTATCCATGTATATAACAGTGAATTTACTCTTGATTTTAGTGAACAAAGACTGATTTGGAAAAAAAATTCCGAGGTCAACTATAACTTGAGATAACTCAATAACGAGAAATTCTGCAACCTCCGCATTTGGACTAAGCTACGCAGTTTAACGGCTTCTAGAAGCCCTTAAAATTTGGTTCAATCGGTGGTGAAATCTGTGAGATAGCGCAAATTATTTACATATTGTTAGCCGTCCTGCAAAATCTTGGGAGTAAACAATTTTTAATTTTTGTTTTCGACCAAATTTCGTTTTTTATGTGTTTTTTGGGATGAGGAATCTTTAAATGACATCAGTTTTAAGTTTAACAATTTTCCTTACCTATAGTTTTGAGTAAAAAAAAAAACCATTAATTTTTATTTTGGCCGAATTCGTTATTTTCATATTTCTTCAGATGAATAATCCAAACATAATATCTGGTTCTAGTTTTAAAAAAGTCTATACACTGCACTAAGGGTTCTAACGTTTAAAGCAAAACTGATTTTTTTTAAAACTGGAAATATTTAAACTAAAAAAGATGCTGTCAATTTGTTTAAAAACGTAAATAATTTGCACTATCTCACAAATTTCGCCACTAGAGTAAACCCACTGTTATATACATGGATAGAAAGCAGAATGCACGCTGATTCTAGTGATGACATTACTATTTTAATCGGTTGAACACAGTAAATGTTATGGACGTTAAAAGTTTTTGATAAAATATCAACTTACAAAAATGTTATCGCCGTTGAAAGGGTTAAAAAAAAAGTTTCATTTTAATGAAATTTTGCTTATAAGGGTTTTTTGGTGCGTCGAATCGAGATTTGATGTATGTTTCCCATAAAAAGAAATTTCCCACTAATATACAGCGGATTTCATTGGAATTTTGTAATTTCTTTTCTGAGTTTTTGGGCACCCTGAAGCCGGTTCGTGTTTTGAACATAACGAAAGTATTTTTATTTCAAAAAGCATACAAAACTACAATTTTACGTGAAAAAATTATGTCTCTATCGTGATTAAGAGCTGAGAAAAAAAATAAAATATGACAATCACGTTTTATTTTTTTTCTCGGTTCCCAATGCTCATGGGACCATACTACCCACACAAAAATCGGCATTCAAATCTGTGAGTTACAAGTCAAAACGTCTCCTTGTTAATATGAGTATAATTATATTATATCAGTCTAGTGGATTTTCCTACTATGATGGTGGTCTTAGAGCAAATGAACCAATGGGATTTTGAAAATATACATGAAAATATTTACAAAAAAAAAAAAAAAAAAAAATTGTGCACAATATTTTTCTGATTATGTTGGTTTCTTGAAGAATCGTCTCTATGGTGAAATATACCCTACAATTTTAATACCTGGTAATTAATACCTACAGATTTCCTTTAAAACGCTAAATTTTCCACTTAACTATTGTTTTTCATAACTTTAAGTAATAAAAAAACTCATTGTTAACTATTTGCTTGTTATCTGGGTCATATGTTATCAATAGCATGAATATAGACAGATCAAGATTCTTTGTTGGTTTTTATCAGCAGATGTAATTTTTTTTTTTTTTTTTCTGCACTGGCAAAAAACATTTACTCATTTTCATTAATCTAGAGACCTTCCAGAATAATGTACATTTCCCCTGTCAGATATAACCTCTAGAACCGATTAGGAGGTTTCAGCCATTTCCGTACATATTTCTTACAACCTCCTTAAGTTTTAATATGGGGACCATGCTTATGGTCGTAAAGAATCAAATATTAAATTTAATTCTTTCCCAGAAAATTCAATGAACAGGAGGGTTGAACGAGATGGATAGCTGCTATTAGTCGGATTAAGTAAGTACGATTTTTTTTTTATTTTACTGTACTGATATGGGTTCCACTTTAATAAATTACTAGATCCATAATTTTAAACATGCCTGTTGATTTTGGAAAAAATTACGTAAATCGACTAACGCAAAAAACGTTCTTGAAGAGATTACTACGTATCTGCGTATGAAATGTACTGCGTAAGTCTGCTGTAAATATTTCCACCTGGATTTGTTCTTATGTCGCGAATGGCAATTTCAAGGCATAAGTTAAATAGAACCGGTGATAAGGAGTCCCCTTGCCTAAGCCCACTGTATACCTCAAATTTTTCTGACATCCCTGCTTGTGTATTGACTTTACACACTGTTCTATCCAGGGTCATTTTTATGAGTCTTGCAAGCTTGTATGGTATACCATGGGACACTAATGCATCGAACATTTTGGTACGGTCTACCGTATCATAAGCTTGGCGAAAGTCAATGAAAAGTTGATACAAATCAACATTATATTCGTGGGTTTTCTCTAACATTTGCCTTAATGAAAATAAGTGGTCTATCGTAGATCTACCAGGGCGGAAACCACATTGATATTCACCCAGAATTTGTTCACTTCCCTTCGTCAACCTTCTTCAAATGGCTATTGCAAGAACTTTATATATGGTGGGTAGTAGAGCTCTCCCTCTATAATTTTCACAATTCAACCTGTTTCCTTTTTTGTGGACCGGGACAATTATGGCTTCCTCCCACTCACTTGGCATTTTCTCTTCCATCCACACTGACCATATCCGGGCTGGCCGGACTGGCGGTGGCGTTGGCATATATGTACACGACAGCCTGAAAACAAGAATCCTCGATTTTTCTCCCTCATCCATACATCCTCACGTTGAATACCTTATCCTAGAAATTTCTACCGGCAATCATCACCTATTATACGCTGTGATATATCGTCCTCCTCTTGTTCCGTTCGATCAGTCCTTCGAATCTTCCTTATTTAACCTTGTTCCTCTCTACTCCAATATTATTATCTCCGGAGACCTCAATACAAATTTGCTTGCTGACTCCAATGATAAACGTTACTTGGATAACCTGTTCTATTCTCTCCGCCTTTTCATCATACTTTTCGCTCCTACTCACCATTCCCGCTGGACCGACACATGGTTAGACCTATATATTATAGAAAAATCTTACAAAAATATCTCCTTTCCTCCTCACAAAGCCCCGTTTCATTTTTATCTTCCCATGACCTAATCCAAATATCCTACGATTTTCATACCTATTCTTTTCCTACAAAAACCATAACTTACCGCAACCTTGAACCTTGATGCCCTTGACCGTGATATTATCCTACCTCTCCTTGAAACCTTAGATTGGAGTGAAATCTACTTCACCTCCTCCATAGACTCCATGGTCGAAATCCTCACATCCAATCTTCTCATTATCCTTGATACCTACGCTCCTCTTAAAACCTCGACCTGCACCCTGGATGTCTAAAGAAATTAAAGATCTGCAGAGAAAGCGCGAGGCTGCACGAAGACTGCGTAACCAGGTGCAAGTAAAAATTCGAAGAATTGGAAATCTTCCTATTTCCACGAAGGCTTATCGTCCTCTACCGTTTCCAAGTCAAAATGGCAAGTCCTTCGAAAACTCTCCCTCTATAACCCCTCCGGATCCTCAACCTCAACCAACTTCCCAGTTTCGCCTAATGACCAAAACGCCTATTTTGTTTCATCATCTCTCACCTCTCCTTCCCGTTATACCAGTTTTTTCTCAGAAACACCTTTCAATGACGGTAACTTTTATTTTTCCGACATAACCCCCACAGAAATTATCTCCTCTATCATGAAATCTCATACCAATTCCGTAGGGTCAGATGGTATCCCTATTAAACTTATAAAATTATGCCTGCCAGAAATTTTACCGGTCCTTGTCTTTATCTATAATTTCTCCCTATAAAACTCTATATTTCCTACCTCCTGAAAAAGAGCTATTGTTCATCCCATCCTAACTGTCCTGCAGATTATCGCCCGATCTCCATCCTTTCAAACCTTTTAAAACCCCTTGAACGATTGGTGCAATCCCAAATTTCCCATTTCCTGGAAGATTCCCATCTACTCGATCCTTTCCAATCCGGTTTCCGTCCTGGTTATTCTTCACAGTCTGCACTAATCAAAATCATAAGCGATATCCACGCTGCAATAGATGAAAAAAACTCACCGTCTTGATACTCCTAGATTTTTCTAAAGCATTTGATTCCATTGACCATCTTATCCTTTTTACCAATGAAATGCTTTAAAATTTTCCAATAGTTCAATCCACTGGATCCGATCCTTTCTCTCCGACCGCACTCAAGCCGTATCTATTCCTAATCAACCCTTATCCGACTTCCTACCTCTGTCTTCAGGAGTAGCCTAAGGTTCCAGCATTTCACCTCTCCTCTTCAACTCCTACATTAATGATCTTCCCCAGTCAATTTTACATTGTTCCCATCATATTTATGCTGACGACTCTCAAATTTATTTATCCTTTCCTCCTTACGAATTACATGATGCTTTATCTAGGATCCAGGAAGACCTCGATAGAATCTGTACTTGGGCCAACTTGCATAATTCAAAGCTAAATGCAGGGAAAACTCAAGCTATTCGGTAATCGGTTCAAGTCCCCTCCTCAGATCCATTACCAATTTTCCTACCCTAAACCTGAATAATCAACCTATCACTTTCTGTTCCTCTGCCAAAAATTTAGGAATCATTATTGACCAAAACCTCTCCTGGAAGCCTCAAATCGCCCAAATAGCCCGAAAATCAATAGGAATCCTCAAATTATTCCATCGTTCCCGTCATTTCCTTCCTCAATCCACGCGAAAACTCCTAGTTTCCTCATTCATTTTTCCTCAGTTTGATTATGGTTGTGTAGTGTATGGGGGCCTATCGGTGGGTCTCCGGGACAGATTACAACGAATCATGAATAGTTTTATCAGATTTGTTTTCGGAACCCCGAGACGTTCCCATGTATCGCACCTCTACACTGCCTTAGACTGGCTCTATCCATCCTCCCGTAGACAATATTTCCTGGGCACTTTCCAGTAGTCATTAATAACCACTGCCCACCCTACATCTATATCCTGTTGAAATTCAAGTCTTCCGTCCACTTCCAACTCACAACAAGATCACGTTCCTCTGACCTATATACTCCTTTCCACCGAACAGCATTATACCAGCACTCCTTCCAAGCTCGATCCACTACCTTCTGGAACTCTATACCTCCTGAAATTAGACATGTTCCTTCCTTAAACTCATTTCAAACTCTCCTATTCCAATATCTTCTTAAATCCCAGTTAGACGCCGCCAATATGTGTAATAATTAAAAATCCAGTCAGTCAATCTCAACTATATCTGATATCAATGAATTACTTCAATAATTATATCATTATTGGTAAATTTGTCAATTTAAACCATTTGTCTGTCTAAAAAATTGCTTTTTATTTTTGTCTCATATAGCTATATAATATAAAGGGACAGTAAGTAGATGTGTAAATATATATTTTCAGCTATTTGTAAATATTTTGTCTTATTAACATTCAAATAGTTAATTTTTTTTCTATATATATCTTTTCCTTTCTATTCACTATATTTGTTTTATTTCATGGATTTATTTTTTATTTTTTCATCGTTCTGAATGCATTGTAATTATTATATTAGCATATTAGTATTATTATTATTTTTTTCTTTTCTCGTGTATATATTCATAATATATTTCTAATTTGAAATAGATACGTATACCATCTTTTATGTGTATGTGCGTGTAAGTATGTGTTTGTATATATATATATATACGATGGTATTTTAAGTTATAATTATTATTTCATATGTTTATTTATTTTTTAAATTTAATTAAATTTTTTTTCCCTATAAAAATGTATGCTGTAATTACTGATGCATCTAATTTGTAAATAACATGCTAGACAATTGTACTTTTAACTGTGCATTATTTTTATTCTTTCTCCTCTTAGCGTTCGACTCTATCTATCACGCAAGCATATCCAAAGCCCTCAAAACTATAGGAATACAGAACAGATATATACAAATTATAGACCAGCTATATAAAGGTGTATGTCGGCATACATTGAAATGGAAAGAAAAGGAAATTTTTTCCCTGTGGAAAAAGGTGTGAGAAAAGGCGATCCACTCTCTCCAATTCTCTTCATTTTAGTCCTGGAGTTGGTTTTCTGGAACCTGGACTGGGAATGAAAAGGAGTAAGAATCGATGGAAGGTGGCTGAACAACCTACGCTTTGCAGATGACATTGTGTTCTTCGCAACAAGTAGAGAGGAAATGGTTTCTATGTTGAATGAACTAGTACCAGAATGTAAAAAAGTAGGCCTAGTCCCAAACTATGATAAGACTAAATTAATGACAAATAGTGAAGAAATAGAAATAAGAATGGGCAATGATAACATAGAATACACTAACGAGCACATCTATCTCGGGCAACTTGTATCCTTCACCGATAGAACAAATAAAGAGATCCAAAGAAGAATTTCACAGAGTCGGAAAAAATACTGGTCCCTAAGGAGTATTATGAAAACCAATGTTGACATGGTATTCAAAAAACAAACTTTTGAAATATGTATCTTTCCAGTTCTGTCCTATGGAAGCTAAACATGGTCTCTCACAAAGTTTCAAGAAAATAAAGTAAAAGTCTGGCAAAATGCAATAGAGAGAAGTATGACAAATATCAAAAGAAAGAATAGGATCAAGTGCATTGATATTCAGAAGAAAACAGGGCTCAAAGACTCTTCCATGCTTATAAAAAAATTATAATGGAAATGGGCTGGACATGTGTTGAGATCTACTGATGACAGGTGGTCATATACTGTAACCGAGGGGACACCATATGACAATAGTAGGAACAGAGGAAGGCAATTGAAGAGATGGAGCGACTCTTTCAAAAAAGAGGCTGGCCCAACATGGTGGAGAACAGCAAATAATTAAAATTTATGGTGGGAAAAGTGGAATCAGATTTCGAACCCCGCTTCCCAGCAGGACTGGTCACCTTGGGAAGTGTAAGACCATTACTCCTCTTAAAAAGAGGAAGGCTAGTGCAAGGAAGATAAATTTGTATGTATTTATTGTTTAATTGTATATATTATTTAGTTGCACAATAAAAGCTATTTTCATTTCATTTCATTTCATTTTTATTCTTAGGGGACAGTAAGTCCCAGAATAAAGTTTATTTTTTTCATTTCATTTCATTATCTGATAAACTTCTTCCCCTCCATCCGCTCCAGCATACTTTAGCAGTTCTGCCGGCATAACATCCGCACCAGGTGCCTTACCATTCTTAAGGGACATGATTATTTCTATTATTTCCTCTTTATCTGTTGGCACTTCTTCTTCCTCGACAATGTCAATGTCTTGTTCAGCCAACCTGAAATCATATATGGTGGTATTACCTGAATTTAGTGCGTCTTTAAAGTACTGTGCCCATCTTTCCCTGATTTGATCTTTCTCTGAGAGGACCTTTCCGAACTGGTCCAGACAGAATTCTACTGTAGGTCTAAAGCTCTGTTTCATGCATTTTACTCCTTTGTAGAATTTACTAGTTTCTTTTGCTTGATATTGTTCCTGCATTTCTGCAAGGTTCATGATTTCATAATCTGGCTTTTTCCTTCTAAGTAATTTCTTCACATACTTTCTCTTTTCAGAGTACAGGTTTGAGGATCTACGAGTGTTTCTTTGGAGCATATTGAGTCTTGCATTATTCCTGTCGCTTACTGCTTTCTCACATTCACTGTCAAACCAAGGGTTTTTAACAATTTTATCCTTTTGTCCTAATACTTCTCCTGCCGACAATTGTATTGTTTCCTTCAGGTTCTCCCACCTATCATTAGTAGAGTCACTTACAAGGTTCCGCTCCTGAAATTTTTGTTGAATCCTTTCTTCGTAATTTTGCCTTATATCTTCTTCACACAATTTGTTAATGTTATATCTTACCACTTTACCTGTATGAAAGCTCTTTCCTATACGTAACTTCTGTACATACTTTGCAAGAATTAGGAAATGATCGGAGTTGCAATATGCTCCTCGGTAGCTGCGTGCGTCCATAATAAGAGAGGCGTGTCGTGTATCTATCAATTTATGGTCAATCTGATTCCTTGTTCGGTTTCAAAGGGCTTATCCATGTCTCCTTGTGTATTTCCCTATGGCGGAACATTGTTATCATGACCCTCATTCCTTTTGACATAGCAAACTCTATTGTTCTAACACCATTATCATTACTAACCTCATGTCTGCTATGACTTCCTATTGTGGGCTTGTATGTTTACTCTTTCGCTATCTGGGCATTGAAATCTCTTAGAACTATCTTGGTGTCATTATCTGGAATACTTCCAAAGGCTCTCTCAAGACTTGCATAAAAAAAGTCTTTCTCTTCTTACTCTGAATCCTCACATGGAGCGTGTACGCTAATCAGCGATATATTGCAGAATCGGCCTTTCAGTCTAATTCTAAAAATCCTGTCGTTGACACAATTATATCTCAACAGTGAGCCTTGGAGCTTCTTGCTAAGCATAAATCCTGTGCCTCTCCTATTTTGTGGGCTTCCGCTATTAACCAATAGATACTTGTTGAGTGGAACCATATCCACCTCACCCCAACGGATCTCCTGTAGTAGAGATTATCTCAGTAATAAAACCTTTAAAGTTAATCATACCTTTTCCAATCCTTCCCTCTTTATCCAATATGCCGGTATTCCTCAAGGAAGTATCCGTAGGTCCTATCCTCTACTCGGTTTACACGGCTAACATCCCTACACATCCTAGTACCGTCCCCACTACGTACGTGCTGATGACACACGTGTGTTAACAATAAATCATGATCCCTTCATAGCAACCCAAACACTCCAATCATAAACCTTCAAGTCAAAATTAGAGAATTAAAATAAATCCAAATATATCTTATCAAACAACCTTTACCCTTCTTCGTAAACATACGACTTCCTGTCCTACAGTAGTATCCTTTAATTACATTCTACTGATCCCTGTTGAACAGATCGGCTACCTAGGGCTCCAACTGGACAATCGTTTAATTTGGAATCAACATAGAAGACTAAAACTACAGGAAACTGGACTTCTTCAAAATTTACTAGACAAACGTTCAAAACCACCGATATTCTACAAAAGATTGATTTACATTACAGTTATCAGACCTATTTGGACTTATGGAATTGAGCTTTGGGGCTCCACTAAACCATCCAATTCATTTTGTATCCAATCCTTCGAAAAATCTTTAATGCTCCTTACTTTGTCACAAAAAAACTTATACATAAAGACCTCAATGTTTCATATGTTGCTGATTTAGCCCAAACCAGATACCTATCCTTTCATAATAAACTCCATAACCATTCAAACCCACTAGTCTTTCAACTTGCTTCCCGTTCTATTTTTGGCAACCCTCAGAGGCGTCTGAAAAGAAGATGTCCTCGGGACCTTTTCAAATAGATCTTTTATTGAAGTGCTACCAGTGGGTATTTGCTTCACAAGCAATTGTCATTTTGTTATTATGTGTTATTATCACATTTACTAGATGTATGTTTTTTTATGTGCAGTTGTAAATTTCAATAAATAGTTAATAAAAAATAAATAAATAAACCTGTATTTGATATGAAGTCAAGTACATAATTTAATTTTAACATAACTTAAAAAAAAAAATTATAATAATATTATATATAAATAATTTCTATAAATATCAGTTATAAAGGCAAAAACAGTTTTAATACCAACAATCCATTATCTTATTTTTGCCACAAATAAATATAAAAACTGTTCTTTCTTTCTAATTTGTAGGATCGTTACAAATTCTGGAATCATCTTCTTTTATTTTAATGTATTTTGTCTTGGGCCTTGTTGACAAGCTTCTTTGCTGCTAGTCCAGTCAATAGGGAAAATTCTCTCCTAATAATAAGGGCTGGTAGCAACCCGCACAGAGTTGTTGAGGGCGATTAAAGAAGTATTTCTGTCAAAAGTGCCCCGAAGATTTGGTGAGTTTTTCAGAGTTAGGGGCACGAGAACATGGCCAAAAGCAGTTTTTTTTTTTTTTTTTTCAATTTATAAGCAAATATAACGCGGCTTTTCATAAAATGTTGTATATAAAAGTTGTAGATAATAAAAATATCTACAATTTAAGCCATTGATCGTTCGATTCTGATGATTGGTTGTCGTAAAAAGTGCAAAAAACTCTCTAAAATGTCCCTTTTTTGCATAAGAATTATTATAAACAAAAAGGGCCTTTTCAATACTTTTTATTGATGAAAAAGGAAGCTCTTTAAACCCAAAGAAAAATAGGATTTACCCCGTCCTCCTATCTTTATTATTTACTGAGATATACCTTTTGTTTATCTCGATATCGATATTTTCAATGCAAAACGGGCCGTTCGTGATTCACATTTTGAACTTCGGATGACCGGGATATTATTCTTAAGGGCTTATATCTTCATTATGAATTGCTAAAAAATCAATTTCTTTGAAAAAAACATGCAATAAAATCGACTTTTTTTAAAAAAAAAAAAATCACTACGTCATTGTTAATTAAGATTAAGCGACGGGACAAACGGCTTTATGGGGGTAAGAAGTTACATTTTATGATAAAAATTGAGCAACTACAAATACAGCAGGTTAAGCTCTGTAAATTAGAGTTTCTTACAGCCTACAATTACCACACGCCTAGTAGCCGGAGTGGGGGTAAGCTACGCTTTTCTGCGTTCCGAACGCGCAGCTCAAACTTCAAATTGAACGCGCTGAAAAAATATGCTATAACTCCGCGTTGAATGCATCGATTTTCATCATTCTTTTTTTGTTTTGGGGTAGCATTCAAAAATATAAACAATGATGACATCGTGAAGGAGCTATTTAATTTATTACATAATTTTTCGTGGTGATTGTCGTGGGTAATATTATTAAAATCTTTTGAAATAATGTTTTTATTTACATGATAATTTTACATAATACATATTTGTTTACTCTAGTCTTGGTCGCTTACATGGAGGACTGTTAAGAGTATCTTCATTATCATTTATTATAGTTTTAAGCACATCTTCTGTTTCATTTTCTTCTAGTACGCACTCTAATAATTCACTAGGTTCAATATTTATAACAGATGCATTGCTGCAACTATCTCCGTTACAATAACCGCATAATCTTGTGCATTTTAAGCCGTGTTTGCGACAGCCACATTGATCACCGCAGCCTGTTTGGCATCGACAAGATACAATTTCGGAAATTTCAGGCGGAATCATTACATCTGTCGACTTTACAGGTACATAATGATCACCTTCGTAGTTCCATCCATAATCTAATGGATTCAAATAATGACCAAGCCATGCTTGTAATTGTAAATAACACCGTAAGCAATGTTGAGCAGAAGCTTTTTCGGTAGGGGGCAAAGTTTCTAGTTTGAATTCGGACTTCTTTTTCGCCGTGGATCTTTCAAAGTGTAAAAATCTTAATTCGTTCAATCTTAATGTTTTTTCTTTTTTGCTTCGTATTTCTTATCTTGCTCCGTCAAATAAAGATATTTAATTATTCGCAGTCCGTTTTCAATAATTTTTTCCGTACTAGCTGGATATGTATAAAAAATTTGTGCTAATTAAATCAATTTTTCAGCAGGAATCATAGTTATTATTTTTTTTTTACCTATATTATAAAATGCACACGTCGTATCACAACCGGTGAATTTATAAATGAAAGAAATTATACTTTTTAATTTTGTATATTTGAAACTATTAACGTTGAAAAATTTGTTCTTAATCGCGCCAGTTGTGATTCGATGAAAAACTATATCATAATTAGTTTTTCTAATTGAGAAAGCAAAACTAACAAGTCTGTATCATTACCTACGATACGTACATTTTCATACGCAGCGTTATCGCGTGCAGTATTGATAATCATGGTGTCAGCATCTTCATCGGCTTGTTTTGTCCGAAAACCAATTGATTCAAATTTATTTCGCAAGATTTGAATCAATTGGCTCTTATTTTTATCATTTAATAAAAATTCCTTAGCTGGAACTGTAACAGTCATATTTTCTTGCAATTTGATTTCACGACCTATACAATTTTTTTGCCGGCGAAGACGCTCGATTGATTTGGTTCCTTCATTTTCATAGCCATCAAACACTATAACGCTATTCAACACAAAATTTTTTTGAACGTACTTAGTATATTCGTTAACAATATTTTCTAGTGAACTATTCGCTTGCCAAGTTATTTGATGCAATAGGAAACCACCATCAACGACATCAATCGATAACTGTTTCGGGGCAGTTTCATCAAAATTGAAATTGGAAACGAATGTACTTTTATCAGTTTTTCGCATTCCGTATTCATCAAAAATTGATAATGGAAAGGGCGCTAACTCATAATGAAGATAATTTGACATATTATTTCTAGCTGTCAAATTCAGGCAAATGCGTTGAATCTAAGATGAAAAAAAAACATTGTTTCCATAGATTAAAACCGTATTATTTATGTCAATTAATGTCATCATTGTTTATATTTTTGAATGCTACCCCAAAACAAAAAAAGAATGATGAAAATCGATGCATTCAACGCGGAGTTATAGCATATTTTTTCAGCGCGTTCAATTTGAAGTTTGAGCTGCGCGTTCGGAACGCAGAAAAGCGTAGCTTACCCCCACTCCGGCTACTAGGCGTGTGGTAATTGTAGGCTGTAAGAAACTCTAATTTACAGAGCTTAGCCTGCTGTATTTGTAGTTGCTCAATTTTTATCATAAAATGTAACTTCTTACCTCCATAAAGCCGTTTGTCCCGTCGCTTAATCTTAATTAACAATGACGTAGTGATTTAAAAAAAAAAAAAAAAAAAATCGTAACTCGGCTGTTATTTATGGTAGCTACACTTTGAATAGCTCAAATCAATCGTTGAGAGGTAAGCTTTTAATTTATTATATTTATAACAAAATCGGTTCAATACCGGACGCTCTAGCTTCAATTGTTTATAGCTGTAAAACGGGCGCTTTTTCAAGTCGATTTTATTGCATGTTTTTTTCAAAGAAATCGATTTTTTAGCAATTCATAATGAAGATATAAGCCCTTAAGAATAATATCCCGGTCATCCGAAGTTCAAAATGTGAATCACGAACGGCCCGTTTTGCATTGATTTATTTTATTTCGTTTAACGTCACTTTATGCTGCTATGGCTAATCGGACGATGCTACGGTGGGAGTCCTAAATTTTGCCTATCCAGGTATAATTAGGATAGGGATTTTTAACGAGTACCTGACATCGCACAGGCTCGGGACCCCCATTTTACGTCCCTTCCGAAGGACGGCATAGCTAAGGATTTTTTACTCCCTTTAAAAAATCCTAAGGTCATCTGCCGGGCTGCGAACCCGCGATCTTGGGTTTAGTAGGTTGCTATGCTAACCACTACACCACAGGTGACCCCCGTTTTGCATTGAAAATATCGATATCGAGATTAATAAAAGGTATATCTCAGTAAATAATAAAGATAGGAGGACGGGGTAAATCCTATTTTTCTTTGGGTTTAAAGAGCTTCCTTTTTTATCAATAAAAAGTATTGAAAAGACCCTTTTTGTTTAGGACATTATTATGCGTGGAATTAGTTTCTAGTTAGCTCTAATTACAAATTAAACAACCCGAAAACGTAAACGTTGGTTGACGCTGTGCTTGCAGAAGGACCTAGGTTCGGTCCCCGTCTGAATGATGTTTTTAAGTTGGGAATTTCTATATTCGCCACTGTTACATTTAGCTTTGCAGCCAGAGATTACAGGGCCACTTTTCTTTTTACAAGTCGGGACTTAATATCCCACAAACAACGAGCCTCGTGGTTTTAAACCTAAATCTTCAATTACGTTTAAACCTTAACGTTACACCACATGTTATAAAAATTACAATAGTTATTTATTTTACTAGTGTGTAGAGTGCTACTTTTACTCTCTCGAGACAAGGTATGCAAGGGCGAGCGAAGCGAAGCAAGCGCTGCAAATTGCCGGGTGTGAGTAAAATACTTTACACTCGACTTAAATATCTATTTATTATTTTAATTTACTTGTTTATTGAAATTTACTACTGTATATACAATATAAAAATATAATACATCAAGTAAATATTATGATATTGATGAAAATGACACGTTACTTGTTTTTAAAGCAACTTCCCATGGTAGCACTTATAAAGGGTCTATATAATGAAGTACTATATTAGAAGGTCCCGAGTCCATCTTCTTTTCAGGCGTATCGGAGGGTTTTTTGAAATGGAATGAGAAGCATGCTGTGATACTTGTGGAGTTTGCTATGAAAGGTTTGAGAGGGGTTTGCTATGAAAGGTTTAGGCTGATATAGTTTGCTATATCTGGTTTTGGGTAAGTCCGAAACGTAATGTATATTAAGATCTTTGTGGATAAGTTTGTTTGTGACGAACTAAAGAGCATTTAAGATTTTCCAATTCGATTTGGATATAAAATGAATTGGATGGTTTAGTGGAGCCCCAAAGCTTAACTCCGTATGTCCAAATTGGTCTAGTTACTGTTATGTAAAGGAGTGTTTTGTAATTATTTGGAAGGTTTGAAAGTTTGTCAAGTAAATGTTGATGTAGTCGAAAACGACGGGCAGTTTCTTGTCGTTTCAGTCTTGTATGTAAGACGTTTGTCCAGATGGAGTCCTAGGTAGCGGATCTGTTCAACGGGGATTAGTGGAACATCATGAAAGGATACTGTAGGACAGGAAGTAGCTTTACGACGAAGGGTAAAGGTTATTTGATGGGATTTATTTTGATTCTCAATTTTTGACACCTGTTAGGGCACCGTAAGGTTAACAGCAATTGCACCCTTGAGCAACTTTTCCCTGAAGCACCAACTCTGGAACGCTGGCTTCAATCTGACGACAAATTAGTTAATGTGACTGCTTTGTCATATGTATTTTTCCAACTCTATTTAAATGTTAAAATTAAAGACCGTAATATAACAAATACCGAAAGCCTTTTTTTTTTTTTTTTTTTTTTTTTTTTTTTTTTTTTTTTTTTTTTTTTAATACATTCATTAGTGATTATAAAATTGATGAAATATTTTAGCATATAATGTATACCTATTGATTATAAAAAATATGTGATATAATTCTTAAAGAAAAAATAAATAAATATAACAAAAAATTAACTCTGATTTTGATAAAAATATAATACTAAAAATCAACTGCTACTGTGTATGTATATATATATATTTAAATATATATATGGATAAATTTCTTGACTGTTTCTATTAAATGTTTAATAAGGTTCTTGAGGTTCAGTCAATAAATAAAAACAACTATTTTGGCGACGTTTCGAGACTATATTGTTCTCATAATCATGCCCTTCAGTAAAAACAGATTACAATAAAATTATATAAGTTATACAAGTTATTTCAAAACGTAAAGTTAGCTACAGTACAAGTATATGTCAACATGTGTTAAAATAATAAAAATATATATAATTATCAATAATCATACTCCTGTATATTCTGTATATATATATATATATATATATATATATATATATATATATATATATATATATATATATATATATATATATATATATATATATATATATAGTTATCAGTGTTATCATAGTACACAAATAGTAGAAAGGTTAAGCTCAGTTATTAAAAACATATGGTATTATTAATATTAATGACATACATGTGATTATTAGACAAATAAAGTTAGTTGTTCTGTAGCTGTGTACTGTTAATGTGCTCCAACATTCTTTTGTTTTTCTTATTTAACGTTCAGTCTAATTATAACTGGTGCCGAAACCCTTTTATTATTAATTAATTAATTAATCGTTTCAGTTTTTTTTCCCGTTAAAATGCCTAAATCGCAAGAACTCGCTATGCTCGAGTATCAATTAGCTCAAGCAACAGTTGAGAAGGCGAAACTTGAGTCACAGCTGGAGAAGGCCAAAGAGTGTACGCAGTTGGAACTTTTGAAGATAAGAACGCAAAATTCAGCCTTCATTCACGAAGTTATAAGCCAACTTGAGCCGTTCACAGGTGTTACAGGTGAGCTTGAACATTTTTTAAAAGGAGGAGATCAGATTAAAGGTCTCATTCAATCCCGGCAGGACACTGGAACGCTATTGCAGTCTGACGTAGTGCTCTTGGAGGCATCTTTAGTGGGCCGCATCTCAAGGAAAATTCTAAATAGTATTCAAGGTGACACCACGATTTCATGGGATACGCTCAAGGCCCGACTAAAGAACTTATACGGCGGAGGTAGATGGACTCCAGATGAGGACACCTTTTATCTTCTAAAAGAACGAAGGAACTCTGGGCAATCTGAAGGCGAATTCGCAGAAAAACTTGTAGTTCTCTATAACAGGTTAGTTGAAAAATCAGTAGAGACATTTGGTCAGGCCGAAGCTGGCCAACGGATGGATTTCATAAGAGGAATCTTAAAAGTGCAGTTAAACCATTATGTTGACCGGCCTGGGTCCCTTCCACGGGACAAAGACTTTTTAACTTGTGCGCATGAGTTAATAGATGCACAAGAACGGACGGAAACCCGATTCAGAAGTCCGGAAAAAGAGTGGACAGAAGTCAAAAGTCCTAGAAGAAAATACGGCAGTCCACCCAAGCGCAGTGGGGGAGAGAGAGCTTTCGAAAAGCGGCCTAACAGGGCACCCGAGGATCGCCGACGGAAACAAGAGAGGAGGTGTTACGATTGTAACCAAACGGGGCACCTTGCAGCGCAATGTAATTTCACGAGGTGCTATGAATGTGGCAGGCGGGGGCACTTAGCAAGAGAGTGTCCAAGGCGTAACCCACGTCCGAATAGAAGAGGGCCGCAACCAGAACCTATGAAGATAAATAATCAGGAATGGAGCAAAAGGCAGACGCTGAGGAGAAATAGAGGGCAGTTTTCCAGTGGAGAGTCATCAGGAGAGGAGAGTGTACGGTCTGAGCGCAGTACTCCGGCCTCGAGAGGACATGAGGTAAGCAGTGGGAATTCCTGGAGGGGCGGTCCTTCTGGACAAACCAACTTAGATTGAGGATACGATTACTGGCGGGGCAACTTCTCACATGAACTATTAATAAATAATTATGGGGTGAAGGGAGGAGGTATGAGGTTGCCCGTGGCGAAGTTGAGGGGGTTAGATCTTAAATTCTTAATTGATACAGGCAGTACGAATTCCCTAATTAGTAAACTAGGGGCGGAAAAGCTAGGTATGTGGGGGACGCATCGACAATGTGATTGCGAAATCTCCACAGTTAGTGGACGCTGTAAGACATTAGGTGAAAGTTATTTCAATTTCAAGAGGTTAGTAGGAAAGGATGTACGAATTAAATTGCATATCACGAAAGCTTTAATGCCGGGATACGACCTAATCGTTGGATGTGATCTTTTGCAGCGAGCAGGATTAGGAATGCAGATTCAGCGGGGATACTGTCAATTCCGGTTAGGTGAACGAGAATACTGGACCACAATGGTGGGACCGGGCCAGGGTGTCGAGATCGGAGCGGTTGAATGCAATCAGGGGGCTGTTGAGGACGTCGTAAATCAGTACGCAGGCCTATTTTACCGAGAGGACGAAATCCTGCCGACCACTGGAAAAACGGTGCATCGGATCACGCTTAAATCGGATAGACCGGTCAATGTCAAAGACAGGAGATATCCTCAAGCGATGAGGGATATTATTAAAAAACAATTAGCCGAACTCTTGCAACAGGGGGTCATTAGAAATAGTAATTCTCCTTTTAACAGCCCTCTGTGGGTCGTAGAGAAAAAGCAAAGCGCGCCTGGGGGAGGTAAACAATATCGCGTTGTCGTCGACTACCGCAAGTTAAATGAAGCAACACAAGACGAAAGGTACCCCCTGCCTCGCGTCGAAGATATACTCGATAGGTTAGCAGGAGCGACTATTTTTAGCACGATTGACCTTAAAAGCGGATATCACCAAGTGCGAATGGCCGAGGAAGATATCGGAAAAACCGCTTTTTCCTGGGAACGAGGACATTATGAATTCGTTAGAATGCCATTTGGGTTAAAGGGGGCTCCGTTGACATTTCAACGTCTCATGGACGAGTTCCAGAGAGGGTTGGGGGAGGATTTTGCCCAGGTTTATATGGATGACCTCATAGTGTTCAGTCGGTCGGAAACGGAGCATATTATGCACTTGAAGGCGGTATTCCATAGAGTCCGGCAATTCGGTCTTAAATTATCGCGAGAAAAATCCAGGTTTGGACTGAAAGAGATCGGATTCCTGGGGCATGTGGTCTCGCAATCGGGAGTGCGGCCTGATCAGGAGCGAGTGAGGGCAATTCAGGAAGCCCCGCTGCCGGTTAATGTTCGTGGGGTTAGGCGCTTCTTGGGTATGGTTAATTATTACCGACGGTTCATTCCGGGTATCGCGGAGTTGACCCAACCGCTGACAGAAGTATTGAAGAAAGGGAGGCGGTTTGCGCTTGGGCCAGCTCAGCTGGAAAGTATTAAGCGATGCCGGGAGGCTTTAACCTCGCAACCCTTACTAGCCTTCCCCGACTTTCAATTCATGTTCCGAATTACAACTGACGCTAGTGAGGTAGCGATCGGGGCAGTTCTATCTCAAAATTTTCCCGAAGGCGAAAAACCTATCGCGTACGCCAGCCGGAAGTTAAACGGAGCGGAAAGTCGGTATAGTGCCATAGAACGGGAACTACTGGCGGTAGTCTGGGCTATTGAACACTTTCGACCCTACGTCTACGGTAGGACGTTCGAGCTGTTCACAGACTACAAGCCATTGGTTTATCTAAACACATTGAAAGAATCGTCAGCGCGAATATCAAGATGGAAAGAACGGCTAGCGGCGTACACATTTCAGGTCGTCCACAGGAAGGGAGTGGAAAATGCGGTGGCAGACTGGCTATCACGTGACCTCGTGGTAAACGCTATCGATGGGGAAAGTTCCGAAAACAATTCGGTTGCGTCGGATCGACCTAGCGATTTGCCTGAGATCGATGAAATCATTAACAACAAGCGGCTACAGATTATTATCCGGTCAAAACAAGGATTGGGAGTTGAGACCAAGGCATATACTTCGGAAGGATCGTCCGTAGTGGTTGTGCGCACACCTGCTACGGTGGATGACGACGCGCTGGAACAGGTGTTTACGGAATTTACTGTCCCCGGTCGCAGTTGTCACATTTTTGTCGGAAATAAGCTCCTCATCGATAAATTACGAAGATTATGGCGACAAGATCGGATAGGGATGGGATACCCGATCATTAGGTGCTTACGGGAGGTCGAGACGGTATCGGATCAGTCGAGGCAACGTCAAATAGTTTTGGACCACCACGTAGGCAAGTCAAATCATCGCGGGATCGAGGAAACATTACGGGCTTAAAAACGGTTGTATTTCTGGAAGTCCATGGGGTGTACGGTACGGGAGTGTATTGAACGATGTGAAGTGTGCCAACGGGCAAAGTATGATAGACAACCCCCGGTGGCGGAACAGGTAATCTCTCCCACGGCATCGGAACGTCTGCGATTAATCCAGATCGATATATACTCCAATGAGGGCCAATCCTGGCTCACCGCCATTGATTCTTTTAGTAAACTCGCAATGGCGTATCCCATCGAGGAAAAGACCCCGGGAGCAGTTTGGGAAGGAGTTCTTCAATGGTGCGCGATGTATGGGGTGCCTGAGGAAATTGTTTCGGACTGTGGTCGCGAATTCGATAATACCCTAATAAGAGAGGTTTGTAAAATCTTGGGAATTTCCTGGCGATTAAATACGCCTCATCACGTTACAGGCAGGGGCGCAGTCGAACGGCTTCATAACACACTTGGAGAACACCTTCGACTTCTAAAGTTGGGGCGGAATTTGGATCCGTACGAAGCAATGCCACGTGCAGTGATTGCGTATAATCATACGATACATTCGGTGACGGGACTATCACCAGTTAAAATCGTATTCGGACAGGCTCGCCGAGATCGGGGGGATCTCATGACAGTTAATAACAAAATATTGCGGGAGCACCTTTGTGTGTGATTTTACTCTTTTACAGTTTTTTTTTATTTTGTTCAATTCAGGAATCTATGTAATTTTTTTTTTTTGTCATAACCATTTGCTTATAAGTTATTCTATGTATCATGAATTTTTTTTATAAGTTCCTCCAGGAGAAGGAACTGGAGGTGGGGAGTTATCAGTGTTATCATAGTACACAAATAGTAGAAAGGTTAAGCTCAGTTATTAAAAACATATGGTATTATTAATATTAATGACATACATGTGATTATTAGACAAATAAAGTTAGTTGTTCTGTAGCTGTGTACTGTTAATGTGCTCCAACATTCTTTTGTTTTTCTTATTTAACGTTCAGTCTAATTATAACTTTTATATATATATATATATATATATATATATATAAACATTTTTAAACTCACTATTTATCTTTTACAAAAATTACCAACCTAAACTTATCTGGAAATGACTATAATTAAAAAAAATAAATCTGTATTAATTGCGCAATTTATTAAATTATAAATACCAATGAACACAACGGTAACATGTTGGTAGAATTAAATGATGTATAATAAAATCGATCGTCTTTTGTCTTGGCCGGCCAAGACATGACGGTGGATCCGCTCGAAGATTCACTGGTGGTATGGCGTCATTAAAGAGTCCTCTTGATTACGTTACGGAATTCCACTCCAGAACATTGAATAAGGCCGGTTTCCCATTGCGATACCAAGCAGCCGATACACGTATCCGATGTATGAGACGCAAAAAGAATCGTGATTCAGTAGCCTGGCGGCTCTTTCTCCCACTCTTCCCCTTGCAGCCGACGCTGTATGAGACGCAAAAAGAATCTTGATTTAGCCGCTCGGCTGCTGCTTCTCCCACTTTTCTCTCCACACCTTCCACATGATCCCACATTTGTTGTAATGTTTAATTTAATTTGCTTGTAATGAATAAAATGTAATGGTCATTTACAATTTATGTTATGGTAAAAATAAATAAATGTAATGGTCACTTACCAATTTCATCCTTTCTTTTCACATCCCAACCCAGTATTTCTTTCTCTCCGTACATTTCCGAAATAACTGTTCGCCATGAATTGTCTCTCTTATTTTTATCACAATATTATACGGAACTGTTGTCCCACAATGCCGTTTGTTTTTGGATTGAACTAATAAATTGATCGTTATCAAAAAATGTATTCATTTAAAAAAATTAAACTATTACAATAATTAAATTAAAACTATTAAAATGATTAAATTAAAACTATTAAATTGAAATTATTAAAATTACTGAATTATTAAACAGACAACAAAAACTAGTGAAGTAGCACGCTTCGGAATCTCAGTGTGAATAAAGCCAATTACTCAAAGTATCTTCCCCCATTCATACTAAAATTCTGAGAAGCCGATTCAAAAAGTATCGTGGCGGCTGACGGGGACAGGCTACTAGTTTTGAGTATCGGATACGCGTCGGCTGCTGGAATCGCAGTCTGAAGAGGCATGGCTTTTTTAACAATGGTTCCTTTGTTCCATTAGTAGCTTGGATACTTGTATCGCCTGCTCGGTATCGCAGTGTGAAAGGGGCCTTACAGTCCCAATGTTGATATGAATAAAATAGGTCCACACACATCATTATCTCACCAGGCGTAGTTGCCAGCTTTCTTGTCCCAAAGGACTGACGATGAGCTTTCCCATAAATGCAAGGCTCACAAATCTTATTTTCATATTTAACACTGATGGCGAGCTCCTTCTTAAGCATCTTCTGAATGTGCCTCTTATCCTGATGTCCCCATCTCTCGTGATAAAGCTGTAAAGTATTACTTGGTTCTATGACATTGACTATAGTACTTCTAACAGGTTTCATCTCAGCTTTGAATAATGAACCAAACTTCTTTCTAACGCCATGAAGAATTGTAAGTCCACTAACTGAAAAATAGCATTCGGTAACTGTGGACTTGAACTCACTGTTGAAATTTTTTATCATGCGCAGCGGAGGGGCGTAAATAAATTTCTGGAAATCTTGGGAACTAACCAAACATCTTTCAGCAAAAGTTGATGAGTCTTACCATTTACAATTGAAGAAAATTCAATGGTGCCGCTACCTACTGCTGTAAGGCACTCTTCTCCTGCCGCTATAATATTACGTATTGTTCTGAAGATGAGAACCAATTGGAGTGGCTGGTGACATGCTTAGTGGCACCATTGTCTATCCACCAATTATCTGACACTTTTAACTCTGCACTCAACACCTCATTGTGTATTGAAACAAGAGCAATCTGTGTCTCTACAGAATTACCCTGAGCACTGGTACTAGGATTACTGCGACCGGGACGAGCAGGGTGACCATTTGCGATCCACTTCCTACTACGAACCACACTTCCTACTACTTCCACTACGAACCCAGTGGCCCTTTTTGTGACAATAATTACAGACATCTTCTACTTTGGTTTGTCTATCTGAGTAATTTTTCTTTTTCTCCTTGTCCTTAGCAAAAAGAGCTTCTTGATTAGAAGTGTCGCAATTCAAGGGTTGTTTTGAATTTCGTTCAAAAACTATGAGCTGTATGGTTAACTCTCAAAAATTCTAACCTCATCTTTGGTGAGAAGCATCCAACTCGACTTAAAATTCTCGAAACTATTTGGTAAAATATGCAGAATTTTACATACTAAAATCAAGTCTGGGAGTGGATTCTCTTCCTTAGCTCTCAACCCATAATTCAATTCGTTCCACAAACAATAGTTTGGCTACATGGGTGGCTACATCCTCATCTGATGTCCAACTGAACGCCAAAAACTCTGAACATATCTTAAAAAGCTGATCTTTCGACGTGGCTTCAGATCGCTGGTTCAACACTTGCCATGAATTACAAGCACCTTCTTGATCCATAATCTTCTGATAAACAGCTTCTGAAACTGTACTCGTTATCGTCGATTTAGCATAGCTATTCGCTTTTCGATGAAGATCGCTCCCAACTTTAAACTTTTTCTTTTCTTCTGCTGTGGCATTCTTTTCTAATGGACCTGGTTTGTGAAATTTCCCATCAATAGCATCCAATGCACCTTCCTGATAATCCAGCATATCTCGAATTTTTCCCTTCCATATCGGCCAATCTGCTTCTCCTGTCAGCGGTTTGATGTGTTTAGCCAAATCCATACTATTCTGCTGCATACGGATTCTAAACTTCACTCCACAACGATAACAATAACGAAACTACTGAATTCACTTAACACGAGCGCATAAAGTACAATTGAACTTTAAATAAGCGTTCTGGAACCCATAACCTTTTGTATGTTGAAAAGAGTTTTATTTGTTATAAAAATAAGGAAAACTACTAGCGATACAAACATGTGGGGAAACCTTAACTTATTGTTATCTTGAACATCGATTACTACTATATATGTAAACAAAGAAGAGTGAGGTACAAGCGACAGTGGTGCTGTCTGCAGAATTTAAAAATAACACTGTTCTTTTTACTTTAACATTAACTGTCAAGCACAAACTTCAATATTAATATCTTTAAATGTTTGTTAGGGAGTCATTCTTAGAAATTTACTACACTTATACAAATGATGTGGGCTTTTACATAGTGGACATTAATTGATATGTTCAGAGGTAGTAGTTGTCAAAAATACTTGCTTCGATGTTTTAGACTTTGTCGAAACAGGTGAATGGGATCTGGTCCTACAGTTAAGGCTTCTGTTTGTGTATGAAATTTACAAATTCTGTAAAGATAAGTTCTTCTCCTCCTATTTCAGACTCAAAATTTTCCCTGGTTTTGGGGTCCAATAACCTTAGAGCATATGATATGAGAATAAAGCTTGCTGGGTCTTCTAAGCCTAGATTTTTAAAAGCCAAGGAACTTTCCAATACAATGTTGGAAAATTGCTCAAGTGCAGAAAGCTTAATCTTTGACATCGGTTTATAAGAAAAATATTATTAAGATAAGATAATTAGCAGCCTATTATACGCGTTTATTATCATACTTCTTGCACAAAACTTCCCATGCTTGTTGATATGATTCTGCTGTGATTGGTATTGCTGCCAATGACTGAAGAGCTAAGCCTTTCAGGGAGCCTTTTAAATAATGAAATTTTTGAATCGGTGATAAGTTATTATTACCATGAATTAATGACATAAAAATGTCTTTATAAGATGCCCAATGGGAAATGTCACCATTAAAGGTTGGTAGCGAGATTGGTGGCAATTTAAAAACAGCATTGTCACGTGCCTCGGCTACGGAATTATCGACTAAAGAAGAGTTTGATCCTTCCTTAAAAGGAATTTCGGAGACCAGTGCCTCATAAAATGCATCCCGTGTTTTGAAAATCAGGTCTGCAATATGTTCTGATTCTGCCGTTTTCTCCAACTAAGCTGCTGCGCGTTTTGCTTTCATGGCAATAAATATAAATTTATCCCATGTTGCATCAATTCGAGACAGCTTAGCTTTAAAAAAATTTATTAGTAGGGTTTAAGACAAGTTATTGGCCTATGGATTAGGTAGCCATGATGTCTGAAAACAAGTCTTTGATTTCGTCAATTTGTTCTTCGAGCACCTCCGGTTTGCTATCTACCTTGGGAGCCATAGTAGTGATAATTAAAATAACAATTTACGATAAGGGAAAACACTAAGGATATATGACGACTAGTAATTATTTCAGGAGAAATCCTGTCCAATTAAAAAAAAAACATGTAAGTGAATATTGAAATATATAATGCTGAAAGAAATTTTATGTTAGATATTTTGATAAATGTTATAAAAGTTTCAAAAAAAGGCATCCGGCATACCGGAGGACCAAACTTTGTTAGGGCACCGTAAGGGTAACAACTATTGCACCCTTGAGCGGCTTTTCCCTTAAGCTTCAACTCTGGAACGCTGGCTTAGATCTGTACATTTCTTGTCGTTTCAGTTTTGTATGTAAGACGTTTGTCCAGAAGGAGTCCTAGGTCTAGGTAGCGGATCTGTTCAACGGGGATTATTGGAACATCATGAAAGGATACTGTAGGACAGGAAATCGTAGGTTTACGACGAAGGGTAAAGGTTATTTGATGGGATTTATTTTGATTCTCAATTTTTGACACTATTCTTGAAGGTTTATGATATAATATAGTATTATATTAACAAGGCTTTATTGACATATTTACAGTTACAAATCATTTAATATACATGTGCCGGTCTAAAGTCCTCTACATGATTAACCTAGTTTTGTACTTTAGTAAGTAGTTTTGAACTTTAAAGATTATCTGTGAACAGTAGCAAAATAAGGGGGGGGGGAACACATAAAAAAAAGAAGAAAAAATAAATAAATAATATAAAATAAAATATAGAAAACGAATTAAATACAAATTAATAGTTAAATACAAAACGATAATAATAAATATACATAATCAATATATAATAATTAGCATACATAAATGATGACTATATGTATACAACATAGCAGTTGAGTGATTTGTAGGGAGATTTATATTAAGAGTACATGTTTAATTTTTTGCTGCGTGTATCTTTTGAGGGAATTTTTATCATAGTTACCGATTTCTGTTAATGTAGTCCAGTAAAATAAGGCTCCAAAAGGCCGTTTTCAAGAAAAAACTGCGGAACTTTTATTCTCAACGGATCTTTATGTTTTTTGTGGTGCTGAATCCGAATCTGAAGTTTGCTACTACGCCAACCATCGGCTTCATATTCAAAATCGCAAGAACCGCCGAAAAAAACCTTTATTTTTGTTTTTTTTATCTATAACACGATAACAATTTTGATAAAAATTTCATATATAGCATCCAATTGTAAATTTAACCACCTTTCAGATTGAAAAAAAACATTTTAAATCGGACAAATACTTTCGGAGTTGCAATACCCCATATAATATAATATCCCAGACGCCTAAAAACCCGTACTGTTGTTAAATCGATGGTTTTCAGCACATTTATCATTATAACTCCGAAAGTATTTGTCCGATACAAAATGTTTTTTTTTTTTTTTCAATCTGAAAGGTGGTTAAATTTACAACTAGATCTTATATATGAAATTTTTATCAAAATTCTTGAAATACACAAGCTATCACGCTGAAAATCACTTACTTTTGTATAATACATGTTTTTTTGGCACATTATTCACTATAACTCCAAAACCATTAGTCCGATCCAAAATTTAATATTTTTATCTAAAATCTGGTTAAATTTGCTGTTAGATGCTATATGTAACTTCTAATTAACACCATGAAATACCCACACCAGTCTACTGAACATGTCATAATTTACATATTTTGCCAAAACATACACATTTAGCGTTCTAGCTTGGGTGGTTTACAGGATTAATTGTAATTTAAATATATAGCATCTGATAGCGAATTTAATCAGCTTTGAGATAGAAAAAAGAAATTTGGGATCGAACAAATATTTGACGAGTTAGAGCGACAAATGTGCCAAAAAAACACTTGGATTTTACAACAGTACGTTTTTATTAGCGGCGTGGCATGTACATTTTACGGGGTTTGATTAAAACTTCATTTATAGATTCTTATAGTAAATTTAATCAGCTTTACGATGAAAAAAAGTAATGTTGTATCGGACAAATAGTTTCAGATTTATGGCCAAAAGAGTACGACAAACGTGTTTTCGCGGTGCTGTGGTACTGACGGCGAGTTGGTCAATTTCTCAATTTTTTTCCCAATTTCGTAACTTCGCGAAAAATGGTCCGATTTTAGATTTCTTTTTTTCATTATGTAGGTACTAGTTCCAGCTACAATTAATATTTGAAAAATTTCTTTGAAAAAAGTTTCGTTAATAAAAAAAAAAACAAAACACTAGTTCCAGCTAAAATTAATCCGTTATCGTGTTATAGATAAAAAAACAAAAATTACGGTTTTTTTCGGCGTTTTTTTTTTTTTGCGACTTTAAAAATGAAGCCGATGGTTGCCGTGATAGCAAACTTCAAATGATTCAGCACCTCAAAAAACATAAAGATCCGTTGAGAATAAAAGTTCCGTAGTTTTTTCTTCGGCAAACCCTTATTTTACTGGACTAGAGGGTTTTTTCTGAATTCATTTTTTTTTTACAAAGTATGCTTTGGTTTGCTCGAAGACATGTTGTTTTAGAGGGAGTAAGTTTAGGTCGTGGAGCATGGTTGATATTTTAGTATAACAAGGATAATCATTGATGATCCTCATGCAAATGTTTTGAACCCTTTCCAATTTATTATAGTTAGTGGAGCAAGTTGAGCTCTTCACCGGTGAAGCATATGTGATTTATGCTCGGATAACTGTTTTATATAGAATAAGTTTATTTTTAGGTCTTAATTTAGATTTTTTATTGAAGTAGGGGAACATTTTGTATACAAGTTTTTTAGCTTTATCTGTTTTGTTGTTTATATGTTAATGATTTGTCCTGTGTGTTAAACCTTAGTATATTATTGATTTAGACCAAGGGATGACTTCTGCTTTTAAAATGGTATGTTGGTCTATGAGTGGTCTACGTTTTGTGAAGATGATTGCCTCCTATTTGCTTTTATTCACTTTCAGTTTCCATCTCCGATAATATTTATTAATTTTTTTGTGACTTTGTTGCAACCGATTTACAATTGTGTCGATGTGGTAAGAATCTGTGCATAGTGCAGTGTCACCTGCGTACAGGGAGGGATATTGTTACGTTAGGGTGTTTTGGAATGTCTGATAGGAATAGGTTGAGCAGAGTTGGGGATAGGCAGAAACCTTAGGGGAGACCAGGAAGGGTAAGTACTTTAGAGGAGAAACAGTTTATTTGTGTACAAAATTGTCTATTGAAGAGAAATGAATGAATAATATGAATTAAGTAAGAGGGGAATTGGTATACTATTAGTTTATGAATGAGCCCGGTATGCCAAAATGTATGGAATACTATTTCCAAGTCTATCAAAAGCATTCCTGTGCGTTTTTTCTCATTAAACGCTTTAGTATTACAGTCAGTGAGACGAGCCAATTGGTCAACAGTGAAATGGTGCGGCCCTAAGCCGAATGGTCTTCTAAAATCAGTGTATGTTGTTTTATGTGATTTAGGATGCAGTTTAAGAGCAATCGTTCTAGAATTTTTTATATAATATTTAACAAGCTTATAAACCTGTAATTTGAGACATCTTTAGGATCTTACAATTAGTTTGGTTTCGGAATCGCTATTATGTTTAAAGTTTTCCAGACGCTAGGGAAGTAACGGTACCTAAGTATTGAATTAAATAATTAAATGGCTTTTCTGCTTAGTTTTTTTGTAACTATTGTGGGAATACCGTGGTCAATTGAGGCTTTTTTGGTTTCTACGTGTCTAATGATTTTGCCAGTCTCTTTCGGGGAGATAGAAGAAAAAATACCATCAAAAGGAACATTTAAATAATCTCGCACTGATTTTAGAATTTTTCTATTCTGGTTATTTGAGCTATTCTATGTATTTTACAGATTTTGTTGTCTCCTGGTGTAAAGGAATTAAATGTGGTTACTATTTAGGTAACTATTTAGGCAGAATCGAACATAATTATTGAATTTATAGAATATTGTCTTTGATGTAGTGCATTTATTGCGTTGAAAGTTTGTCTAAGTCTGTTTCTTTTTAATATTAAATATTGTAAAATGTCATATTTGATTGATTAAGTATGCTGTGTATTTAGCAACCCATTTAAAATGGGCAGCACCACTTAATAAAGTGTTTCTCTCTCTAATGAGTGCTATTAATGTGAGAGGTATATTATAATAACAGGGAAGGTAGCGAATGTTGCGGGATAGTTGCTGTCATGGAGTGTTCAATCTGCAGATTTAGTTTATTAATGTAATGGTCAATATCTTGGGAGTTTGTTGATAATTAATACTTATATGTGAGTCTAATGTTTCTCGAAATTTTGGCCAGTCTGCCTCTTTGAAAGCGATTTTTTTAGTTTTGGCGGTAATGTCTAATGTTGACCCTAAACCGAAAATGACGGTTATCACTGAAGTCCTATACTGGCCTGGGTGGGAAGGTCAAGATTCATTTCGTGGGCCCACGAAATAAATTTTTTCCCGCCCAGGTGGGATTTGAACCGACGACCTTCTGGTTACGAGCCCGTTAAGGCTAAATGTCCCCTCACTTTGGTGTGTTTCTGCCTCAAGAGATCGCAGCACCTACGGGGTCAATTTTAGATTCCTCCTAATTAAGAAACCAATAGACATTTTTTAGATCGGAAAAGGGATTTATTAATAAAATGGACATAGAATCTGATGAATCTATTTTAGAAGGCCAAATATGTGATATTTACAATTTTAGGTTCAAAAAAACTACTTTTTATTGTTTTTTTAAAGAAAAGTCAACTAATAGGCAAGTATAGAATAATAAAATATAAATATTGGCGAAAACAAAATTTTAATTATACGAACAACATCGGCCGAAACTCATAAATACGAATTTCTATGCAAATGTTTTTGTTTTGTTTTTCAGGTAGCATCTACATCTATCATGACTATAGCAGCCTCAAACTACAAATCTAAAATAAGATGTCCATCGAAAGGTTGTTTTGGAACTCAAAATAGAATTTACACGATCCGAAATGAAAATTTCGAAAAATTATAAAAGTAAACAATAATTAAAACTATATAACCAAAACAACTGCATACTAATTGTAAATATATTTAAAAATGCGGGGTGCATCAAAATATAAGAAGGAATTAGGAAAAATCACGTTAGAAGTATGGTAGAGGATAAGCGATTATAAACACTGATCCCCCAACTTCCGCCGCCGGGTATAACGACATGCTCTAGCCCTATTTTGGAGGGCCTACAACTTTTGTTCTACTTCACTTCCCCAATGATGATTTTATTGACTAGAATTATAACATTGTTCATATATAATGGGAAAAGAATATAAATAAAAACATTATTTTATTATCAATTTATATAAAACTAGTTGAAAAAAAAGGAATTCACAAACAATAAAGCATTATCTATTCCTATTACTAATTAAAAAAATTAAAATTACTTATGCTATATTACTGCACATTAAAAAAATATATATTATGAACAAATATGATATATTATTTTTGTATAAATGTTGCTTATTCTTAATAAGGAATAATTATATTATGAGCTGTATTCATTAAAATTATTTACTTTTTTAATACCCAAATCAAAAAGATTTAGTACTTTTACTGATTTCATATAAAAGTGATGAGTACAAAAAGTTATTGAATTTTTCAATTGAATTTAAGTTTAATACAATAACACCAATATGGAACACCAACGCACAGAGAGGTAACTTGTAGGTCTAGCCGAACAAAAATATCTTCTTTTCCTATATATTTTGTGTTCCTGATTTCGAAAAAATATTGTATAAAAAATAAAGGACCTTTGGTATTTTAAATATGATTAACCTTACAAATAACCAATACTATCAAGTTTATCTGGGCTTTGCAGCCCAGATTAAATAATCCAATTACTTTAACAAGTTTGAATTTCAAAACAGGTCGCGGTTTTTAGTGTGCTGGTATGGTTATTTTACGAAACTTGATCATAACTTTATATATAGGTTCTTATAGTAAATTTAATGAGCATTCAGATGAAAAAAAAAAGAAATTTCGGATCGAACAATTAGTTTCGGAACTGTAGCCAAATGAATGGTGATATAGGTGTTTTCGCAGAAAAATGCGACCCTAGTCAAAGAGTGTTGAAATGAGGGGTGTAGATTGCATGAAATATGCGATAATTTCTGATGTCACAGCTTCGCCAGGAGCAATTAGAAGGCAAACCTACTAAAAGTCTCCGAACCTGGAGGTTGAGCTAAGGTTGGGGGGGAGAAGAGAGGTCCCAATTTTGTATTTTTCGATCTTATCCCGAAAACAGTGGACTCAAGAAAAATATGCGACAAATCGGAATTAAAGCTAATTGAATTTCCTATAAAATTTATTATATACATACTTGTCCAAATTCCAACGGTTTTCGAGATATATGTTATTTAAAATCAATAATTTTAGAAATAAAAAAATGTTTACCTCACTTTTTGTTAAACATTTGCTTCAAATACCAGAAACTTATATGTGAAATTAAATTTAATTTAATGCTCTACAATTTTGATTATGTAATTTTTTCTGAGGAACGATCGGGGAAGGTACTAGAAATAAAAGTATTACAAAAAGTGAGGTAACATTTTTTTTTCCCCCGAAAATCACCGATTTTCAATAACTTATATCTCGAAAACCATTAGAATTTCGACAAATTTATACATAATCAATTTTATAGGAAATGTAATCAGCTTTAATTTAGATTTGTAACATATTTTTCTAGAGTCGACCATTTTCGAGATATAGTCAATGTTAAAAATAAAGTACGAATGTTTTTTCGGAATCAAACGTTTCAATAATGTTTTTAATAAATTTATTCATACAGCTAGCCGTTTTCTGATTGTAAGCTTGTAAATATCAATATATATTCTCTCAGCAATTTAGTCACCAAACAGAAAAAAAAAATGAATAAAATGGAATCATAAGTGGCAAAATATACTTATTTCGCAGTAAAGGGGTTTTAAAACGTACACACTCCCTTTTGCGATCAAATACCTTATTAGATCCATTGTAATATATTTATAAATATTTTCTTTGTCTTTGTAGTCTTCCGTGTTTGTTGACCAAAACAGGGGCCCGAATAGACTAGAGAAAAGAGGGTATGCGGAAAATAAATAATTTTTAAAAAATAAATAAAAAATGTATTTACGAAATCAAATTTTTCCCAAAATTACTTCTTATTTAAATCAAAAGGTTTTTAATGAATTACTTCTTATGTCTAACCGTTTTCAAATGTTAAGCAGTAAAAAAACACATTTTTTCTACAATTTAGACCCCGGGATGTAAAAAAAATGTGGGAAGTTTCTCATATAAAAAAGCTTGCAATTATTTATTATTACCTTTACTTTGAGAATAGGGTTTTGAAGGAGAATAGTCAAACAAGCCTATACTGTGTGTGATATGTCGAATAAATAAGAAATGAAACTACTCTTGTGAAACAGTTAAATGGATTGATCAAAATGAAAAAAAAAAAAAATTCAATTTCACAAAGAAATGGTTGTAAACATCTTGTCCTACCAGACCATTGTTGTTTGAACCTACGATAGCGTCTTTTCTGCCTTCTTCTTTTTACCCGAACCTAGCATAATCTTGACTGTGGATTCCTATGGCAAAACGTAAGATAGAAAAATGAGTTTTATATCTCAGGAATACGCGCGGCAGGAAGGGAAAGAAGGAAAATGCCTATTTAAACTCATTCATTTGAAAAATTCAATAACTTTTTGTACTCATCACTTTTATATGAAATCAAAAAAAAAGAAGAAAAGTACTTTTTTTTTTGATTTGGGTATTAAAAAAGTAAATAATTTTAATGAATACAGCTCATAATATAATTATTCCTTATTAAGAATAAGCAACATTTATGCAAAAATATGTAATATATCATATTTTTCATAATATATATATTTTTTAATGTGCAGTAATATAGCATAAGTAATTTTAATTTTTTAATTAGTAATAGGAATAGATAATACTTAATCGTTTGTGGATTCCTTTTTTTTTCAACTAGTTTTATATAAATTAATAATAAAATAATGTTTTTATTTATATCCTTTTCCCGTTATATATGAACAATGTTACAATTCTAGTCAATAAAATCATCATTGGGAAAGTGAAATAGAACAAAAGTTGTAGGACCTCCAAAATAATGCTTCATAGAGCGTCTTTATAGTCCAGTAAAATAAGACTCCAAAAGGCCGTTTTGAAGAAAAAACTGCGGAACTTTTATTCTCAACGGATCTTTATGTTCTTTGGGGTGCTGAATCCGAATCTGAAGTTTGCTACCACGGCAACCATCGGCTTCATATTCAAAATCGCAAAAAACCGCCAAAAAAAAACCATTATTTTTGTTTTTCTATCTATAACAAGAAAACAAACCTTTTTTCGAAGGAAGTCTTCAAATATTAATTGTAGCTGGAACTAGTACCTACATAATGAAAAAACGAAATCCGAAATCGGACCATTTTTCGCGAAGTTACGTTATTGGGAAAAAATGGAGAAATTGTCCAATTTGCCGTCAGTCCCAAAGCTCCGCGAAAACACGTTTGTCGTACTCTTTTGGCTATAACTCTGAAACTATTTGTCCGATACAGCATTACTTTTTTTCATCTTAAAGCTGATTAAATTTACTATAAGAATAAATTTTTAACCAAACTCCATAAAATGTACATGCCAGCCCGCTAATAAAAACGTACTATTGTAAAATCCTAGTGTTTTTTTGGCACATTTGTCCCTCTAACTCCTCAAATATTTGTTCGATTCCAAATTTCTTTTATCTATCTCAAAGCTGATTAAATTCGCTATCAGATGCTATATATGTAAATTATATTAAATCCTGTAAACCACCCAAGCTAGCACGCTAAATGTGTATGTTTTGGCAAAATATGTAAATTATGACATGTTCAGTAGACTGGTGTGGGTATTTCCCGGTGTTAATTATAAGTTAGATATATAGGAGCCAATAGTACATTTAACCAGCTTTTAGATAAAAATATTAAATTTTGGATCCGACAAATGGTTTTGGTGATATAGCGATAATGTGCCAAAACAACATTTATTTTACAAAAGTAAGTGATTTTCAGCGTGATAGCTTGTGTATTTCAAGAATTTTGATAAAAATTTCATATATAAGATCTAATTGTAAATTTAATCACCTTTCAGATTTCAGATCAAAAAAAACATTTTGAATCGGACAAATACTTTCGGAGCATTTGTTAGAAGACTTTCTTCGAAAAAAGCTTCGTTATGGTGTTATAGATAAAAAAAAACGAAAATAACGGTTTTTTTTGCGTTTTTTTGCGATTTTGAATATGAAGCCGATGGTTGCGGTGGTAGCAAACTTCAGATTCGGATTCAGCACCCCAAAAAACATATAGATCCGTTGAGAATAAAAGTTCCGCAGTTTTTTCTTCGGCAAACCCTTATTTTACTGGACTATTATAGGATGGTAAGGGATCAGTGTTTATAATCGCTTATCTTCTGCCATACGTCTAACGTGATTTTTCCTAACTCCTTCTTATATTTTGATGCACCCCGCATTTTTAAATATATTTGCAATAAGTATGCAGTGTTTTTGGTTATATAGTTTAATTATTGTTTACTTTTATAATTTTTCGAAATTTTCATTTCGGATCGTGTAAATACTATTTTGAGTCCCAAAACAACCTTTCGATGGAAATCTTATTTTAGATTTGTAGTTTGAGGCTGCTATAGTCATGATAGATGTAGATGCTACCTGAAAAACAAAACAAAAACATTTGCATAGAAATTCGTATTTATGAGTTTCGGCCGATGTTGTTCGTATAATTAAAATTTTTTTTTTTTTTCGCCAATATTTATATTTTATTATTCTACACTTGCCTATTAGTTGACTTTTCTTTAAAAAATACTAGAAAGTAGTTTTTTTTGAACCTAAAATTGTAAATATCACATATATGGCCTTTTAAAACAGATACATCAGATTCTACGGAAATATGGAACAAAATGAACTTTACAGAACCAAAATCGGATGATCTGTTGAGATTTGAGGAGGAATCTAAATTTTGTTTATTTTGGCACGCTACGTGGTGGTAACATTTGGTACTACAGAGGGGACATTTAGCCTTAAGACCCTCGCTCCAACGCACTCGGCCATTGGGTCCCCAAATCATGGGGTTGTTGTCCGAGTTAAGACAAGGTAAGGCGACGAGCGAAGATAAATTATGTACATTTTTCGTAAGAGCCAAGTCAATTATACTGGTTTTGTAATTTTTTGAGAAGGTATGTGGGTTGGTTCGAAGGGGCTGTGTACTTGAATTTGATTATTTGCAGTATAGTTTAATAATAGTTTTTCATTTTCAATTGTATTATGGCATTTCCATTGTATGTGTTTGAATTTAGGTCACCAAGGATTATTATATATATTTTTAAACGAAATAGTTTAGACATGTCATCGATATTTATTTTATTTGGTGCAATATAAACAGAAATAATTGTAGTTTTTTTATTGTTAATTAGCGTTTTGATAGCGACTGCTTCAGTGAATGTTAATTCGGGAACGTGCTGATAATGATGTTGGACATCGGAACGAACTAATATCAAAACGCCGCCGATAGCTCTATTACGACCGTTTCTATAAATTTCATAACCCGGAACCGTGAATCTGCCTTCTTTAGAAAGCCTGGTTTCACTACACAGAGATAATATGAGTCTGATTTTGCTGTAAAAATAATTTAAATTCTACATCGTTACCTCGAATTGTTTGGGCATTCCACATCATGAATTCATTTTTCATTTTTTCATAATTATTTACCATTTATAATGGGTATAAGTGTGACTAATAACGAAAATATGAAGGTAATGAATAAAAATAATATAGTCGTAGAAACAAGAGGAAATATATATGTGTTTGTTTGGTATTTATGTTTATAGTAAGTGGAATCTGTAATTTGTTTGTTTTGCTGGAGACATACTTCAGTGTCTCTTTAATATTTGTAAGGTGAAGGTTATGAGAGTTTGAGGGGTGAAAAAATACATTTTGAAGTATGAGTAGGTAGCTGTAGTGAATCGACAAAATATTATGAGTGTGGGTTGTGAAGGTGGTATTGGGAAAGGCGAAGTTCGTAAGTAGTTTCAAAACATTTGTGATTGTAACATATTTGAATATGTAATGATTATGTATACTAGTGATAGTTAAAATTGTCATCAATCAATATAAGATAGTAAAACCTTCTATTAAAATAAATATTTTTTTACATGCCATCTTCAGCATTTTTCAATTGAAACATCATATTTTTAAAATTAGCTATAATTTTACCAATGATAAATAAACTAAAAGGATTTTTAATTTCTTTGAAACAATCAGAAAACGATGTCTCTTCTTTATGCTCACCTTTCAGATTGAAGGTCTTTTAAGGCCATTGAGATTTCGTAGACAGGAGTGATGGAAATGCTTCGTCTGTTGATTTGAAAGTTACTTTAAACAGGCTACTTTTTTCTAAGGAGATGAATTTGTCAGGGGTGCAGTCAAGGTTGAATAAACACAGCCAGTTTTTAAATGAAAAACTTATATTTTGGCGTGCCAACGTTTCGACCTGCCTTGCAGGTCTTCATCAGGGCTAAAATAACAAAAAATTGGATGTGACCAAGATGATACTAACATTAAAAAAAATAATAAAAAAATAAATAATAAACATAGTTTAAAAATGAAAAAGAAACAAGAAAAAAAATTTGCAGTTAACTAGATAATTGAATACAAAATAGTAGTGAAGTTTAGTCGAAGATACAGTTGTAACAGAGTAATTAAATAATTTAAATTGAATAATATAAATTTAAAATTTTGTAAACTAATACAACAATACAAACTAATGTAACAATTTTATTAACAGATGTTTTTTATTAGGAATTAAAAAGGTATAAGGGATCTATATGAAAAGGAAAATGATAAGATAGAAATGTAAGCAAAATAATAAAGTTGGCATAATAATAAACGAAGGAAGAGGTTGAGAACATATGAGAAATTAAAATAAATGGACTTACTGAAGTAGTCTAGATGAAGGCTTGACTAACAATGATTGTTAAAAAATAAAATCAGGGAAAAGGGAGGTGGGGGATAATGACTTGCAGAAAGTAATTAAGGGTGGCAGTGGCTAATATAACATATGAAAGGGGGCGCATGGTGGATAAAAACCGAACTACATTTTTTTTAAATTTTATTTCCACGCCTTTTAAAATAAAATTTAAAAAAAAATGTAGTTCGGTTTTTATCCACCATGCGCCCCCTTTCATATGTTATATTAGCCACTGCCACCCTTAATTACTTTCTGCAAGTCATTATCCCCCACCTCCCTTTTCCCTGATTTTATTTTTTAACAATCATTGTTAGTCAAGCCTTCATCTAGACTACTTCAGTAAGTCCATTTATTTTAATTTCTCATATGTTCTCAACCTCTTCCTTCGTTTATTGTTATGCCAACTTTATTATTTTGCTTACATTTCTATCTTATCATTTTCCTTTTCATATAGATCCCTTATACCTTTTTAATTCCTAATAAAAAACATCTGTTAATAAAATTGTTACATTAGTTTGTATTGTTGTATTAGTTTACAAAATTTTAAATTTATATTATTCAATTTAAATTATTTAATTACTCTGTTACAACTGTATCTTCGACTAAACTTCACTACTATTTTGTATTCAATTATCTAGTTAACTGCAAATTTTTTTCTTGTTTCTTTTTCATTTTTAAACTATGTTTATTATTTATTTTTTTATTATTTTTTTTAATGTTAGTATCATCTTGGTCACATCCAATTTTTTGTTATTTTAGCCCTGATGAAGACCTGCAAGGCAGGTCGAAACGTTGGCACGCCAAAATATAAGTTTTTCATTTAAAAACTGGCTGTGTTTATTCAACCTTGACTGCACCCCTGACAAATTCATCTCCTTAGTAAAAACTCACAGTCAACAATACAACCATCATCATGGCTACTTTTTTATTTAGCATTGCTTTGCCCTATACTAGTACTCATATATTGTGTTTTTCCTCATTTATTCTGACGCCCATCTTTTTGCTTTCATTATTGAGTGTACTAAAGGTCTCTTTGAGCGATGAAATATTCCTGGCTATCAGGCATATATCATCAGCATATAGTTGAATGCATGATATTCCATGAGACATTAGTCTTTTTCAAAACGCTATGTAAGGCCAGATTGAAGAGGGTGGCAGACAGGGCATCTCCTTGTCTCACGCTAGTCAGAATAGGGAATTCGGGACTTATGTTGACCTATGATGACTTTGCCGTCACTACCACTCAATGTCATGGTGATCAGTCTGATCAGCTTATTCGGTATATTGAAATCTATTAAGGCTTCTATCAATTTTGCTCTGTTGACACTATAAAAAGCCTGCCGATAGTCAATAAAAAGGAGATAGAGGTCAATTTTATACTCCCAACACTTCTCAAGCAACTGCCTCATCACAAATATTTGATCTGTAGTGCCCATTCCACGTCGGAAGCCACACTGATAATCTGTTAGGATATGTTCCGCATAGTAGTTGAGCTTTTTTACTATTATATTTGAGAATATTTTATATGCTACTGTGAGAAGAGAAATTCCTCGGTAATTACTACTTTGCAATCTGTCACCCTTTTTGTAAATAGGACATATGAGACTAGTTCTCCATTTTTTTTGGCATGCGCTCTTTTACCCATATGTCTAGAACCAGGGAATATATTCGGCAGCAAAAGAGTCTTCACCAGGTGCTTTATTGTTTTTTTAACTTTTCAATTGACTCTGTGAAGTCATCCATCTCTGGTGGCTCAATGTCATCCTCGTTTGTCCTTGCCATTTTGCTCAAAGTATTGTTGTCGGTGTCAATTATCAGAGGTCCTGCCTTGTGTAGATCACTGAAGTGATCTGCCCATCTACCAATTATTTCCGCCTTTCCTTCCTTTTGTCTACCATCTTTATTTTTACACGACTCGGTTTCCGTCTGGAAGTCTCTGTTTATATATTTAACTGCACCATAGAATTTCCTGGTTTCGTTATTACTTCTCAGCTCTTTGATCTGCTCCACTTGCTGTTTTAGAAAGGTCTTTTTCTTTTGGCGTATCACCTTTTTTGCTCTTCTGCGGCTCAGTTAGTAATCTGTAGTGTTCTGCCTCATAGCTCGTTGTAGCATTATCTTATTCTTAGCGCTTCACGGCATTCCTCTTCAAACCATTCCTCACTACGTCCCTTCGTTTTCTCACCAATATCATTCGCTGTTTCCTCAATAACTTTGCTGTTTTGCACCACTTCGATTCTATTCTTGTTTCTTCATTTTCAATATCCTCTTTTTTTTTTTTTTTTTTTTTTTTTTTCTTGGTTGGTCCTTATTTTCCAGGAATACTACTGCTATTTGGTTGGTATATTTTGTGTATTTTTAGCCCTTGATTGCTTACATATTCAGTGACCTCATCTATAGGGAATTCCGGTGATATTCCGTTTAGCACCATTTGCCTAAAAGGTACTGGAATAGGCTATTTTTAAACGAGGTTATGGAAGCTGCTTTACGAATAGAAGTGGGTAAGGAATTCCAGAAGGAGGTAGCACGAATGATGAAGGATTTGTCAAAGGAAGCGGTTTTATGTGAGGGTATATATAGGTTAAAAGGTTGGGATCTAGTGTTTAGGTGGTGGATAGAAGAACGCAGAGTTAATAAATCAAGAATATAGGAAGGGTTTTTGGTTTTTAGACATTGGAATATGAAAGTACCCAGAAAGTATTGCCGTCGAAATTTAGGAAATAGCCACCCAAGCTCAGAGCATCGGCAAGTAACGTGTGACCGCCTAGGGATCCCAAAGATAAATCTAATGAAATAGTTCATCAGTCTCCTCAGCTTCATCCTGAGATCCCCAGACAGTCCCCCATAAACCAAACAACAGTAATCAAAGCTAGGGAAAACAAGAGAGGACACTAGAAGTTGACGGGTACTCTGGGAAAAGAAATCTCGGGATCTATACAGTTGTTTAAGGATCATGATGGATTTTTTGGAAATTCGGGCGATATGGTTATTCCAGGATAGGTGATGATCAAAGGTAACTCCTAAATTTTTAATGGAGTTTTGGAACTGAATAGGAAGGTTATTAAGATAAAGCAATGGATAGTAAGGAAGGGTATAGAGGATGGGTTTTGAACCGATGAGGATAGCCTTAGTTTTCTTTGGATTCAGATATAACTTATTCTTCACTGCCCAACGGTTGATGTTATCAATGTCTTCCTGAAGTTTACGAGATGCCTCGAGCATATCTGAAGGATGGAAAGATAGGTAGATTTGAAGGTCGTCTCCATATAGGTGATAATTGGAATTGTGGATAAAGCTGGGTAAGTCATTGATATAGATAGAAAATAGGGTTGGTGACAGGGAGGATCCTTGGAACACCTTGGGTTAAAGGTAGGGAAGATGAAGGAGGACTGTTGGGTATGATGACTGACTGGGAACGAGGAGATAAGAAGGAGTGGAACCAATTTAGGGCACTATTAGATAGGGAGAAGTTTTGAAGTTTAGATAGGAGAATTGAATGATCAACACAATCGAAAGCTTTTGAGAAATCAAACATGACAAGGATCGTAATTTGTTGTTGATCCATGGAGGAATAAAGGTCCTGTGTGATTTTCAACAAAGCTGACTAAGTGGAATAACCGGAACGGAAACCTGATTGGAACGGATTAAGGAGGTTATTATGCTCTAGGAAGGAGGTAATTTGGGCATTGACCAATCTTTCGAGTGGCTTTGATAAATTTGATAGGATAGAAATAGGCCTAAAGTCTGATGCGTTGGATGGAGAAGGGATTTTATTTAACGGGCGGACTAAGGCCTTTCTCCAGGCTATAGGAAAAATGGAGTTTTGTAAGGAAAAATTATATATGTGAAGAAGGGCCGGAAGAATAGCTGGAAGACAGAGTTTGATTATTTTTATCGGGATTTGATCGGCACCGCAGTCATTAGTTCGGTATTTGAGAATGGAAGTGATAAGGTCATTGGGAAGAATGTGAGGGAAATAGAAGTTGTCGGGATTGAATGCAGCTATCTATAATGCTATTGATGCAGTTAGTATTTCTATGGCAGTATCAATGTCTTGTTTTGTTTTGTGTGGAATTTTTAAATCGATTTTCATTTCCAAATCATATCCAAAACTGTCCCAGACTACTCGGCCTGAAATCAACGAAGGATGGATGGGTTTAGGAGCACAAGTTGAATGCAGGGAAAGCAGTACAGGACTATGATCGGATGAAAGGTTATTTAAGGATTTTATTGTAAACTGGGATGATGATATCTGGGAAGTGATGAATATATCAAGGATAAATATCAGGTCGTTTTTTGCAGGATGTTGGCCAATATGTAGAGTTCATAGGTGAAATTATGGAATAGGTATTGGATGTAGAGACTCGGGATAGGATGCTGCCACGGGAATTGGAGGATCGACAACCACACCATTGTTAGCGTTGTAGTCTCCTCCTGCTATGAAGCAAGGTCCTGGGGATCAGAATAAGGATTCAAGATGATTATAGGAAAGGAGAATATTTGGAGGGCAATATACAGCTGAGAAAGTTGAATGGTAAGGACTTGTTAATATGATAACCGAGGTTGATTAGATTTCTACAGTTGGAGTGAAAGGAATAAGGGAATGGGGTAAGGATTTATGGATAAGGATACTAGAACCTGCATGTGCTGTGTTGTCTGTGTGGTCTGATCGATAAGTGACATAGTCACGTATGTGAAAATGTGATCGGTTTGTGAAGTGAGTCTCCGTCAGTAAGGCAATATTAATGTTATTGTCGTGGAGAAATATGTCAAATTCGTCTCAATGGTTATGTAGTCCGTTAGAATTCCACAAAATGATAGTCAGAGGTTTTGTGCTCATTGTGGAATATTGAATGAGACTTGGGACTCTGGTAAGGAGTGAAATGAGCGGTGCAATCGTTTCTTTTAGATCGAATAAGAAGGACGATGGGATGGTATTGATGTCTGCTGGGTTTGGAAAAAGATTTGATTCAGTGAGCTGAGATGAAGGATTGTACCTGGGAATGCTACCTGAGAATTGGACCTATCTTGTGTTTGGGTTGGGAGGTTTACTATGGAAGAGGTTTGGATTGGATCCTGGTTTTGACTCTGTGGGGGTAGTTTTAAACGTAGGAGTAGAAGATATGGAGGGATGTCCTGACTAAGACGTTGAGGAGGAGGTTGAGGTTTGGAAAGTACATGCTCTGGTCGGGAGCTTTGAGGCGCCTGATGTCGAGCCTTACGATTTCCTGTAATATTTGAATATGACGTAGGAGAATTTAGATTTCCTCGATTTCCCTAGGATGACTGGCGGATGAAGTAGACGGCTTGGGCTCAGTAGTGAAAAGTTGATCTTCATGTTCTTCACGGAGATTTTTCTTCGTACTTCTTTAGAGTAGTGAGGTGGATTTTTTGAAATTGCATGCAAATGTCTCTGTCTTTGAAGGTTTTTATATACGACGCACCCTTTATAATTTGCTGGGTTGCCTTCACCGCAGAGGACACATTTTGCGCGCGTTTGTCTGATCTTGAGGCATGTTGCTATAGCATGTGGTAACAGCACATTTTACACATCTGGCTTGGATGGTGGTAATATCCTTTTTTATGCCCGAGAGTTTAACATCTGGTGCACTGCACATTTGACGGTTTTTGTTTGGGATGCTCAAATCGCACAACTGACAAGGGGAGGACACACTCAGTCTCTCACGGATCTTGTTGGCAATTTTTTGAAGGCTCCTGGTCAAAAAATAAAATAGCATTAAACTAATTTATTTTAAATCTCGAATTAAAAAATGATTTCGACATGATTCTTGCACCAAGATTTTTATTTTTAATTGCGAATTTATGGAAAGCCGCTCCATAGATTTTGGTTTAGGTTAATTAAATTCTAAAAAAAATGATTAGATTTTCAAGCAAACTACCTCTATAGATTTTTTCACACAACAATTGACGCCAGATTCTAATTCAGCACCCTCAAAAACATTGAAAAACGTTTATTCAATAAAAACAAATATATCATTTTTTTTTATTTTATTTTTTTTACCCTCTTCAATTGGAAGAAATTTTTAAACCGATTATTAGTTACTTTCCTTTAAATCGCCATTACTTTGTTACCCTCCACGCAAATTCAATTTAATTGGTTTCGCTGAAAAGAAGAGAGCCTCAGATACCTTTTGAAGAAGAAGAGACCTTTTGGTGTGTATAAATGCAAAATTCGATGAACAAAAGGGGAAGGAAACCCTAATGGAAAAGTTGGAAAATCCGAAATACATTTTGATTTTTAACTTGAGTTTGAAACCAGATAGGAAGATGACACCAAGATCATTTCAAGCGTACTTCCACCCTGTATTTTAACTAGATATGTTAAATTGATATGGTTAACCGTCTGAGCGTAATTGGGGGTCAGACAAATTTTGAAGCTTACGAATTTTTATTTTCTATTTGGATGAAATTTCGTATTTTAGGGTTCTTTTGAATGCTGAACTCGAATCCGATGTCGGTTCTTGTGAAAAAATATATATATACACACACACACACAGGGTGTTCAATATTCGATGGCCACCCCCTATTTTTTCCACAGTTTTTGAAATTTTGAAAAGAAACTCTCGGGGTCTTAACTGTGTCAAATAAAGTTTCTTTTTAGGTTATAGTCTGCTTCCAACTTTCTCCAGTTCTTCTCCAGCAACCCTAACTTTGGAATTTCCAATGGGATGTGGTATTTTTTTACGACGGATTTCGATAGAAAATCAAATTTTGAATCGATTTTATACCGGTGAATTTGTTTATACGGGGCACCGTTCCGCCGCTAATCGCGAAAAATCATTTTAAGAAAATAAGCAGTCTAAAACTGATATTGAATGAATAAATGAATGAAAAATTACTGTTTATTGAAAAAAAAGCAATTTTTCAATTACAGGAGGTTTTCTCTCTCAATATAGCTAAAACTGGTATTGCAAAAATAAAATGAACTTTGAACAAAAAAATGAAATTAAGACCTTCCTGCGACTGGTACGACGAGCGGTGAGAACAGGTCGACTTGGAAGGTTTCCCCCAAGAGGCTCAAATCGTCGAAAAGCACGTGATGAAACTAATATCATTTATTTGCTGGCTACGGTGGAAGTGTATCCTCATCGGAGCATTCCAGACATAGCCAGGGAATTCAAAATTTGATTTTCTATCGAAATCCGTCTTAAAAAATTCAATATCCCATTGGGAATTCCAAAGTTAGGGTCGCTGGAGAAGGTTGGAGAGTAGACTATAACCTGAAAAGAAACTTTATTTGACACAGTTAAGACCGTGATAGTTTCGTTTTCAAAAATTTCAAAAACTGTGGGAATAAAAGGGGGTGGCCTTCGAATATATATATATATATATATATATATATATATATATATATATATATATATATATATATATATATATATATATATATATATATATATATATATGAGGAGGTGAGATGCAAAACTCGTTCGTTCCATTTTTATTTTTAAATTGAGATGTCAGTGGATTCTAAAAGATATTAACTATCTTTATATATTTATCAATAAATATCTTTATATATATTATCTTTCTAATCTAATAATAAATATATCTTTATATCTTTATCTATATTATCTTTCTAAATGATAATTAATATCCAACTTTTCAACAAAATGGAACGAACGAGTTTTGCATCTCACCTCCTCATATATATATATATATATATAGCTCTCTTCACGGCATTCTTTTGGGCCACCGTTAACAAATTGAAACTAAATATAAAGATTTAGATAAATCAAAGGCCCTTTTAAACTGTTTTGTGTTCAGTGGCTCTTCTCAACTCCCTATCCTGAATCCCTTATTTTCCATAGACTAATTGTAGGTATTAGCCGACGAACTTACACCCCCATCCGTTACGTACGCCCTTGGTACTATCCTAGACCAAACCCTTTCCTGAAATGATCCTCTTTCTCTTATTACCAGATACACATTATCTCTTCGTCATAGTTAACTGGTAGTTTCTTCCCTTATTTTGGCTTTTGTAGTGTGGTGTGTGGAGGTCTCCCGGAATCACAAGTAGTAATATTGAAGGAGATTGTAAAGTTTTGCTTGAGATTCGTTCTAAGGATACCACGTCATGGCTTAGTTCACACTACTACATCAAGTTAATGCCTTCTGACGACAAGGCATCCTTGGTTCATTCCCTTACAAACAAACCTCTTTCCCAAAGTCACCATCCTACACTATCAAGGTATTAACATTAAACTCATCAGTGAGTTCCTGTAAAACCAGATCCCTTCTAACCTTAACCTAGTCCTCGCACAGCATCATTAAAAAGCTTTTTAATGCCTGAGAATAAAATTTTTGGAACTCCCTTTCATCCAAGATACGCCATTCCTCCACTCTCAACATTTTTAAATCATATTTCTTCCATTACCTATCAGTGATTTTATCCAATGATATCATAGAAGAAGAAAATATGCGTAATCAGACATGAATGTTCATTTTATTATATTATTTTCGTTTTTATTATAGCCTATATTACTATAATGACATAACGATTTATTTATAATTTAATAAGAGTCTCAGTACTGGATTATAATTTAACGATTGTTACCATTTATTTCACCCCCCCCAAAAAAAAATAAATAAATAAAATTAGGAATAAAGTTTTAATTTTTAAAAAAAATGTGATTATTACATTTTAATTATCTTTTAAATAATTTTTAGTTAAAAAAAACTTCTATTATCAAAATTGAATTATATTATAATTATATATTATCAGTATTATTTTTTAAATTATAAATATGGTGCTAGGCAACCATATTTGGACCATTATTATTATCGCTAAGTGCCAATGGCGCCAGATTAAAGATAATTTTCATTTCATTTCATTTTCAATTTAAGGCCTAACGTAAAGTTGAAATATTTCATAACGACATTAAATAATCAGCCAATACCTCTTAAGGGATTGAATTATTCTTGTGTTATAAAATATTTACGTCAATTAGCCTCATTGATCAGGCTGGAATTTGGGTTACTATAACGCTGATTGTAATCAATCAACTGATGACCATACTTATTTTGTTACTGCTGTTACTTGCTGTTATATTGGTTTTCATAGCTTAAAAAATTTCTTTAGAAATTTGTAGAGAATTATTTAGGTTATAGTTGTGTATTATATTAAATAAATTGCAAGTTATTTATTTTTATAAATATGTAAGTTTTTTTTTTTTTTTTTATTAGGATCCCTTTTTTTTAGAAAACCTGAAATATTTTAATTTATTTATTTATTTCTTAATCTGGCCTTCAAAACAGTATATATTATTTGTCAATATATGACACACGATACATTAAAATTCCAAACATAAAATCGAGAGCACGTGTAAAGTTTATGTGTGTCATTAAAATAGACTTTTAGTGCCATCTAATCACTATTTTATACCCAATAAACTTGGATGCCATAACAGTGTAAGCACTATTAGTAAGAGTATTGGACCAATTGGGTTTTATCGGTTACTTCAAGGGTTCGAGTTGGATATTAATTATTTGATAGTGTGTTTGGCTCATAGTAATGATAATACAACAAAAGCAACATAAATTGTTGTATAAACATATAAATAGCACAAATAAAGAATAGCTAATTTTATTTTGTTGACTTATTTATTTTTCCTTTTTTCCCCCTACTTCCTCATAAAATAATTACTGTTGTATCAAAAACGTATGAGACATTAGAAAACACTTTTTTTATTACAGACCACTCACACTATTGTATACAATTTTGGCTCCGTTATAACACTATATTCCAAAAACTATAATTTCATACTTTATATAATCCCATGGGGTCTATTCTGAGTCTAGTTGGTAAAACTTACTCGGTACGATATTGGCGGATAGATATACCCTAGGGATTGATATTTGTATTTATCGTTCATAGTTTGTTCTGTGGGCTCTCAACCCATACAGACCTCTATCCATCTTTATTTTTGTTATTTTTTTTGGCCAGAGGTTTGCGTAAGTCTAATAGAGTTAGAATCATCTTCCCCTACAATAACCACGTGGCTGAGGACTATTATAAGACTTACTGGTATACGTTTTGTTTCTATTGTGGATAGGTAAGAATGAATGCGTGAGAATTTGAGGTGTTTCAGGTAAATGTAATCTATATCCATTTCTAAGCTTAATAAATCTGTCACTTGTATTTTTCTGAGTTCTGATATTGCAATTAAGCAATCTATCTGTTGTAATTTTATTTTATAAAGCATTCATATATTTTAGAATAAATAAAAAATGTGGTTTGTTGTTGGTGGAAATGCTATTATATGGATATGCTGATAGATAGTAATGGCATATCTACCTATCTGATAACTACCTACCTATATGATAACTCTCCCAAACATATTTTACAAATATGAATATAGTTGTAAATATTTTGTTATTAATTTTTCATATCATTGTAATTAAGTTTTTTTATTTTTTACAATGCAAGAATTTCGCTGGTTATATATTGGCATGATTATGAGAACAATATAGTCTCGAAACTTCACCAAAATAGTTGTTTTTATTTATTGATTGAGCCTCAAGAACCTTACATAGTATATATATATATATATATATATATAGGGGAAGGTGCTGTACCTGTGGACAATTTTCACTGATAAATTTTTGTAATTTTCGGTGCTTTATTTATCTGAGTGGTTATTGTGCCATTAGATAAGAAATTTAAGGCGCTATCGAACCCTGGTGTCTTTATTTTAAAAAGTAATTTTACTGTTACAGAAAATTATGTTTTGTAACTTACTGATTTGTGTCCATAGGTACCTTCCCCTTTTGTACCTGAGGACACTAGTGGTTGTACCAATGGAAATTCATTTCTTCATATGTTTATAGCGATAATTGAAATGATATTTAGAGAAACATATCAGCAATAATTTTTTTAAAAATGTACTAAACAAAATAGAATATTTAAACAAGAAAAGTCGACTTGATTATTGAACTAGAAGGCCAACTAGAAAGGTGACAACAATAAATTTAGCGTATGAAAGTAATTAGAAACTTAACTTATTTTTAAAACTTTTAACAAAAATAAATCTTAAATTTTGGGGTTCTATCATTTGATGAAATTTTCTTCAAGTAGCAAATGTTGAACGTGAACGAGTCTACTTTCTCTTTGATCAAAGCTATAAAATGCTTTACAACACAAAACATAGCTACCAACATATATTTCTTTATCTTCAATTTCTTTACCTTGTTCATAATCATTCATCAATTCATCCAAAAAATTACAACCTTCACTTGATGGATCAGTCAGGATCACTTTTGTGAAATCACTATCTTCACTAGTTGAATAGTTTGTCATAAATAGTGAGTGGCGAGTTTTCTCCTTAAAAAAAAAAGGTTATACGAATAGTAGGTATCCAAATTAAGGCAATTTATATCACGCGGAATGCCTACAAACTTTTCCGAAATATTTATAATTGAAATAATGAATTAATAAACAAAAAGAAAAATCTGTTGTACCTGTGGGAACTTTAACTATCTGTCCACAGGTTCAGCTGGCAATGGTGTCCACAGGTACAACTGAACGGCATGTTGTGCGGAAAGCTCTGTTTCACAAAACCCGTAAGTGATAACTGATATGAAAACATGAAGTTATGATATATTTATCGGACAACCCAATGAAATATTAATGCCTAGAAAATTTCTAAAAGAAAAAAGTTAAAAATAATAATTTCGGTAACGGTTCGGATCAGCGACACCACCAAACTAGGTTGACCCGCGCTACACCCACCAGTTCGATCCTTACGCTTCACTTCGAGTTTACATTTTTCGATAGTTCATTCCTATAACCTCACATGTAAACAATCACTTCTACAGTTTCAACTTGGATTGTGTTGTTTAGCTTGTTATATTGATATTTAGGCTTCTTAAATGTAAATAAGTGAAACAGAATTTAACAAAATGAGTTTCATAAAGGATTAAGTGTTTTATAAATTCATGTTTTCTTATTTCATCTAATCTTATGTGTAAAAGTATTATAAAACTTAAGAAGATTAATTTGTACATGGATTTGGTGTTTTACATATTTATATTTGTTCTATCAATTTAAGTGATAAAATTTACAACTTGTAAAAGTGTTATGAAACTTAACAAGATTTATTTGTACATGGATTTGGTGTTTTATATATTTGTATTTGTTGTTTCAATTTCAGTGATAAAATTTCAGTATACATATTTTGTGAATGGATTCTTTGTCATCCATATTACTTTTTGTGCTAAAGTGAGACAGATTGTATAATTAATTCAATAAAACATATCAGTTTATAAATAAATGTGAGAAAGTATATCACAGGTTTTTTATGTTTTCTTATTTCCACTTCACATGAGAAAATATAGCATAAATTAACATCTTCACTTTCAACTAGGATTCTGTCTTATATTATATAATGGCTTATAACATGGAGAATTGACAATGTGAAAATAATCACAGATTAAGAGGTAAATGACACATTACTATATAATTGTAGAACTATTGGTATAATGTTACAGATTAATGTGTTTTTAAAAAAAATTAGAAGCCTGATGATGAAACATTATCACCGAAACATGTAGCTACAAATGTTAAATAAATAGGAGTTATGCCAAATAAATACTTAAGGATTTTGTCTTTTTTATATTTATAATTTGTTATTTTCACTTCTCTGAGAGAAAGTTCATCAGGAATTAACTTTACTGGTGGTTCAGTAGTATATTAATTGTTGATTAAATTAATATTAATTCAAAATTGATTTAGTGTCTTATATTTCGATATTTCCTTATTTCCACTTAAATATTTTCTTATTTCTCATTTTAATATTAGAAGGTAAACAGAAGTTAATATTACTTTGAACAGGGATTTAGAGTTTCTCAGTAAATGTAGGAGAATAACCTTTCTCCTCTAAAAGCAGCGACTAGAACATCGAAATATATCGGAACAAGGTTAGAATCGATAAAAGGTATTCTGAGCGGGTTTAGGGGTTGGTGTCGCCGATCCGAACCGTTACCATAATTTCTACTAAACTGTTGATCTGACAATCATGAAAGCACATGTACAACTGCAGGGAGATGCTTACAGCACTACCAATCTAACAATTTCAATTTCCTTCCACCCACTCTCTCTTAATTAAAAATCTCCACTGGTACAACTGTGCTTTAGGTACAACACCTTCCCCTATATCTATATTTATATAGTGCTATGTTGCTCTTGGGGTTTTTAGAATATACTGTGTTACTATTTGAATAGAACCCCATTTATTAATATTTTATTAATTACTTTTATTGGATTCTAATCCAATACTTGCAAACCAATTCATTATTACTTTAGTGGCATTTAGGAAATAGAATAATTATGATGAATATTAAATTTACTATATTTACTAGAACAATTGTGTATATACATGAAACTATAGGATGATTTTATAAATACTATATTCTAAGGTCGCCACACAATTTACAAAGTTATAATGATTACCAGCTAATGATATGGGTACTTATCTTATAGAGTTACTGTCTAAGGCGGATGCTTGAGGTTGTCTTGATCAGGTTCCATCTTCTTCCCTCAAGGGAACTCTACCTCGATTGCCTCTCTGGGTCTCATCCTCAGCCGTGTATCAAACAGCCTCTCCCCTCTGTCTCCAAAAGACTCCTCCACCAAACTCTCCGTCAATCAAACTCTTCAACAAAACTATCCTTCCTCGTTTTCAGGACTATCATATATATATATATATATATATATATATATATATATATATATATATATATATATATATATATATATATATACCTACGTTTCCCTTCCCTTTTGCTTTTAGATTCCTTTGTTTATAGGTTTTCAATTCTTTGTCTCCTATAAACTTTTGTAGACAAAATATTTCAGGTCTACAGCGGCGGTCATTTCGAAGGTTTGACCTAGTATTGCCTGGCCCAGATCCCCTTTGAAGGGTTTTATGGCTTAACACTCATATTCCAAACTTCAAAAGATTGCCGGCCCTTTTTCATCACGCCGTCTTATTATTAATTATTAATAAAACATTACATCGAGTACCCATAATACATTGCAATAGATATATTAGGAGAAAAAATAATTTATTACAAATTAATGTTTACATAGTTTAAAAACAGAAACACATATTAGATTACAATTTTTGTTTTATTTTGCAGTTGAACATGTTAAAATATAATTGTGATAGTTGACATAAAAACATTTAAAACAAAGAAAACTGACGCTGTGAGCGCATTTTGAGATTTAATGATTATTAGGGTGGAGCCAATTGATTACTTCTCCACAAGTGTTTTTTTATGCTATACTATGTATTTAGTACATATTTGTATTGTGGTAGTCATTGAAACTATTAAACGTTAAATCTAAATGAAATTGTATGAATATAAATATATATATATTTTTTTTAATTTTTTTTTTTTTCCTACAGGATTCCTCTGTTCCTGGTGCCGTTTTTCATTGGACGGTGTACAACTACGACTCTGATGATAGATATATTAGTATTAGTTTTACTTTTCAAAGTGGCAGTGGTGTAGACTCTCATAAAACAAGTATACTGAAAATTTTAAAACTTTACTATTATTTTTAAAACTAGTATATTTGGAACTTTGTGCCTGAAGCAACAATGAGATGTGATGCAAATCTGTATTAAATATTTTTTAACTTTCAGTTTTTTACATATGTATATATTTATATTCATTGTGGGAACTGAGGTAATAAATATACTGCTATACTAAATTGCTGTCCCTTAAATATCATAACCCCTATTTTTTTGTTCATATAGAATTTATGAATATCCCTCTCCCAGAGTTGTTTTTTTTTTTTTTTTTTTTTTTTTTTTTATTTTTTTTTTTTTTTTTTTTAATAATAATACTTTATTTACATTTTCATACAATTTACAATTCATATTAAGTATACATGTTAAGGCTTAAATCCTCTACATGATTAATATAATTTTATTTTATAGTAAATAGGCTTTACAATTCAAAGTTTATCTCTAATCAGTTGGAAAAATAAGAAAAAACCCTCATAAAGAAAAAAAAAATTATCAAAAATGAATAATTTAATAAAAACTTAAAATATAGAAATAATTAAAATTAATTACAATAGCTGACAAGAGACATATAAACTAGATTAAGTAAGGAGTACATGTTTCGTTCTTTTGTGCGTATATCTTTTAAGTGATTTGTTTTGTAAATACTGATTTATTGATAAGCGGATTTTCTGAAATTGGCGTTTTTTCAATGTATCAGTTTGATCATAGACGTGAAGTTGGATAGGGATAAAATTGATATTGTGCAGCATTGTTGATATTTTGAGGGTATACTGAGGGTAATCATTGATAATCCTCATACACAAGTTTTGGATCCTTTTGAGTTTACATTAGTTAAATCAACAAGTTGAGCTCCACACTGGTGAGGTATATGTAATCTGGGATCGAATAACTGTTTTATTCAATATGAGTTTGTTTTTGGACTTAATTTAGATTTTTTGTGGAAGTAAGGGAACATCTTGTATATGATTTTTTTACTTTGTCTGTTTTATTGTTTATGTGGTCCGTGTAAGTTAAAGATCTTTCTAACATCAATCCAAGTTATTATACTGTTTTGGACCAAGGGATATTTTCTCCGTTTAAAGTAATATCTTTGTCTATATTTGGCCTTTGTTTTGTAAAGATAATGGCTTCTGATTTACTTGTATTTACCTTCAGTTTCCATGTTTGGCAGTATTTATGGATTTTTTTGAGTTTGTTGTAACCTGTTTTCTATTGTGTCAATACGGTAAGATGCTGTACGTAATGCTGTATCATCTGTGTATAGGGATGTTATTACATTAAGGTGTGTTGGTAAGTCAGATAAGAACAGGTTGAAAAGTGTTGGGGATAGGTAGGAACCTTGTGGAAGACAAGCAGGAAGGGTAAATACTTTGGAGAAGTTGATTTGGGTATAGAACTGTCTGTTGGAGAGGAATGAGTGGATAATGTGAATACAGTATGGGGGATTTGTTCATTATCAGTTTATAAAAGAGGCCGGTGTGCCAGACAGTATCAAATGTTTTTTCTAGATCAATTAAAAGCATCCCTGCATGTTTATTTTCATTAAATGCTTTCATAATGAAGTCAGTGAGTCGAGCCAATTGGTCAACAGTGGAATGATGTGCTCTGAATCTGAACTGTTCTTCTATAACCAGATGACTCCCAGAGTTATTGCGTCTTCAATTCATTTGGTATTTAATAAAAATTAGTTGGTAATCTCATTTTTTATTGATTATACTCTGCCCCTATCCATATATAAACTCTTATCCTTCTATCATAGTATTCTTTTATATCTTTGTTATTTTTTTTAGGTTGTTCCTTAATAGTCTATAATTTAAGTCTATATCCTCTCCTTGTGGCATCTCATGTAGTTCAAATTGTTCTGCCTGTGTATTTTGTTTATAAATATGTGTATACAATTTATTTCTAATGTGTAAATACTTGAATAACATCTCTAAATCCTCATAAGCACTACTACTTTGATCTTCACACTGATGACTGACAAGGAGGTATATTTATACCTCTCCTTTCTTTGTTTCTGAATATTGCCTCATTAATTAGGATTGATGAATTAATTGCCACTTCTATTGGGATTATTTTATTAGAATACGAGTTTTCTCTTAGATCTCCTTAGGACTGAAGATGAATGTTTATTGTTTTCAAAACTAGGATTCTAATAAAATAATCCCAATAGAAGTGGCAATTAATTCATCAATCCTAATTGTATTGATCCTTCTATACCGTCATGCGTATTTCAAGTGATTGCCTCATTAAAATGCAAGAAGGCCAGAATACATTTTTGGACAGTTGATTTCAAATTAAGCTTATACACTATTGTCTAAGGTTGTTTTGTTGGTTCTAGTTAGCCTCTCCAGTCCCAAGTATAACTAATGATCAATAGCTTGTATCTTTTGTCAGTCAAAAAATCTTAATATATCTTTTTTTGAAAGTAGCCAAAGAAATAGTAGTTTGGATTAATAGTACTTGTTGAAGCCAGCAGGATCACAATAGTGAAGTCATTGTCAGGTTCGATAAACTTAAAGTTTGACTACCGTTGCATTAGGTTTCCGCTGACAATACATAAAGAGTGGAGTGTGTATTAATACTCGCTCTCTTTGTGTTATTATAATAATATGATAGGTTAAAGTTGCTTTTTACTAATTTTTGAAGTTATATTGTATGTATTACTGTATATTAGGGTATTATAAAACTTAATTATTTTGCTATATTTTTTGTTTATTGGAGGTTTTTGTTTTAATTTTTAGGTGCTGTCAGCACCAAAACATTCCAAGAAAAAAATGGCGTTAATGACGTATATGGTGTTACCATTGAACAAAAAATAAATAATTATGCACATTCATATGGAATTGCCACTAAAAAACAGGTAATTGAGAAGTGACTTCAATGAAGTTTAAGATTGTTAAATTTTATTGCCATTATTAAAAATGATAATATTTTTACTGAAATGTTTCTACCTGCATTTGGTGTACAACAAGTAATTGTGTTAATTCATTTATTGTATTTTATTTAAACAGGACTAATAAATCAATAGGAATATAGCAATAGGAGAGTACATGTTTCCTACCTGTAAAGAATTTAAGTACCTGGGAGGCATAGTAACGGAGAATAATGATGTAGGAGCTGACATTAAAGCCAGAATAATAGCAGGACCAAGGTGTTTCTATGTGGTGGAGAAAGCTCTATGTTTTAAAAGCCTCTCCAGAAGAGCAAAAGTAACCATATATAAAACGATGTTGCCACTGTTGCGATGGCTGGGTCATTTAGAGAGGATGGAACCTCAAAGGCTGCCAAGATTTGGAATGTGTGGACGGGAACGCCAGGAGGAGCATGGAGAAGAGGCAGGCCGAGGCAAAGAGGGATGGATAATTAGGAGGGGGACATCCGGCGGCTGAATGTCCGGAATTGGAGGAACGTGGCCGCGGACAGAGAGGAGTGGAGAAAGCTGTGCGCAGAGGCCGAGGTCCTTCATGGACCACCCGATATAGAGAATAAATCAAAAAATAAAAACTAACAGGAGAAGTAAAATTAAATTTTAAAAAAAATAAACTCTTAATCACCTACATACATATTGGGTTGTTCAGAACTTAATGCAGGTCTATGGTTTTAAAATATTAAAAATAAAATAAATGATCTAAAAAAAAATTTTATTTATTAATATGCTCTCCATTACTTTCAATACATTTCTGTCAAAGAGCTAATAACTTTTTTATGCTCTGTAAATAGAAGTTTAAGACTTCAGTACTAAACAATTATAAAAATGCATTTTCTATCTACCAGGTGTCTAAAAAAATAGTAGTCAGTAAGGAAAATGTCTGTAGAGTTGGGTGGATGAAGCAGAGTCTCAAATTATTTTTGTGAGGTCATACATGAGATATGGGGCCGAGTATTATTTTGTAACAAATTAGGGCCTTTCCGATTTACCGAAGATGACTTCATTAATGTTTATTTCTGGTGCATAGGATCAATTGGAAAACATTACATTTTAGCATTGATTATTTTTCCAGTATTCCAGAATATGTTGTGAATCAGCCCCAATGAAGCCCACCCACAGTAACCATTACCAGATAATAAGATAATAATACTTTATTTACATTTTTACAATTTACAATTCATATTAAGTATTCATGTTCCGGTATAAGTCCACTACATGAATAATATAATTTTATAATTGTGAATAGGCTTTACAGTTCAAAGTTTATCTTTTAACAGCAGGAAAAATAGAAAAAACCTACACAAAAAAAAAAATATATATATAATATTGATAAATAAATAAAATCAATTAATAAAGCTTATAAGTATATGTCTTACTTCATATAATAGTAAAAAAAAAAAAAAACAGCAAGAAAACTAAAGAATGTATTATAACAAATGTTGAACACCACTATAAAATAATAATAATAATATAATAATAATAATAATAATCTATAAATTAGATTAAGTGAGGAGTATATGTTTTGTTCTTTTGTGTGTATATCTTTTTAACGATGATTTATTGTAATTACCGATTTCTCGTATAAGTGAATTTTCCGAGATTGTTGTTTTACCAAAGTAATTTTTTGTTTGATCGTGGATGTGAAGTTGGATAGGGATAAGATTGAGATCGTGCAGCATTGTTGATATTTTTGTATACCGAGGGTAATCATTGATTATCCTCATACACAAGTTTTGTATTCTTTCGAGTTTGCGGTAGTTGGTTGTGCAAGTTGAGCTCCACACGGGTGAAGCATATGTGATTTGGGATCGAATAACTGTTTTGTATAATATAAGTTTATTTTTTGGACTCAATTTAGATTTTTTGTTAAAGTAAGGGAACATCTTGTATATGATTTTTTTTACTTTGTCTACTTTATCGTTTATGTGGGCAGTGTAAGTTAAGGATCTGTCTAACGTTAAACCAAGGTATTTTACAGATTTGGACCAAGGGATGTTTTCACCGTTTAAAGTAATATGTTTGCCTATGAGTGGCCTTCGTTTAGTGAAAATAATGGCTTCTGATTTACTTGTATTTACCTTCAGTTTCCATCTTTGGCAGTATTTATTGATTTTTTTTTGAAAGTTTGTAGTAACCTATTTTCTATTGTGTCCATTCGGTAAGAGGTTGTGTATAATGCTGTATCATCTGCGTATAGGGATGTTATTACATTAGGGTGCGTTGGTAAGTCAGATAGGAACAGGTTAAAAAGTGTTGGGGATAAGCAGGAACCTTGTGGAAGACCAGCGGGAAGGGTATGTATTTTGGAGGATGATGAGTTTATTTGGGTATAGAATTGTCTGTTGGATAGGAATGAATAGATAATGTGAATAAGGTAAGGAGGTAATTTGTACGTAATCAATTTATAAATGAGACCGGTGTGCCAGACGGTGTCAAATGCTTTTTCAAGATCTAGCATAAGCATCCCAACATGTTTTTTTTTTTTAAATGCCTTCGTTATGAAGTCGGTGAGTCGAGCTAATTGGTCAACAGTGGAGTGGTGTGCCCTGAATCCGAACTGTTCTTCTGCAATTAGATTGTTCTGTCTGGTGTGATTGTGGATACGGATTAATAATAATCGTTCAAATATTTTTGAAATTATGTTTAATAAACTTATAGGTCTGTAATTTGAAATATGTTTGGGGTCTTTGTTTGGTTTGGGAATCGCGATGGTTTTTGAGGTTTTCCAAGTCTTAGGGAAATAATTGTACCTTAATATAGAGTTATATATTTTGGTTACATTGAAAATGGCTTTTCTGCTGAGGTGTTTTATAACTATAGATGGAATTCCATCGTCACCTGGAGCTTTTTTTGTTTTCAGGTTTCTGATTATTTTGCTAGTCTCTCTGGGTGAGATCGAAGGGAAACTGTGATTGAGAGGGAGATTTAGATAGTCTCGGACTGATTTTTGAATTTTCCGTTGGTGGTGATTTGATCCAAAATTTGATGTGATTAAATGAGTCGAGTGAAAATGGGTGGCTAGTAGGTCGGCTTTATCACTATCCAGATAGGCATAACAACTATTTTGTTTTAATGGAGGAATTTTTGAAGAACATTTAGTAAAGATCCTATGTATTTTCCAAATATTTTTGTCACCGGGAGTGAATGAGTTTAGAGAGTTTGCCCAGTTTTCATTTTTCCAACTGTTGATGCGTGATCGGATATAATTGTTGAATTTATAAAAAACTGTCTTTGGTATAATGGATTTGTTTTGTTGATATTTTTTCCTAAGTTTATTTTTAATTTTTATTAGTACTAACAGAACTAACGGTAAATTGTTGCAACGGATTGTTTTTGACGATTTTTGAGGTATAGAAGCACTCATCGAGAGTTTGATGTACTGGTTTAGTTTTTTAATGTTACGATCAATGTCGTGAGGGTTTTTAATTATAGGGTTTATGCTAATTTGTGAATCTAACGTTTTACGAAATTTGGGCCAATCAGCTTCTTTGAATACGAATTTCTTTTTATTAGGGTAAATGGTTAGTGATGATCCAATACGAAAAATCACAGGGTTGTGGTCCGAATTGAGACAAGGTAAAGCGATGAGTGGAGATAAATTTTGAATATTTTTGGTCAGGGCTAGGTCAATGATACTAGGTTTGTATTTTTCCTGAGTAGGAATGTGGGTTGGTTCAAACGGACTATGTAATTGAATTTCATTTTTTAATAGGTAGTTTAAAATGAGTTTTCCATTTTTGTTTGTGCTATGGCAATTCCATTGAACGTGCTTTGCGTTTAGATCACCAAAAATTAAAACATGTTTGTTTAAATGAAATAGTTTGTTGATATCTACGATATTTATTTTATTTGGTGGAATGTAAACGGAAATTACTGTAGTTGATTTATTGTTAATGATTGTATTAATAGCGACTGCTTCAGTGAATTTCAAGTTGGGCACAAGCTGAAAGTGGTGTTGGACATCGGAGCGAACTAAAATCATGACGCCCCCTCCCGCTCTGTTACGATCATTTCTGTAAATCTTATATCCCGGAACCGTGAACCTGTCTTGCTGTGAAAGCCGGGTTTCACACACAGAGATGATGTGGGGTTGATTTTGCTCTAGAAATAATTTAAATTCTACATCGTTTCGACGAATTGTTTGTGCATTCCACATCATGAATTTAATTTTCTTGTTATTAGTTAACATTTAATTTCAATGTGAAATTAAGATTACTAGAGCGTAAAAAAAAAATATGTATATACATATATACACACATACATACATACATAAACATAATTAATAGAAAATGATAACAATAACAGATATGAGGGTATATGTTTATTAGTTAATTCAGTAGTTATGTTGATAGTAAGCGTGGATATTAAGTTGTTTGGTTTGCTAGAGATATGGTTCAATGTCACTTTAGTATCCGTAAGGTGAAGTTCAAGGAAGTATGCGGTAGAAAAATACATATTTTGAAATAAATAGTGTACCCTTAATAAAATGTTATCATTGTGAGTGTTAGTGATTTGTAGTGGAATTATGGTGATGGAATTAGAGAAGTCGAAGTTTGTAAGTAGTTTTACAACAATAATGATTATAAAATATTTTAGCATGCAAATATTAAATATGAAAATATTTGTTAAAAAGTCCATTAATCAATAAAAGACAGAAGACCTTCTATTAAAATAAATACTTTTGACATACCGTCTTCTGCATTTTTTAATTGAAACATCATTTTTTTAAAGTTCGAGATAATTTTACTTATATTAAATGAACTGAAGATATTTTTTATTTCTTTAAAACAGTCAGTGAACGAAGGTTCAGGATTATGTTGGTCATTTTGAGAGAAGGTGCTTTGAGGCCACTGCGATTTTGGGGTTGGTAATGTCGGAAATGCTTGGTCTGTAGGCTTGAAAGTATTTCTAGGTATAGCTTTTAGAACAGGTTTTTTCTTACTTAGTTGTATTTCAATGTTTCTTCGGTATTTTGAACATTGAGGCGAGTTTGAAAAGTGTTCTTCAGAGCAGTTGCTACATTTAGGAGTGAAACTATCAATTAGGATATTTGGGCAATCTTTAGATAAATGATTTTCAGAGCACTTTAAGCATTTAGGATTTTTGTAACAATTTCGGGCCACGTGATTAAATTCCTGGCAGATATAACATTGTGTAACTACTTTATTTGATTTGTATTTTTCCCATTTTATCACCACACTGCAGCAATATTGAATTGAAGCTAATTTTGCTAATTGCTCTTTATTTTCGAGTATAACAACTGATATAGGTAGTTTTATAGGTCCAGTTTCTGTTTTTTTTTTCCATCTGATAAATTTTATAAGTCTGTAAACCTTGATTGAATAAGTCGGCTGAGATATCTTCTGTTGATATTTGTGGGGGCATCCCTTTTAATACAACTTTAGGTTTTATCTCGTTTTTTGGAGTGTACGAGTGGAAGCCGATGTTTCTTTCTTTAAATTCGTTTTTGATTAAAGTGAAATCTTGATTGTTATAGGTGTAAAATGTTGTTCTATTGCCATGATATTTTATGTTCATTTCTTTTATTTTAGATTTTAGGATTTTAATTATTTCTGTGATGTCATTATAAGGGCTATTTACTATTACAGGGGGATATTGATTCGGTTTTTTAGAGATGTTTAAATTATTGGATATATCGGAAATCTCTTCTTCGTCGAGATCCGAAAAAATATCGTAGCTATTCGCTACATCTATATTGTATTTAATTCTCTCACCTCTTTTTCTTTTCGAAGGTTGGTTAGCGGTTGATGTACTTGGTGTAGGTACATCCATAATTTCCGCGGCCCCCCTTCTCTGGGGCACTTTGAGGTTTTCTTCTTTGATGGAATAACTGTTTGAGTAGCGATTAGTAGAACAAAAATAATAGTGTTTTTTTAGAAAATAAAAACTAAAACTTGAAGATTTTTAAAGTTTTATCGACACTGTTTCTATTCACACACGTCAAGGGAGCGCACGGCATGTGAACCCCTCGAAGGGTAACAGGCAACTGACCATTACCATCTTTTGAGGATTTGGGGGCTTTTTAAAATGTTGTACTGCTTCTTCTTTGTCGAAGTGTGTTCTTCACTGTCCAGAACGTTTAAAATTGTTGTTGAAATTCCACTTTTCATATAAGTGACTATTCTGTCTAGAAAAGGTTTGTTTCTGTTTCGGCAAAGAAGTGCAGTGCAAACTTCACAACTGTGATATTTTTGGTGATCAGTTAACTTGTTCTCTGCAGATGATGCAACACCTGCATCATAAAGAGTCCTTTCCTGGGCGGCTCACTCTAGGTGTGTGTCATGGGACCTATCGAGTTTGAATGTTTTAGAACCTATCGAATTTTATGTGGTTGTCTTAAAACCGCAGGCAACGTGTGATTGGCTTGAGATGGTCAGTGACTGTCAATTTTCTGACAGATTCTATTTCAGTTCTCGAACAGTTGTTATGGGTTTTTCGTCGACAAAAGCTCGGAGAATATCTTCATCAAGGTATGGAGTCTTTTCACAACCTTTCTTATCTTAAAAGCTGAAATTCTCTACAAGAATTGTTTAAACCACCATTGAACAGTGCACTCTTTCACACTGCTATCACCCCATACTTTGTCAAAGTTTCTGGCCCATTGGGCTCTGTTCCAAACGAGTTTAAATTTATCAAATGAAATTAAGTAAAAATCACTCTTTGGCATCTTAGTACAAACTGGATTATATACAAGCAGTGACATGCTACAGAGGTAAACAAACATTTTTGTTTAGAAGAGGATTGATAAATTATGACATCCATACAAAGAAATAATCCCTCAAACACAAACAGTTTGTTATCTAGAGAGCTGATTTAATGAAAACAGGAAATCCTGCATGCATTAGTATCTGAACTATCCAATACTTACATTCAGCCTGGAAAACCAACAAACCTCAGTTGTTTGCCAATGTACATGACATTGGAGGATTCCAGTAGAATCCTGTCTCATTCCTGATATTGAAAACCCAAAGGAAGCTGAATTCGAGTGTACATTGACATAGGGCTTAAGCTGTTCATTGCCAATAATGCCTTATACCTCTAAGAGGTACTGAAGGAATCATTGTTTGCATTGTTTCAGTTAAGGATTTTTAAATTGCCATCTTCCAAAAATGCGATATCAAAATAGTACAAAAAGATTCTTTGAAAATTTTCTTTAATCCACTGTTTCATCTCCTTTGTTACATGGGCAGCACTATTAGGAAATTCTATATCTCTCTGATCATTATTAGTGTACTGACAGTAGTGACTGAAAGAAATTTGTTTATAATCTCTTCTTTTTTTTCTCTTCAAGAAACCTTAAAATGTCAAAATTATAATCACTCTGTCATTATTTTGATATTAACAGCAATCTGTCTTATCTACTGTTTTGGGCATGTTTGTACTTCGTAATACTAAGTATGAGAAAGGGCAATGACAGAAATTAAGTGACCTTTATAGCTTCATTTTCCTCATTCTCCCACCCATTTATAAAAAATATCCCACCCACAATGTGTTGAGAATAATTTTTATTATTTATGATTCAGTTACAAAATTTTATTAAAACTTTTTACAATGAAGGTTTGATAATTTATATGCATGAGGTTTATATTAGTATGTAATACCACATCATTTCATAAATGAAATCACAACACTATGTTGTGCCAAATATTTAAATATTTTTCAGTAAGCTGAATGGATATTCCACTGGTAATCATAATCTCTCTTGATTTTAACTAGGTTCTTATGTTTAACCTTTAAAACAGTGAGTGCCTATTATTATTATTATTTTCGTGGCTCTATATTTTGTGGTGGGTCTTGGCTCCTGTAAGAGTCCTAACCTAAGTCCTAAGAGTCCTACTAGCATTTTCTGACACTCCATCTTTCCATCTTAGCCTTGGTTTTCCAGCTCTTCTTGTTCGCTGGAGGTTTTTTTTTTTTTTTTTTTTTTTTTTTTTTTTTTTTTTTTTTTTTTTTTTCCCCAGCAGTATTCTAGAGATCCTATTCTCCATCCTCACAATATGTCCTCCCTATTCCAGTCTATTAAGTTGGTCATAACAACATTGCAATCAGTAAACATTTCATATATTTATCTGTTTATCTGTCTTCTCCAAATTCTGCTTTATTTTTTATGGACCAACCATTCTTCATTAGGGTCCATGTTGGTGAAACATATTTAAGAACCGTGTGTATTAAGACTTTATAGAGACGGTGCT